>JAJMGS010000031.1:0-320132 GCA_030562185.1 Lachancea sp. yHQL494 | reverse complement strand
GATATATGGACCATCTATATAGCTGAAATAATCACGGAGAGATATTTATAACCTTCATCTACGAACAACTTCAATCAACCTAATCATGGAAGAATTAAACAAGAACATCAGCAAGCTCTCCATTGCTGATTCAGACTCGCCTCAATATTAATAACCTCACCGAATTCACATTAGGTGGTAGAGATCTGGAAAGCCAATGTTTCTAAAACTCCGTTGTGACTTGACCACATCCAGAACATCCTGTGTCATTCTTCAGTCGACCTGAAATCGTTTGGTATTGTTTGGCCATTGCCTCTAATATGAATCACCATATCATAACAATGCCCTTAACCATGCAACCTAACCATATCAATTTATCATACAGTATCTCTGAGAGTATCCTGCTCACCTAGTTTTCCTGTCTGCAACTAGTCATGTCACAACTAGACACGACAGTATAGCCGAAAACAAAGAGCCACTTCAAAAGAAGCCACCATTAAAGTTTCCCACAGCTTAGCTGTAGTTATTCCTAAATGGGGCTCCAATTGCCAGTGGATTCCTTTGAAAATGACAGTTTGGTGCATAACGATAACACGTTTTATAGCCCAATCGTATGATACGAGTAACGTAAAATTCGTTTTCGTTACCTTTCGGGTCCTTCACGAATAAAACGATCACACATAATTCATAACCTAACACTACTGGTGCTCATACATTTAAAACTGGAAATTAATCCATCAAGCCTTGTGGGATTGAATTCAGCTCAAATGCTCCTGGACGATGTACTATCACGGATACCCGTAATACTTTCGTATCCCATGGTACTTTTGAGCAGCAATTTAATTGTAAGTGCCAGTGCCAGAACTACCAGTCGATCGGTGGGGCTTGTGGAGATGCTCCTGAAACACCTGATAGCACCTTTATTGTGCGCTTCTACTGTGACAGCTCTTGGTGGGGCGTTGGGTACCATTGAGCGATTGAACGCAAGTTTAGGACTGGCATTTGTTAGTTTCTCGCTCAATTCGTTACTTGGGCACACTCAGACATCTGTGCTTTCGGCTTTGCTGCTCCAAAATCTGACTGGGTGTATTACCCTCAATTGGATGTACGTTGTTTTCCCCATGTTGAGCTTGCTGCATGACCACCTAACAGGCACTCTCCACTTCAAGACATTGGTGAGCTACATCGTCATCCTGCTGACGCTTTACATTAGACAGAAAAAGCTACCCAGCTTAATCATTTTTCCTAGTAAACAGCTTAGACCCATCCACTTTGTTCTCGTATCCACTGTTATCGCTGTTTCCTTGCATATGATCTTAACAGATCCATTCAGCATGATCCCTAGTATGGGTGACTCCGATCTTGGCCTACAGCACTCTATGATATTCGTGTACCTTGGGTCCTCGGGGCTCCTTTTTGTTAGTTGGAAAGAAATATGCAGCGAACCGAACTCCTCCAACCCTCTAGGTGTTGTAAGTTCAGAATACATTCCGCCTTCTTTGGGATTGGCAGCAATGTTACTGCAATTTTTGTCTTCTAATATCCAACCAGGGGCTTTTACAAGTGGTACGATCTCATTGGTATTTGTTGTCTTTAGTGGAATAGTATCCTTCATAACTTCTCGTCATGTTAGCGAGAGACACAGAGAAAAACATGATCATCAGCATTCTGAAGCACACAATCACCAGCATGGGCTTCATAATAGCCATAGTCATGATCATGTCCAAAAATGCTGCCATGGTCATGCAAATGACACAGGTGGCGTTGTTGACCGTGATGCTGGACTCTTCATTCAGCTTGCTACAAGTCCAGAGACGAGACCCATTTTCTCCTTTCTTTTACTCAATACTACTTTCATGTTTGTGCAGCTAATGTACTCGTTCCGCTCCAAGTCGCTTGGACTATTATCTGACTCATTGCATATGGCGTTAGATTGTCTCTCTCTCCTGCTAGGCTTGATAGCTGGTATTTTGTCTAAGAAGCCAGCAAGCGATACATTTCCCTTTGCATTAGGGTATCTGGAGACCTTGGCCGGTTTCACCAATGGTGTTCTACTGATTGGTATAGTTTCTGGTATTCTTGTTGAGGCAATTGACAGGATCTCTAACCCGACTACTTTACTTGAAACGAACGAACTATTGGTAGTGTCATTCCTAGGGCTTCTGGTAAACCTTGTTGGCCTCTTTGCATTTGACCATGGGAATCATGGACATGACGGGGGGAACGAAAACATGCGGGGCATATTTTTGCACATCATGGCTGATACTCTGGGGTCAGTTGGTGTTGTCATTTCTACAATTTTGACGAAATTATTCAATTTACAAATCTTTGATCCGATTGCTTCTATTTTCATTGCGATACTAATTTTAATGAGTTCAATCCCTTTAATCAAATCAACCACGGCAAGCATGTTACTCAAGCTAAATGATAAACAAGCCAATAACTTGAAAAACGCCCTAAATCAGATTGCAATGACACCAGGTATAACAGGTTACACAACGCCACGCTTCTGGCCCTTATCGTCAGGAGCCGAGCATGGAGGACATTCTCATTCCCATGGCCAATCACAGATTGATACCCATAATATTTCCTGTGAAGCTGAAAGATCACAAACTCTAGTTGGATACATTCACGTTCAATACATGGACGGTGAAAATTCCACAACTATAAGAAAAAGGGTCGAGAAAATCCTGGAAGACATAGGAATCAAGGCCTGGATTCAAGTGGAACACAAAGATTCTACTTGTTGGTGTCGAAGTTCTTCTATGCTGGGAGCATCCCCAATCCCAGGCCCTTCATGATAGGTACTCAAAGAAAGAATTTCAGCTTTCGCGACATATGCATTCTTACATCCCTTCAGCATTTAATAGTCACATTATCGATTTGATATCGATATATGTTTCAACCAGTTTATTTTGTTTTGTACTAGTTAAGCCGTAGTAGTCTTGATATTTTCTGATTAAATCGTTAACCACTTCTGCTCTATTCTTGTTGCCATCACAAATGTGTTTCAAATCTACTTCCATTTGACGTCGAAGGAAGGGTTTAGCAAAAGAGTCTTCCAATCCGATTGCTTCGAAACCATGCACTAAGGAGACTCCTAGTGTAGTTGGAATCAGGTATGTTTGCTTATTCTCCTTTTTTTTCTTGATATATTCCCTTTGTTGAATCTTTTCAATATGCTCTGCAATTGTAGCATCTGTTCCAATTCCATTAGCATCCATCAGCAAAATCAATTCGCTTTCGGTCATTTGGTTCGGGGGAGAAGTCTGCCCGTCTTTCATAAGGTAAGATGAGAGCTCAACTTCTTGGCCTGGGTCAAGGTTAGGAAGCTGTTTGGATGTTTCCCATTTCATCCAGGTGTAGACGTCTAAAAAATTTCTTTCCATCACCACAATACCGTTTGCGGTGAAATGTTCAGGTCCCCACTGTAGAGTCATGGTAGTTGAATGGCCCTTGGCATCTTCTGAACAGCATGCCAAAAAATGTCGAGTAATATACTCATAGACTTTTTTTTCATTTTCATTATCCAATGCTGAGCCGCTACTAATAATTGGATGTATAGGAGGATGTGCTTTGTCGTCATTTTTCCCAGACCTAGGCCATTTGAAACGGTTTGAATTTGATCCATTTAGTAAATTTTGAGCATAAGTGCCCCAGCGGCTATCAGATATCTGTTGCTCAACCAATGCTTGTAAGTCCATGGTAGGGGGGAATGTGTCGGTTTCAGTTCTAGGGTACGAAATGTAGCCCTTTTGATAAAGTTTTTCCGCTGCATCGAGCGAAACCTTGGCACTCATTTTGAAAAAGCGTGAGCAGTTTTTCTGCAATTCAACTGTAGTAAGCGGCAAAGGCCTATATTTTGTAGTAGGTTTGGACTTAATATCACTCACTCTTGCAATACTTCGAGAAACTTCAACACACAACTCATATATTACCGTCACAGCAAAGCGGTCGAAAAGGTGGCCTCTTTCCCATTGGAAGCTAGTTCTGTCGGAACCATTTCTGATTGAAACTACCAGATACCAAAATTTCTCGGGCACGAACTTTCGAATCCTTTCGAACCGATCAACAACAAACCCGAGCGTGGGGAATTGGCATGTTCCGTACGATATTAGGGGTCTCTGGTTGTTCCTTGAACCTGAATCGTGTTCGATCTTAGAACCCAGCAGCTCTGTCAAAAACCTTGTGAACGCTATCCCGGATCTCAGATCTACTTCCATTCGTGTTCGCACCGCATCTACTGCACGCTGATCCAGCCGCTTCGGATTCTTAGCAGCGTAAGCAATATGGCGTCCTTCCAAGTGTGAGAAAATGGCGCGATATACATTATTTTGAAGCGATCTGTTTGCCTGTACCGCAGTTTGAACAATTTCCCAGCCTATATATTCGCCTTCGCGATCGCAGTCAGTCCAGATCATCACATAGTCGGCATTCCTGCACTCCCGTTTGATGTTGTTTGCCATTTTCTCCTGGTCTTTAGTCCTTATATCAACGATAGGAGCGTCGAAAACCTGGGGAATTGGGCATTTTCCCCACCCATGCGCCTGATCGAGATCTAGACCAGTCAAATGACCCGCCACAGATGTCATTGTTACATCGCTTACTCCGACAAAGGGAAAATCAAATGTAAAATCATAGTTCTTGATGAACTTACTGGGGCTGTCACGCCTGGACGACCTTCCACCGCTCAAAATCCCTGCCACAGCTTTAGCAATAGAGTTTTTCTCAGCAACACATAGCACTCGTGGCATAGAAATCCTCAGTAGATAAGTCAAATAATAAAAGAGTGTAATGAAGCTATAAAGCCTCAACGCTTCAACTTGAATCGTGCATTTACGTTTGTAACCGATGAGCTTAATGTACCAATTTCGTAAAGTATTAGAATTTATACTACGTACCGAGGTACGAATACTGAAAAATTTCATCAAGTATAAAAAGTCATACTCATCAACGTTAAACTCTCAGCTCTAATATTCTTTGTCAGCCTATACATCGATTGTGCCGGGCTAATCTGGTTCTTTTAGTTACTCATCCTAACGGCAAAATCACACGGTGGACATATGTAAAGGAATTTGGAGTCAAGACAAAATCTGCCATTAAAAACCTTTAAAAAATACGACTACCATGCCGATTTCAAGCGCCGAGAACATAGAACTCGACCAGGTTTCGATCCACTTCAAGGCGTATCAAGAACAAGTTGCTAGTATCCTTCGGGCTTACTCGGCAATGCAAGATGATGCACTCCTCAGCGGCTTTCTTACTTTTGCACATTCAAAATGTGTCAAATACGTGGATGACACCATGAGCTTAGCAAATGATTTCGAAAAGAGTGCAGAAATGGCACAGCGCATAATGGATTGCTGTTGGAAAAGTGTGCATTATCCCATTTTGAAGTGGTTCCAGCTTTGGAGGCAGCACCTGGTCACCGTCAAGGTAGATCAAAAGCCACGCATTGTGGAGTTTCGCAAGTTAAATACAAAACTCACCAAGTTTTTCAAAATCATCCACAAATTCTATTATGGAATCCTGGAGAAGCTTACGCTCGAATATAATTTATGTGGCGTTATCCCGAAGCCATTGCTATCACAGATGAATTTACAACCGAAAGCTTCAGAAATGACCGGTAAAGTAGGCCTGCGAAATGATGAGCCAAGGGCCGTTGCAGTAATGTTCTTAATTCACGGTTCTCTCTTGAACTTGGGCTCGTGTCACCGTTACAAAAGCATGTGCGAAAGAGCACATAATGGGCCACAAGATCTTTCCCATTTCAAAAAATCCATGAGATATTTCAAGTTGGCAACACTAGTTCTGCCCTCAGTTGGTGAACTGTACCTACAAGAAGGCTTAGTATACGTTCATGTCAAGAATTTCGGCTCTTCGACCTATTCTTTTTCCAGAAGTGCCCTATCACGTCTACCAAGCAGCGCTGGATTTGCGAATTTCATGAATTCGGTCTGTGAACGCAACAGCAAGATATTCAATCAGATTGTTGAATCATTCCATGATGTTCATAAACAGGCAACGCAAGGTAAAATTGTCAATCGAGAAATAATCGAAACGTATTTCTTGATTTTATTTGGTTCAAGATTTGCCCCAGCTTTGTGGATAGGCAATGAACAAAAAAACCTGATCAGTGAGGTTATGCTTTCCTATGTCGAACAAGAAGTGATGACCAAGACCGCAACGAAATATGCTAAAAACCTGCAGATAATTTTCCAAAACCTTATATTGATAATAGGCGGTTATGATATACTCAGGACGCTGAATCGTAAAAGCTCTGAGACCCCACAAACCCAAGCCACGGAAACGAACTACCTAGAATTTGCGATGGACTATATCAGCAACTTCACTAACAATGCGGTCATAAGGGAGTTGACGAACGAGAAAGAATGGGTATATCTTGCTTTTGTACGTGTTGCTGAGTGTTGGTTGATGGCCAATAAAAATGTTTTGCACTTTGCTCATCGCAACACCAATTTCTGTGAGACTATGATGCGGCTGGCGAATGCAATTCAGGAAACTACGAAGCTGACTGAGCATGAGTTCGACCTAAGCCACAGGCCACGTCGTCCCTACTACTTTCAAGAAGACATCGTATTGCGAGATTTTAAGCCTCTGAAGTATTCTTTATCCGATTTTAAGGACGCCGAACTATTCAATTCCGAGGACTCATCAAAGGCTTTTATTGGAATGGTGGACCAGAAGCTCTCTAAGAAAGAAGAACATGCTTTGCGGTTGGAAGCGGTTGCTGTCTCGAGTAAGAAGTTTTTGATGAAAAATGCCTGCGGGATCCAATTTGTCGACAAGGCGTTCGTGAGGTCCGCTATCAAGACTAAAGCTGGACAAAAATGGGACGCCAGACCTAGTAAAATTCAAAAAGCATCGAGCAGTTCTACTTTGCCTTCGCTCGATGTTGAGGCTCAAACGGAGAATGAAATTGTGGTCAATACGTGGGGCTACAGTGGTTCTTCCGTACCTCTCGCGCCCACTATTTTAGGAATGAGACCTAGTGTTGAATTTACCCAGCGCAATAAAACAGATACTCAGAATTTACCCTCGATAACTCAGATAGAGCCTGCTGACATCATGTTTAGGCAATCAGAAGCTTCCGGCATACGAGAAAGCTCTTCGTCGCCATCAATCGCTGGGCCAAATGTGGTTTCTGGTAGAGCACCAACAAATGACATTTCGGATGTTTCCCAAGGTACCATGAATAAAGATTTCCGCCCT
Source organism: Lachancea sp. yHQL494 (assembly GCA_030562185.1). NCBI lineage: Eukaryota > Fungi > Ascomycota > Saccharomycetes > Saccharomycetales > Saccharomycetaceae > Lachancea > Lachancea sp. yHQL494. The sequence continues at coordinate 312,920 of JAJMGS010000031.1, read as the reverse complement.
GGTCCTTCTGTGGGCCCTCCACCCGGACTGCCACCAGCCAATATTACCGTCAGACATCCTACTATGATGCAAAGCAACCCAGCACTTTTACCACCCGTATCTGACCCATCACAGATGTATTTCAACGAGCCTAATCACTTGTCCACTGTAATGCCGTCGCCTCTTCCTCACGCTATGCGTCAGACGTTGGAGGTTCCGTATTATGCTAATGTGCCCCATCCAATGGTAAACTCTCCGTATATGCAATATTGGCCACATGCCTATCAACCAATGGCTTATAACAATATTCCACAGCCGGTTCAGGGTATTCCGTTCAGTCAACCGCAGTCCATTGCCCAGCAGCCGAGACCAACGCCAAGCCCAGCGTTCGCAGGCAATTACGCTAACCCCCAATATTAATGCTGTGAGGTGAGGATTGACATATTTTTTGGGGGACTTAAATGAGAGACTTATAGCTCATAACGCTATCAGCGTGTTTCATTTTAATCCCCAGTTCTTCAGCAAATCCTGTGTTTGTTCAATACTGGGCGCTACGTGATTTCCACTAGGCGTGGTGGACGAATAAATTAGATCAAAGCTTGAGCTGGAAGCATCTTGCATATTGCCGCAGATACGAATCTTCGATGGCAGTTAAATGTGGTTTATATTGGTTGGGGGGAGGACTAGATTGCAGTTGCTAGAGGTGATGTCTCAGTCCTTTGGAAAGGCCTGTGACTTTGCTCATTATTTGGGATACTCAGTGAATTCTTTCCCACAAAAATGCTAGTTCTTACAAGTACGTCTAATACAACAAGCGCTTGTTGAATGCGGTCTCAAAATAGCTAGGGTTGCCTCAACGGTCAATAGCCCTCTTCGGTGAGTTAAATATTATCTCGTATACCAATTCATCATCAGCTTCGGCGGCTAATTGGAATGTATAAATATGCGCGCGATTGCGAATGAAACATATAGTGTCAATGTATTGTTTTGGATGTTCGGGAGAAGGTTAGCCCTTAAAAACATACATTACAAAGCACACTTCCAACGATGTCAAAGTTCTTTCGTTTTAAAACATTATATTACGATGTAATCTGAATACCCTAAGTTTATGACAAATTGTGATATTGGACCTTGTTCCAGCCGAATTGTTTTATATTGTCAATGAAACCAAAGTCAAGGATTTTTGAGTTCGGAAAGCCAAATGCTTTTATGGCCGCCTCCTCATAGCCATACGTTTTGCTTCTTTGGTTTTTTTCTTGATTTCTTCTAATTTCTCATTTTTCTTGGCAGGATCAGAGATAAAGTCTGGTTTGGTCCGGTCGTAAAAACATTGTAAGTTGAGCCGCATGCAGTTGTGACAGCTGGGTTTTTCTTCCGTGCATTTTTTCTTGCGCAATCTGCAGATCCAACAACCACTTCTAGATCGTGACCCTGAAGCATTTTTACGTCTGGGCTTACTATTCTTTAATAAGGTGGAAGGCGGCTGAGATAAGTCCTTTGAGTTTTTGTAATTTCTTGCCTCTTCTTTGATGGCCGCCGTGCCCCGTTTCTTACCCAGAAGCTTAGCGGCTGAGAGTAAGGAAGTGACTGTTGAGGTCGAGGAAATTGAAGAATGACGTGACGTACGCGAGTTTGGCATCGGATTTTCTAGTTGGCTTGAGTGCCGACGTTTGAAGTTTACAGATGGAGCAGACTGCCGTCTTGTAACCCTCTTCTTCATCCCACTCTTGTTCCAACTAATTTTCTCCGAAGTGTGCCTTTGGACTTCCTCGTAGTACTCATCTTCGGTATCATCTTCTATCACAGCGCTTTCGTCACTCTCGTCGGGTTCATACTCACGCTGATGTATCCTGACTACGGGCCGTATGTGGTGTCTGAAACTGGCAGACCCGGGGCGACTGGATTGATTTGATTCATCATGTGCTGCATAGGGCGAGGACCGCATTTTTGTGATAATAGCTGCTGCGACTCCTGCAGCGGCAAATTCGTCGTCGGATCGAGGGTAAGAAGAAGAAGATGACTGTTCCGGTCGCAGTGGGTTGGCGTTTGGGTCGAGTAGAACTCGGGATCGTATGTCCTCCAGTTTCGACTTGATACGTCCTGGTTGTGTTGCAGGCGGAGGAACCACAGTCACTGATGTTGGTGGCTGTAAAGCTTTCGACTGGGTATCATCTACTGCTATCTCGTCGTGTACGTGATCATTTTCGTTGCCAACATTGACTTCGACGCCGCCGCCACCGCCGCTGTCTACAAGCGTTTGAAATGTAGGCGACGAACTTACTTGCTCATTTGATCGCAGTGTATACATATCCTCACCTCTTGAATTAAGCAGCGAGGAGATGTTGATCTTACTGTTGTGATCCAGGGTCACGTGTGGATCAGTTGCCATTCGGTGAGTGTTGAAACTGAGCCTGTGAGGTGTAAGAAAGGCTCTACTGGTGCCAGGAACAACCGAACTGTAACCACTGCTACCGCCGCTGAAACTAGCACCACGCAACGGCAGTTTCTCCAGTTTTGTCGGTGAGTTGCGGGAGGCGGACGTCGCGAAAACGTTGCGCCGAGTCAGGATGGAGTTTGGAGAGGCGTGTCTGGACTCTGGTGGCTTTGGTATCGACAAAAGTGACGATATGTGTGGTAGCTGTAACGACTCGGTAGAGGCAGCGGGAACTGCAGTGATAGGAGACGGTGAAGTGGTGCCACTGGTAGTTCCGTCTTCGTTAATAGTGACGCTTCTTTCCCCAGTGTTCTCGTCCTTAATGACCGCGGCTCCAAGCTCGTTGTTTGTGATATTTATTAGCGCCTGCGACTCCTGGCCATATACGTCGTTTCCCATTTGCGAGTATTTCAGCTTTCCAGGCGCGCCAGGGGAGCCATCACTGTCTCTTCGTTGGTGTGTGGTCATTTGCGATAGTGCCGACGAAGGAGGAGGCGCAATACTGGGGTCCTCATGGATTAACGGCGGCGGCTGTATCATTTCTTGCGAGGTAGAATAAGAGGACCCAGTTTGTGTTCCATAGTGAGAGTCGTGCCCTGAGTTTCGATTGCTGGCCTCAGAACTAGGTTCGGGCGTATTTTGGGGAGCGGATGTGGGCTTTGCGGTCTCGAGGTCGGTATCTGGACTTGATTGTTGCGTATGCAATTGCGCGCTTAAAACAGGACCATCGTGAGTCTCAGCAGCAATGGGCAACGAACTTGCATTTGACTTGCGCGAAAAAGGCATTGTTGCTTTACTGGTCCCTCCAGGACTTGTTTTGCGGCTCTCAAGCTCGGTTCCAGCCGGCATTTGTGCGTGTTTCCTGTGTTCTTTGAGTGTGCGGCAAAGTTCGGTTTTAGATAATTGGATGATTGTTTTGTCTCCTTCTTGCAGAGCGGGTAACATGCTTAGTCTTATATACGAAAGCCTTCATATATACTCCTGTTCTTCTATTTTTGAGACCGGGGTGAAAGTATATAATATATCTCCACGTGATATATAGTTGAAATACGATCGTAGAGACCGGTGAGGTGGCAGGTAAATGGCAGAATATCACCACACTGGGTTTGGATCTTAAACCAGCGTAGTTATGCGATCATTTTGAAATCGCACATGAATGTGTTTGTAGTAGTGGTTGTTTTTGTGATATAGCCGCCGTCGTCGGAGAGCAGTGTAAACAATCGAAAATGTGTGAGAAAGTCAAACGATGAGCGGTGTAATTGATGGTTGTCTGGCAAGAGGACAAATGTATTGCACTTAGCGAAGGCACAAATTGTAGGAACAATGTTGGATCCTTAGATGACTCAGCCGTGTAAGAGACTTGTCGAATCACGTGATAAGTAGTAGCTCTCAGAGCTTGAATAATGCGGTTGAGTAGCAGCGTTGAAGTCGCGATTGTACACGACATCATAGTCTCAAAGTTGTAGCTCTTTGAAATGTAGAGAGTAACGTACCCATTTCGGAATCCCATATGGTTTTTGCGTACTTCGAGTTACATTATCACTTTATAGCATTCTGTCATGGTGCTCATGTAATTCGCACCATAGCAGGATGTCCTCAGTGATAGTAGCTTCATCTCCATGAACTGGTACTGCAGTTTGCGAAGCTGACAGGATCTGTAAAAGTGACATAGTATGGTTTCAAAGTGCCTTTGTTCCGTATGCGAGTGACTGTTGAATCGCCCTTTTTTCAGTCCAACTACATTTTCCGCAATTACCGGATCAGCCACAAATTGTATACAGCGGTGGTTTTCCTAGGCGTTGAGAGTATACTACCCATTTCTAGCAGAGGTAGGTATAACAGAGTTCATAACTACTATCAAATACGATTAACTATTAGCCATGTGTGTCCGCCATCACTACACACGCGCGCACCTATAGAGTCGCAATTTAAGCACGCTTTAGGTGCTCGCACCAAAAGAGTAGTAATAAGAAATGAAGCAAGTTTTCAGCTGTGTTCTGGGTAAACTTACGAAATGATATGTAGGGTGACGAGTGGTCTGATACATGACGCCTGATATGCCAGACCACTTATAACAAGCAAACAGCCTGGTATTAACACCAACTCCAAAGCTAAACGATTTGTATTACCAGCGGTTTATCCCTTGTATGAGCTTATCGTTCATGACTTGTTCATAATTGGATACCCCTTGTGGGAAACCCTCCGATTAGCTCGATATCGGTGGTGCTTCTTGCCACTGTTCTACCACATCATGTGTTTTTTCTTGCATACATATGTCTTTCCCTAAAGTTAATATTTTTTCATGAGCTCTAAGTCATTCCTTGGGAACACATTCAAATGCTCATAGTTTCCCTTCGCTGTCCGTACCTGCAGCAACAGAAATCATCATCTGTTTTTGAGAAAGAAATTTTACGGCAGTCAAGAATGGTCGATGAGCCAAGCTATATATAAGCCAGGGCATCACAAGCGAAAGCACTTTAGCCGTTGTTCTGTTGGTTGGTAATTACATTTCCTTGACCAGTAACAGTCTGCAATATGAGTGGCCAGACAGTCAGCCGTTTCAAGAGAGGCACTTCCAGGGCTTTAAAGTACTTGGAAGTTCCCGTCAAAGATAGACAAACGCTTAGTGTGCTAAGAAATCCCGATCTACAGCCTATTCCGGTGAACGAACAGACTTGGTATGTTTGAAATGTTATTCATAAGTGCGATGCGATGCGTTAATGTTCTGTCATTTGGGACGCCATTACAGCACTTTTATGCACCACGGCTTATTTCGGGAATATAAGTACTAACAACTTTTCTGCAGGGGATGGATGTCCAACTGTGCCTACTGGGGGATCATATCGTTCAGTGTGGGAACTTGGATCAGTGCTATTGCGGCGCTGGAGGTGAACTTGTCATACCCTGAAACCGTGGCTACTTTTATCCTCGGGGATGTGGTTACAATTATTTTCACTCTGGCAAACTCGTACCATGGTACCGATTGGAAGGTCGGCTACACTATTTCTCAGCGGTTTGTGTTTGGGATTTATGGCTCGGGCTTGGGTATTCTAGTGCGGTATTTGATGAGTATCGTTAACTACGGTTCCAATGCTTGGCTCGGTGGCCTCTGTGTCAATATGATCCTGGATTCTTGGTCGCACCATTACTTAACGCTTCCCAACACATTAACCCATAATGTGGCCATGACTACCAAGGAAGTCATCGGATTTATGTTGTTTCACGTAATTGCGGGGTTCTTCTACTTGATGAAACCTTACAAGATGAACTACTTCTTGATTGCTTCCTGCTGTGCCACATGCGCTGCTATGACTGGTATGGTCATCTATTTGTGCCATGCCAATGGTGGTGTGGGAAACTATTTTAAGAACACGAAAACCACAATCCACGGGTCCGAAAGAGCTTGGGCATGGGTATACATGGTATCGTACTGGTTCGGTTCTGTTTCTCCAGGTTCCACCAACCAAAGTGATTATTCCAGATTTGCCACTTCAAAAACCGCCGTTTATGTTGGTACCACTCTGGCGTTGCTAATTCCTACTACCCTAATTCCCTTATACGGAGTCATAGGTGCATCTACATCACATGATCTGTATGGAGAAGCGTTCTGGATGCCTATGGACATTTGCAATTATTGGTTGAATAACGGCTACACTGCTGGGGCCAGAGCCGCAACATTTTTCTGTGGCGTAGCATTTTTGTGCTCGCAGATCTCTTACACAATCTCCAACTGTGGTTTTGCGGCAGGTATGGATTTGAGTGGTGTATTCCCCAAATACATCAACATTTTTAGAGGTGCTATTTTATGTGCATTGCTAAGTGTTGCCGTTCAACCATGGAATTTCTACAATTCTTCCTCTACCTTTTTGACAGTTGCTTATTCTTTTGGTGTTATTATGACTCCAATCATTTCAGTCATGATTTGCGACAACTTCTTGATAAAAAAGCGGAAGTATTCAGTTTCACAAGCATTCGTGCTTCACGGTGAGTACTACTACACCTGGGGATTCAATTGGCGTGCTATGTTGGCCTTTGTATGCGGTATGGCTCCCGGTCTACCAGGCCTTGCTTCAAAGGCAAACGAAAACATCAAAATTAACCAAGGAATTGTCAACTTTTACCTCGCTGATTCCTTCACCTCTTTCTTAATCTCCTTTTTCACCTACTGGATTCTGTGCTTGGTACTCCCAATGAAGAGCAACATCGAACAAGATGAAAAGGACTACTACAATTCCTTCACGGAAGAGGAAGCAAGAAGGAGAGGTATGATCCCATTCAGTGATTTAGATACTGAAGAAATTGTGCAACACGCGTACCAGAAGAATGAAGCGCCAATTAAACGCTCTGAGACTTCTGATTCTAGCACTGTAGCTGAAGTTGAGTCTAACCACGAGAGCAGTGAGAAGCAGAAATGAAATTGTAGAGGCAAGGAGTATGGTATAAATTTAATATTGATAGACGTAATAGTAAGTGAATGGAATAGTTTTGTTAAGCCTCATGCTTTTCATATCGTAACTTGAATTGCTTTCGCTTATCGGCTCTTTCTTGTCGAATGCTTCTCAAGTCTGGGGGTGGGGAAATGTTGAGACTTTTTCGAACCTCTTCCACATCATGTTCTAAAATCTCTTCCCAGTAAACGTTTATTAGTGGCTTAGAGCTCAAGCCGGTTTTAACCGCCCATGGCAAGTAGATGTTGTACAGACGGTCTTTCTGAGCAGGTTTTAGTCGTAAGGGTGCCAGCAGAGCTCCTAATGCGGCCATTGGGACTCCTATATTAGCGGCTTCCAATGCTTTGACAGCTATTTCGCCCTCGATAATAATAGGAAGATCGTTTACTGCGTGGTAGAAATCGTGGCACTGGCGGTACCTTTTAAATATGTAGGCATGCGTTGGGTCATTAATATATTTGACAGGAGCCCTAGTATCTGGAGATACCCCTTCTTTCAAAAGCCACTTGTAGTAACTATGGCCCAGGGTGTTAGGGGCCATTTTTCGCAAGCGGTCCATATTCAAGCTTTCTGATGTGATATCGGGTTGTTCACGTAATATACGTCTTCCGGTTTTATCTAAAAGCATAACGCGCTGTAAGTTTTCAAGAAAGAACGAAAATGCAGAAGCCTCGCCCAGTTGTACGATGTTATCACCGTCCTCAGGATGAAAATACGACTTGAGTCCAGAAATAAAGAATAGCAGCACACGTTCGTGAGGGTACAGCGGTATGTGGCCTTTGTAGTTTGGTTTCATAGGTCTAGAATCTGATATTGACATATACTGTTCCTGTTGTTGTTCATTATTCTTATTATGCAATTCTCCCCTCTCCATAGCATTTGCCAGACGAGCATCACGTCCAAATATAAAGCCTCCAAGAGTTAGAGCGGTAGCCACGACAAACTGACGTCTCTGCAAGATCCATGGTGAAGTCACCTTCCGCAGAGCAGTTCTTTCGAGCATTAGTTATCAAATTAGAGCAAGAGTTGAGAATAGTGCTGTGTCCAAAGTCACTTTCTGATGTCGTGATTTTCTGGACGGGCACACGTGATAATTCAAACAACTTTATTAACTTTCATTGACATCTTCGCTGCAGCGGTAGTCGCTACTGAACTATTCATTTAGGAGATTGGCAGAAGATCGCCTCATAGCTTTTGCTTAAAAACAAAGAAGGTTTCCAAGTTACAAGAGTAATAGGCTAACGGTCATATAGTGAACCAAACATTTATGACTACTGAGTTATGGCATGAGGACTATTTTGGTGAACGTAAACAAAATGACCAAGAAGGCGAACGCAATTGGCTCATCAATGAAATCATAAAACCAGAGTTGCCCAACATTATAGACAATGTCGATAAGTGCTTGGAATTGTTAACCAGCGACGAGAGTTTCAAAATGCCTATCAGCAATGGGGCTCCTAATGAGCCAAATGCCGCATATGTGCGAGGCATCCTCACAAGGAAGCGCGGATTTGTCACAGATTTTCAGCTAATGGTCAAATTCAAGCAATTCAATCGCGGCAGACAAACCGCATTCAAGATGGACACCAGCAAGCCCTTTCCTCTGAAACAAATCGACACGATTACGGAAAACTTGAAAGCAGTGTCAAATTTGCTGGAAGTTCTGCAGCAGTGCGTCGAGGTAGATCTGTTTCTGGAGGATCTTGTCAAAGTTTTGGATTTACTATCAAAATCGATAAACCTGTTGCAATTTCCGCCACAGAACCTGCTATTCCCATATAATGGTAACATGGTTCTAAAACAAATGTTCGCAAACTGCGAGATGCCCTTTCAAACAGCACACCATATTCTAAATATGGATCTCGTCATTTTGAGAAACGAAATAAGCATGGATTTTCGTAACTTGCAAATAATTACCTCCAAACCTTGGTGTGATTACGACCCAGACACGGGAAAAACCTTTGCAGATATGGTACGCGATAAACTCAAGGCGCAACGGGGCAAGAAACTTAGTGACGTCCTGAAGGAAGAGGGTTTGCAGATCGAGGAACCTTCGCTGCTCCGGAACGTATTCCCGCACAAAAATGCTCACACAAGCACGACTCTGGAAGAAGCGCAAAATGTGCTGGCACGCTGTGTGACTTTTGAATCAGGGCTGGTATCTGAGTGCGAAAAAATGTCAATTTCGACAAGTGACCCTAGCCTTATAAGTATTACTTCGAAGCTCAATGGGCTTGAAAACTGCGTAAGCAACTACTACACGAATATGACCCTCGTATAGCAAGTAACATGTATTTTAAAGCACGCTGCACATAGCACAATCACGATGAGACCCTTGACAACAGCTAGTTCCGAACGTTCAATTACGCCAACTCCTCTAAATCACGTAGCCTTTGTAGCAGTTCGCTCTTTTGGGCCTTGAGTTCTTTCAATTGATCTAGTTCCTCGGTCGTAGAGGATGTCATAATCACCAGGTCGGAGCTGACATCTTGGTCGTAGAAATCCTCGCCATTGAATTGATTCTTAAGTCTCAATGCATTCAGTTCCAATGTTTGCTGTAGGTTATCCCGTTCCCTTTCCAATTTCGATAGGTTTTTGGACAGTTTGTTGCTCAAATTGTTAACCAGTGGTTCAACCTCTTCAATCAAATCAAGTTTGGCCCTCTGAACGTCATATTCAGGTACCAGCTCGAACACTCTTCGCGATTGCAGCAAGCTCTTCGTTAGGTAATTACTTGACTGAGACTCCTTGTTCAGTTTGCCAACAGTCTTTTCCAGACATTGCACACTTGACTGTAAGGAATCAACACATTGAAGCAGGCTTTCAGCCATCTGTAGCTATATCTCTCTTCTCGCTATCGGGTTTCTCAACTTAGCTCAGTGGAGGGTTTCGGATTAATGTTCTAAGTTTGAAGGTAATAATATAATATCTGAAAGTTGACGAATAATCGGTTCAGAAATAGTCAATGCCATCAGCTGTCTGTGAAAAGGGGGAAGTTTCTATGTCCTCGAAGGCTATGAATAAAGATTCGAAACAGCTGGTTCGGAGCCGTTCGAGGGCAAATTCAAGTAGCGGTGGGTCTTCTACACCAGTGACACAGCAGGACTTGATGGCTCCCAGCGCTGCTCCAAGAAACAAATATACTCATGTAACCATACTCAAGTCGCTGAATAATACATTCGAGACCAAAATTTTAGTAGTTCCTTTCAAACCAGACGGTTTGAAGTTGGGTAGGCCCATTGCCAATAATGCGCTTCCACAGGGTGCGAAACAAGATCTACAATCACAAGTCAGGCCAGATAATGGACACTTCGATTCAAGGGTACTATCCAGGAACCACGCTTCCCTCAGCTGCGAGCCGTTTTCTGGCAAAATATACATACGCGACCTGAAGTCCTCTAATGGAACATTTGTGAACGGAACTCGGATAACGCAAACAGACGTTGAACTCAAAGTCGGCGATATAATAGATTTGGGCACGGATATTGATGCTAAATTTGAGCACAGGAAAATAAGCGCATTGGTGGAAGATATCTCTGTTATCCCACTGATAAGTGATGATGATACCTTTTTCAATAGTAGTGGAACCAACTATTCAATGAATGGATCTACTGGCCACACTGGTTCAATTACGCCTAATGCACAGCGTGCCGCATTTGAAGCCGCAATGTTTGGCGATGTCAACAACTTGGATTTGGAGGGAACTCTACTGGGTTCGGAAACGGAAGTTCTGAGTGGCATCTTTATCAACAATTCTATTGGCACTAGTCCCAACCTTATAAATGTCATCAAAACTTTGGTAACCGAAATCGCGCTTGAGAAGCACGAATATGAGAAAATGAGTTCAATAGAGAGGTTTCTTATCCAATTTACGACCAGCTTAGAACACGTTAATAAGCTGCGGGTCGAGAATAACGACAGGCAACTGGTACAATTACAGAACACCTTAAAACAAAAGCTCACTGAAAAGCATGAGAATTCGATGCATACCCATGTAGAGCGGCTAAATGAGGTCAAACAAGAGAATATTAATTTACGAAACAAATTGTACGAAAACCAAAAGCATGAGTCTGATGAAATCACAGGCTTGAAACGAGAAATTGAGGATCTGAATACACGATTAGAAGTAGAAAAGTTCAAAAATGCTCAATTACGAAAAAGTGATGAAGAAACAGGAAGCTCGCTCAAACGTACTCGGGAAGTACATGCGTTGAACAAAACTGATAATGTTTCGAAAAACTCCGGAGTAAGAAAAACCAAATCCACGATAATCTTAAGTGCTTTCACAATAGGAATCATTGCAGCGGCATTCCAGTATACCTCGAAAAAATGATTTTTATTTAGTAATTTCGTCAAGATAGTTCTATGTCATCTAATTGAATTCTTTCTACGGTTTTAATTCCGAGCTTTTTGGAAAGCTCATTGACAAATGCTACTGCTACGTCGTGAGTAGTACAGGAATTTAGGGGTCTTTGGTCTTGGATCGAAGTAGCTCTAGTGCCCTGAAGGCCGCACATTACAAAATTGTTCATATAGGATAGGTCAGGATTCACGTTGATACAAACACCATGGGACGTGATCGATCTTCTCACGTGTATCCCAATGCTTGCAATTTTATCGTTGTGATTTATCCAGACGCCGGTCTCCGACGTCTTACAGGCCTCAAGGCCTAAGGGAGTGCCGCTTTTATCTTGTGGAACTTTCTTCAGGGTGCTGATAGTCGAATCTTCAATGGCTGACACTAGGCATTTAGCTGGAAATTTATGGAATGATTTAAGGTCCATTATCAAATAGGCAACTACTTGTCCGGGTCCATGGAACGTCACTTGGCCGCCCCTTTCGGCTTGAACAAATTTAGGACGTAGATTATTGACCTGTGTTTTTGGAACAAAATTTTGGAAACGCGCAATGTCTTCAGGAGACAGAGCCTTTTTACTACGCTTTCCACCGGTATAAGTAGGTTCAAACTGAAAAGTCAGGACCATAGGATGAGGCTTCATGTTTGATATGCTCTTCAAAATGAATTGTTCATGCTGGTTGATAGTAGTCTCGGGATGCTCTATATCCAACAGCCGCACTTTGCGATCGATTTTTGATTGAAGGCTTTTCATGTCCAATTGGGCTCGCACAAAGCTATCTTGAATTTTGGTACCTTTTTCAAAGGGCAGCGGCTTTACAAACTCTAGATGTCTGAGCACTTCTGAGGACTCCTCAATGGGAAAAGTTGATGGATGTGCGCAGCATGAACTAGAGAGGCTTACTTTCAAAATGCGAGGCCTTAAAGACCGGGAAATAAGGCCAGCAGAGATCATTTTCGCAGTGTTTTCATCATCGGCTTTCATTAAAAAAATGACAACTTTTATAACTAAGTACCGTGAACCGAAAGTTTTCTATTAATCGGAAGAGATGAGCCTAATTGCCAATCTATTGTACACCTAGCAACAATGCATTATCCCGATTCTGGTGATGAATATGAATCGAATTGGGACATCAAACTACAAAATTTACTACAATGGTTAAACAGTGCTGATGATTTCAAGGTTAATGACAGTGTTTTTTTACAAGACATCTGGCCATCAGGAAGGGGTTTATACCTGAAGGCTGGGAAAGTAAAGAAGCATGAAGTGGTGGTAAGTGTGCCTAGTGAGCTACAGCTTAATTTTCACACCGTCGTCTACCACATTTCAAAATTCAATCCAGGCCTATCTTTTGTTGGTATCACTTCCCAGGTGGACGATCCGAAGACAATTGACAGGAAAGACCCTCGGTTAGAGCTTTACAAACATCTGAGCAATGAGCTGGTTTGCAGCTTGTCCTCATTCCAATTATTGTGCTTATATATCCTTTTCGAATGGAAACTACTACCGTACTGGAAGACCGTTCAATCATTTTGGCAGCCATTTTTTGACATTTTCCCAACAATGGATGAGCTCAAATCTATACCAGCACTCTGGATCCTCCGAACTGATTCCCAAAACCATTCTCTGTTCAAAAGTCTACCTTCGGCATCAAGAATTCATGCTCAGAAATTAGCACATAAGGTTCGAAACGATTGGACTGTGATTGAGCCGATTCTGAAGCTCTGGTGCAAAGAAATTGATGACAAGGAGATCCCTTCAAGGGCAGCTGTGTTGTATGAGTATTTCTTGCACATTTACTTCGTGATTAATTCAAGATGCTTGTACCTGCATATCCCGCTCAAAGACAATATCGTCGATAATTTCACTCTAGTTCCCTTCGTTGACTTTCTAAATCATGACTCGGATACCGAGTCCTACTGCATGCCCCATGTCAATAAACTGAAAAGAGGCCAATACGGGTTGGGGACATTTACCATACTGGGGGGAAATCATGAGTACGTTCAAACTGGAGAGGAGATACTTTTAAATTACGGTGCGCATTCAAATGACTTTTTGCTAAATGAATATGGTTTCATACTTTCCGAAAACAAATGGAATTATATGGATGTTTCGCCCCATTGCGAAGCTATGATTGATGAACCGTTTGTGCAGAATTTTCTCAAAGAACATGGATTCTGGGGTGAGTACACTATTTCAGAAGATGATATTAGTTTCCGTTTAGTAGTCGCGTTCGCTGCAAAGGTCTGTCCCGACTTGAGAAAAGTCGAAAAATTCATGATGGGTTACTTGACGGAGTCTTCATTTGGTAGTGGGCTAACGACCTTACTTCAGGAATTTATGCTTGGTCTTTTGGATGAAGTCAAGCATAAAATAAAGACCAGCAGTACGGCAAATGCCGATTTACTGTGCGCGAACAACATCCTAAATATCTATCGTGGTTATGAGAAAATTTTGAGACATCATCTGGCGGATGGCTTATAAGTTTCGTGCCAAACACTCAACTCCCCCGCAAAAATATATGTTTACAAGTATCTATAATCCAATTTCGATTCTCGGGCAAGCTCGAGTTTAGTCTTAGCGCATAACATAATAGTGTCGTTAAAAGGACATTTGATATTGCGTTTTCTTGCTTGTAGTGCAAAATAGCCATTCACTTGGTTGATATCGTGATTGGTCAGCTCATTAAAGACTCTTTGTCTATTGCTTTTGAGGCTCCGCGCGACTAATGCCACAAGTCGATCTTGGTCTAAAGCGCCTTCATAATGCCGTATCTGATGAACATACTTGTCTGTTGCCTTGATTGTGTAGGTAAGCTCTCCTATCAACGCCCGAACAGTTCTGAGTAAGGACTTGGTAGTCATAAGGTCATATGCTTGGGAGCCGTACAATGCTGTGATGGGATTTACACAGGATTGAACTATGATCTGCTCATACCTATATAGCAGAAGATCACCGTAAGACCGATTAACAACGCCAAGCACAGAACCTGACTCCTCTTGGTTGATGGATCTGAGTAACTTTACCAGGGTATTTGTGCTCGTGAAGTTCTCAGACTGCTGTACGTCATCCTGATAATTGTATTCTGAGTACATCTTCGGTACAGCACATATTTGAAGAGAGCTTTTGTAACTCGAGGTCTCAACTGTGAACTCCTGAGGTCGAGAGATGTCTCGATTATTTGTGATTCCAATAAACAAATTGGGGGAAAAACCTTGTTCATGCCAAAGCTTCTTTCTCAGAATGTCCAATAGTCCCATACTAGGATTTAAAAGTAAGACATTGGTATCACTGTGAATGGATTGTACATATTTGCTTAATGAATTCAGAAAAGACTTTGGCTTATTTTCGCCCACTATGAGATTGTCCACTTTTGCGATTTCTCCGGATGCAAATTTCGGCGGTGAGCATGATGCCATGTATTGATGAGAGCCTTCAAACATACCTTTGGGCCTCCGTAGCACTAGCTTCGATTCATTTTCCAAGAAACGATTCAGTTTCTTCTGATCTTGCAACAGAAGAACAAGCTCTGGAACTCGCGGTTGAAAACTCAGAGACGCTATTTCATGGCACATTAAATATACCAAGGGCGAGTTACCTAGAGCGTATACTCTTGGCACGGTCATACCATACTCTGAACAATCTTATATTTATAGATAATTCATAATGTACTGAAGGATTGATATATGTCAATGCCAAATTTTTTTGAACTAGTAAATAATTAAGATTCAGACACCTCAACAAAGGCAAAGTTTAGAATTTTTCCTAGTCCTTCAATCCCTGTGAAATGCTCATTATCGGTCTTACTGGAGGAATTGCGTGCGGTAAGTCAACGGTGTCAGAGAGGCTCGAAAAAAGCTATAAAATACCTGTCATTGACGCGGATAAAATTGCAAGGGAAATTGTGGAACCTCATCGAGATGCCTACAACCGTATCGTCCGCTCTTTTCAGGATAAAGTGCCCGATTTACTCCACAGCGATGGTACCTTGAATAGAGCAGCGTTAGGAAAATACGTGTTTGCTAGCCACGCAGATTTAAAGGTACTGAATGGTATTACGCACCCTGCAGTGCGGTTTGAGATATTCAAGCAAATCTTTGGCTCATATATTAGGGGTGAAAGGATGTGCGTCTTGGACGTCCCACTTCTATTTGAAAGTGGGCTAGATAAGTTTTGTGGAATAACCGTGACTGTAATATGCGACCAGAAAATTCAAATCGACAGGATGCAGTCGAGAAATCCGCAATTGACTGTAAAAGATGCTGAAGATCGCATCAAGTCACAAATGACCCATAAGGAGAGAATACGGCGTTCCGATTACATTTTGGAGAATAATGATGTTCCGGCAGTGCTATACGGTCAGGTGCAGTCTCTGGTTGCTAAGATTAGACCTTCATGGACCAGAAGTATTCTCGAATACTTCCCACCCTTTGCCATGATAAGTGCTCTTGCTGTCGTGCTAATCAAGCGCCTGCGGACCGGTTAGCCTATTCAATATTTGCTATTTACTTATTGATCACCTTATTTGCATCGCTATCACATCCCGACTTCATTGTAATTTCTTGCAGTCATTGTAAGCGCAGGTCGCCCAATTATGAAGTCTTCTACTCTAATATTACATATGTTGTAAAACCAGTGCTTATGTCGAGCTAGGCCTTATGGGATAATCATTTACATGGACTTCGGGAACCCGTTTATACGGTATGCCACCACGGTCATTTTGCAGAAGAAGACAGTTCTTACCAAATGCGCGCATAATCAAAGGTTTTTGAGAAAGGTTTGGGTCAGTGTCATCGAATTCGGCGGGCTCTGTGGCTGTTTTGTTTAGCGCTTTGCTGAAACTGGTGAAGTTCAGTCGATACCCCATCGATGCTCTTGTTACACAGGGTATTGGGCCACCCTTGATATCGACGATATCAGAGTCTTCAGGTGGTTTTGGGACCGTAAACTCTCGTACTTTTTGATTATTCCATGCGGCGTATGTAATTTCGCGAGGTTCCCCATCTTTGAATGGCTTCAGGACCTTTTTGAGTCGACTTGGCGATACTACCAGTCCTTGTGTAGGCAGTTCGTCACCGTAAACCGTCAAAAGTTTTTCGTCATTGACAAACCGTATAGGGTTTCGTTTCTTCTTGTTTGTTTGCGATTTCAAAATGGATGCAATGTTAGGATTCGAATTGAAATCATAACTTTCTGTTTTGAAACGCTTTGTGCCAATTGGTCCGTTGATGCTCGTTTCCTCGTCAGGTCCACGCTTGACGCTTTCGGTGCTTACGTCGCCTTTTTTCAAGTATTTCGAGAATGAGATTTTCTTTTTAGGAGCTTCTGGAGCGGAAGTTTTGCTCTCTTGGGGCTTATCGGGTGGTGGTGCTTGGGGTTGGGTGCTGTATTTAGCGCTACCACCGTTTCCATAGTGCGGCATCCGATTGCTAATTTCTTCATCAGTGTATCCTATTTTCTTCAAGAGCATAGTATAGGTCTGCATATTGTCGGGTACCGTTGAATCTAACATGGCTAGGTTGACAATGCCATCGAAAAGCCTTTCGTTTTTCGCAATCTGATTATTCTGGATTAGCTTGTCAACATACGTCTTGCGCTCACTGGCTTGCTTGTAGGGCAGCTCATCACACACATAGTCTATAGGCCGGTCGCCACTAACATATTGTTCCTGGTCTATGGTGCGCTCTTTCAGTTTTACAAGTTGTGACAGGTAATCTGTATACATGGTTTTCAGCCCGTTGTACAGCTGCACGTCTGCCGCAGTGACATGGGGTTCTCTACGTTCAATATGCTCATTGTCGCGGGTGAAGTCGGCAAATGCATTTTCTAGCAATTTGGTATAGTTGTTGATCTGCTCCGTATGGTGTTCTGTGAGCTTCTCGACTTCGGTCAAGCTTTTTACTTCAGAACGTAGTTTCTGCACAAAAGAAGACTGCAATGCGTGTGAAATGTTTACTAGCTGCGGTATGGGACTTCCTGACATTATAAAGATCAATCGGAGACCACAGGTCAGAGCCTTTAAGCACTCAGAGTGCTCGAAATTACAGATGCATAATAACGGATAGTCTACCACTGTTCTACAAAAAACTATTAAGCATTTTCATGAAGTAGAAGGAAAGGAAGCAGATCATGTGATTATAAGAGAATAGCTAATTAGGATGATCACAACAACTTCTACAATGAACGCGGTTAAGTGGGATAGGCTTAAGGTGATTTCTTAAGATCCACCAAAGCTGTCAACTATAGATAATACTCTAAGTGAATATATGTCTCTAGCTTTACTCGGAACCCCTTAGAATCCTTAGTGGATTAACCTATAGTTCGAAGACATAATGGTATAAAGTGATAATAACCCATGAACCATACAAGCAGTTGGGAGTTCTCAGATCACTCATCTATTGATGCCGAGTATGGTATAGACTACAAAAAGGGTTCAGACTGATCCCAAACTGAAATGTTTAAGAACCAGTGAGTTCTGCGCTAGAGAAACCACAGAGGAAGATATGCATTCTGCAACGCACAACCAGGCAGCTCATGTAATCTCTACTCAAAAGAATGTCACAATCTTCATGGTCCTATCAATCCCTGGGATTATAAAAGATAGCATTGTCGGATTCCTTGGGAGTTGTAGTTCCATAAACAGATCACATGATTACATGACAGAGTAGTACAAGGTGATGTTCAAACGAACCTTTGGCATCCGTGCCCAGTATAGTAAAAGCATGGGCGAGGAACCTAGCAATCAAACTCAACATATGATGAATAGACAAGTCTGCTTCTCATGATGTTCAGACTACCGCTAAAGCTAAGCGTAAGATTGCAACCGGTTTATACTATATATCCTCGTAAGAAGCAGGGAAAATCTGACGTATGAGAATCAAAAGAGAATCAGATAGCTCATCTGACCGCACTGCAAATGCCTTTGGGACATGTTTCGATGAAGACCATTACAATAAGGATATCACTATATGCTATTCTGCCACGCTTTCTGTACTCTAACATCACTTTTTGATCGACGTGTCGCGTCAAAATATGTACTATCTGACTATTAAATATTAGGTATTAGATCTAAAGTAAGCTTCTACGCTAGGGGTGTCCTTTAGTTATATTTCTTTAACCGTACTAGTTTATTAGTTTATTTTGATCCTTCCCGTAAGATAACCAATCGCATTACAACTGTTGAAGCTGGTATGAATGCTCAATATTGGCTAAGCATCTTTACTTGATACTGGAAACTTAGTGGGACACTAGATACCGTATCAATAGTATGACAGGGAGCTTACATACTCCCTTTAGCATACTCTTATAATTGATTTAAAACTTGGCAAGCTAGTGCCTCAGCATGAGACTATCTCTGGACTGATGATGACTAGTTCGGCCACTCTGATAGGCGTGAAGAAGTCAGTTGAAGCCTTCTTAAAGGAACAATGTAATGTTGGCATTCGATGAACTCTTGATCAGTCAACCATAATTCCAGGTTGGATAGAGCTAGTTTTCATAAATTCGTTAGAGGTGATTTTCACGGGAAGGTGGTATTTGCCATATTGGAATACTACGAAAACTTTTCCAGCATGTTGAGTATATGAAGAAGAAAGAATACAATTCGAACCAATAAGCATTTCGACGATAGCCCAGCAATAATTCAGCGCTAGTTTGAAAATATTTTACTCTCTTTGGTACCTGAGTTTTTGGAATACCAAGCTTGTTTCAGGAGTGTATGATAGCAAATTTAGTGGCTCGCAATGGAATTGTGAGAATTTTGGCTCTTCGAAGTGGTAGTTGTGCATCAAAGGTTCTAGAATGTGGTGGGATATGTTCTATTGGAGTTAGACAATACTACAACGATCGGAGCAGAGGTAATAACAGGTCGAGCGGAGGTTACAGAGGTAAAAAAACCGGCGGTAAGACAGTAGGTAGACGTGGTGATGACGGCGATTCTACATCGATCTTAAGTAGCTCCAGAATTAGCAACGTTATACAAGTTCCTCACGATGAAAGCTCCCAGGAAATCACACTGGATGCACTCAAGGAAGATGGTGTTCTAGATAAGGACATCCACAAAGCTGTGGCGCGCATGAACTTTCCTAGTTTGACTCCTGTTCAGCAGAAGACGATTAAACCAATCCTCGACACGGAGCATGATGTTATAGCGCGCGCCAAGACTGGAACTGGTAAGACACTTGCATTCCTAATCCCCATTTTCGAGCATCTGCTGAAGACTCGCTTGGAGTCGCCCTACATGGTCAAATGTGTGATTGTGGCCCCGACAAGAGACTTGGCCCTGCAAATCGACTCTGAAATTACCAAGCTTCACAAGAGTAACCATGCATTGAAAAAATTCAACTCTATCGCTCTAATTGGCGGCAGCAACTTTCAAATGGCAATCAAAAAGATGTTCAAAGATAGACCCAATATTGTTGTGGGAACGCCAGGTCGACTCATAGATGTGCTCTCCAAGTTTTCAAACGAATTTTTCAGGTTCGTTGACTTTAAAATTCTTGACGAAGCTGACAGATTGTTAGAAATCGGATTCGATGAGGATCTACGCGACATTTCGAAGACTCTGAACGGTTTGAATGAGACTGGACCTGAGCATATTAGAACTCTTCTGTTCTCCGCCACATTGGGGGACAATGTCCAAAAATTGGCTGGCGGAATTATGAATCGAGAGCAATGTCTCTTCTTGGACACGGTAGACAAAAATGAACCTGAGGCTCATGAGAAGATCGAGCAAAGTCTAGTTATTTCAGATACTTTCGCTCACAACTTGTATGCTCCAATTTCGGCAATTAAAGCACGTTTGGAAAACAAAACTCCTTTCAAAGCAATCTTGTTCGTTCCTACCGTTAAATTTACCAAATTTTATTGCAATGTTCTCGACAGAATGTTCCCCTCGCTACCCGTGTACGAATTCCATGGTAAGGTTGATCAGAAAAAGAGAACGAAGATGGTACAACTCTTTAAGCGTGCAGAAGAAGGTCTTTTCGTTTGCACAGATGTTGGTGCGCGTGGTATGGACTTCCCCGACGTGGAGGAGGTTTATCAACTAGGCGTTCCTTCAGAAATATCAAACTACATTCACCGTATTGGGAGAACTGCTAGAGGCGGCAAAGAAGGTAAAGCGTCGATTTATCTCTTCAAAGATGAGCTAGCCTTTATTGACACCTTGGCAGCGGAGAAAGGCATCAATATTCAAAACCAACGAGACTATGTTCCTCAGGAGGCGGATGCTGAGGAATTTAAACAATCTTTGCGGGATGAATTCTTGTTCAAGGATGGTCTGGAGTCCATGCTCTCATTTTATAAAGGGGTTGAACAGGCTTACGGATTCCGTATGCCTCGAGTGGCTCGCCAAATAGCTGAAGCCTACGGGCAGTGCCTCCTAGACAATGCTAAAAAGCTACAGATAAGCCGAGAGACCGCTAGTATGAGGTATGGCTTGAGGGGCAGAATTGTGGAGGAACTCTTTGAATCTGGACCTTCGAGGTCTTACAGAAGAGATGCACACGAGAGTTTTGATAGACCAAGTCGGTTCAGCGGAGAGAGGAATGGCAGGCATGGCTCCTACAACAACAGATATGAATCTGGCGGCAAAAGCTACAGGAATACTCGAGGACGTTGGGACTCCAACAGGGATAACAGGGGCTTTGACGATAAACGTGCTCAATCATATGATAAGGGGTACAACCCTCGGTTAGATGTTGACTGAAGGAAAGCTTTTGAATCGGTGTTCATTTAGTGGACCAACACTGTACATAGCATGTAAATATATATCAAAAACATGGTAAAGGTTTTTCAGGTATTAGAACGGGGAAACTGGGAAACTGGGAAACTGTAAGTGGCTAATTTAGTGTCCTTCGAATGCATATCATCTTATGATTATGCCTGCATTGGTCTAGGAGGTTGTACTTAGATAGTCTTACAGAACAACCATAAGGGTCAACTCCCGGTCGGAAGTGGAGATAAGTGCCGGAGTAACAAAAATCTATATCATGTGGCGTAGGAGAAGTATCTGAGTAGGATGCTTTTAAAAGTGATGAAGCCAATGTCTTAAATAGCTTTACACTAAGCTAATTTTTGATTTAGGATCAACGAAACCAAACACGGATGTATTAGTGGTAATAGTGGTTTCTGTGGCATAGCCGCCGATTCTATATTCGTAATTAATGAAAAAATAGCGAACGGTGAGGATAAAGAAGTCATAGGAATCATTGACACTGGGATCCATGACCTAATAAATTGTCATTGATAGGCTCTCCATTAGACTATCAGAGGTCACAATTTGACGGCGACTTCCTTACAACAAGACATAACAGTACAAAGTGATGCTATAAATGTATCAAGTAACTAAGTTCATTTAATACCTACATATATATTTTCCGTAGAAGGTTATCTTTAATTAAGGCAAGATTGAGTGGATAGCTACATTAAAAGTACATCTCAAATTTCGAAGTTAGTTATCGTGCTAAGAAGGTATCGTTTCCGTTTCATGGCCTCCTTGAATTCTGATGTCCATCAAAAGCGTCACCTTCTGCGTGTCCAATGAAGTAGGACTACCAGTGCAGATAAAAATCGACTCTTTGGAGGGTTCTAAACCATTATTGAAAGCTTCTCAAAAGCTAGTCGAACCCTTACTCGCACAACGCTCATCAAATGTGCAACCAAATAGTGACATGTTTGTTTCTGTACAAGTGTTTGATAAGGATAGACTTCGAAATTTGACAATTCCAGTTTACACACCGTACGTTCCCTTTAAGAACCTGCGAAAGTGGGACGTGTGGCTGACTCTTCCAATAACATTAGAACAGCTAACATCACAGAGTATGCTCAGCATTGTACTTTGGGAGTTTGATGGAGACAAGGAGGTCGAGTTTTTCTCAGTTGAAACACCGCTGTTTGATGAGAAAAGCCGAACTTTAAAGAGGGGCGTAGAGTCCATCAAGTTTCAATATGACGACCCTGACAGTGGCACAGTTGAAAAAAGTGAGGCCCAAGAGCTCATTAACAAATACAAACAAGGAGAAATTAAACCAATTGATTGGTTGGATGAGGCAACATTCCAGCAATTGGGAAAATTAAGCAAAAAAAGGAAATTACCTCAGGGCACCTTTGTTTTGAATATTGAATACCCTCTTTTCGAACTTCCTGTAGTCTATTCTGAAAAGCACGCAAGCAATGTCCAAAAGAATATCCCTACGTTTCACAACTTCGAATTCAATAATGTTGTACAAACTTCACGCCAAGAACCTCAAGCTAAGATTTCACTTGGTAGTGCAGCTGACTCAACTCTGAAATTCTATGATCCAGACCAGTTCAATGCGGACCCGATTGAGGAGAAATTTAGAAGGTTGGAGAGAGCCACTACCAACTCTAGTTTTGAAAAGGAACTTAAGCCTGATGCAAAAAAAAGAGATGTTCTGCATAAAATCATGTTATATCCTCCGGGCAGTGATCTTACCTCTCATGAAAAGGGCTTGGTTTGGAAGTACCGCTATTACCTAATGAATAATAAGAAAGCATTAACGAAGCTTTTGCAAAGCACGAATCTTACAGAAGAGACCGAGCGGAAAGAAGTTTTGGAACTGGTAGATTCGTGGGCCGAAATTGATATAGAAGATGCTATCGAGCTTCTGAGGTCTGCCTACAAAAACTTATCACTGAGATCCTATGCTGTTAACAGATTGAAGAAGGCCTCGGACAACGAATTAGAACTCTACCTTTTGCAGTTAGTTCAGGCAGTCTGTTTTGAAAGTGCTTCCCCTCTTTCAGACAAGTCTGCTAGTGAGTTTACCATCGTTGATGTTATGCAAAGTGGCGCTGCTGTTCCGGCCTCTTCCAAGTATGATCAATTAAATGGATCAAACTCCATCAATAGTGCGGATAGTCTTACCATGGGACAAAGCTCCGTGCTGATCTCACCTCTTGCAGAGTTTTTAATTCGACGTGCCATCATCAACTCTAGACTTGGAAGCTTTTTTTACTGGTATCTGAAATCTGAATCAGAAGGTAACCAATACTTGGTTCATATACTAGATAGCTTCGTGAGCCGTTTACCTAGCGATATGCGTGCTAATTTGGAGAATCAAACACTTTTCATCTCTATGTTGGAGAGCTTCTGTCAAGAGATTAAAAACTCAAGGGACACGACGCCAAAAAAACTAGAACTTTTAATGCATTTGATTACCACAAAACTGAGGCCTTTCCTGAAAGCCACACCGGTACAGCTCCCATTAGACCCCGACTTTACGCTTACGGATGTTGCTTCTGAAAACTGTAAGGTCTTCAAAAGTTCCTTATCACCAGTTAAGATTGTCTTTGAAACACAAAAAAACCAACGATACTCACTTATGTTTAAAGTTGGAGATGACTTGAGACAAGATCAACTTGTCGTACAAATTATTTCTCTAATGAATGAGCTTTTGAAGAATGAAAATGTCGATCTAAAGCTAACACCGTATAAGATTTTGGCAACAGGTTCTAAAGAGGGGGCTATCCAATTTATTCCTAATGATACGATGGCGAACATTCTCAGCAAACACCATGGAATCTTACCGTACCTGCGTACACACTACCCTTCTTCTGAAAATGAGCTCGGCGTACAAGACTGGGTGATTGACAATTTTGTTAAATCTTGTGCTGGTTATTGCGTTATAACTTACATACTGGGTGTAGGTGATCGTCATTTGGACAACCTCCTTGTCACGCCCGATGGACACTTTTTTCACGCAGACTTTGGCTACATTTTGGGACAAGATCCGAAACCATTTCCACCATTGATGAAACTACCGCCCCAAATCATAGAATCCTTCGGCGGGGCCGATTCTCACAATTACAATAAATTTCGCAGTTACTGTTTTGTTGCGTACTCAATACTCAGGAGAAATGCCAACCTGATACTAAACTTATTCGAGCTTATGAAACCGTCCGATATTCCTGACATCAAAATAGACCCTGATGGAGCTATGTTAAAAGTTAAAGAAAAGTTTTGCTTGGACATGTCAGAAGAAGAGGCCATAATTCACTTCCAAAATCTCATAAATGCAAGCGTCAATGCCCTGCTACCATTAGTGATTGATCGCCTTCACAACTTAGCCCAATATTGGCGCACCTAAGTACTGCTCCGCTGTGTTACCCGGATCCGAACTCCATATGAAATTGAACAGTCGCGGAACCTGGTTATTATACATTAAAGGATATATAGTTTACAACTGAAGCAAGCGTTTGATTCGGAGGTGTTCGTTTCATATAAGAACATCTAAGGGCTTCGATGAAGCTTCTTTGGAACATTTCAAAGGTCCTGAATGAGCTGCAACTGCCGTCCGATGAGAACGACCGTCCTGACTTCAGAAAGCCAGTTACCAGGGTAGCTACAACTCAATTGTTGATAGCTACGTGTCTTGGAGTATTTGCTTTACTGATGTTCTCGATTCTGCTGAAAAAGATGCCAAAGCTATACGCCAGTAGAATGGGACGAACACATGCCTCTCTGCCTTCGTGGGATGACAATTCATTGTTCGCATGGGTTCCGGTTCTCTACAAAATCAGCGAAAGCCAAGTTTTAGAGTCTGCTGGACTGGATGCATATGTCTTCTTGGGCTTCTTTAAAATGAGTATAAAGCTCTTGGCGATTTGCTGCGGGTTTTCCTTATGTCTTATTTCTCCAATTAGGTATCATTTCACGGGTCGGTATGACGACGGAGGTGATAGCGATTCTTTTGATTTGAGGGCCATGCCGAATAATGGCTTGGGTGAAAACTTGGGTGATGGTCACGGCCCAGAAACAGCAGAACTATACTTATGGATGTACGTTATCTTCACAGCTTTCTTCACACTACTATCATTGTACCTGTTGATTGAGCAGACTAAGGTCGTTGTAGATACGAGGCAGAGGTATCTGGGCAGACAAAATACTTTGACTGATAGGACTATTCGTCTAACTGGGATTCCGGTGGAACTAAGAGACGCTACGGCTTTGAAAACAAGAATAGAGGAACTTGAAATTGGAAGCGTTGCATCTATTAGCATTTGTCGTGAGTGGGGCCCACTCAATAACCTTTTCCATTACCGCAAGAAGATACTCGAAAAGTTAGAACTCAAATATGCTCAATGCCCCGAAGCGCTGCGCGATATCGAACATTCTGACGAAAACTATAGGCTTAGAAGCGACACATCGAGAGAAGAGCTAGATCGTGTAGAACATCATTTGTCCGAAGACACGGATTTCGATGTGGAGGATTCGAACCGTCTATATTCTCACATTGAATTGCGGGGACGTCAAAAGACTAGAACTGGGTTATTTGGCCTCTTTGGGGAACGTGTAGACGCCATAGACTATCTGGAAAGACAACTAAGATTTATTGACGAAGAAATCACAGAGGCTCGTAAAAAAACCTATCCGGCAACATCAACTGCATTCGTCACTATGGGTTCAGTTGCAAATGCACAAATGGCGGCACAAGCAGTACTTGATCCTCGAGTACATTATTTCATTACCAGGTTAGCTCCCGCACCTCATGATATTAAGTGGGATAATGTATGCCTGTCCAGGAAGGAAAGACTGACAAAAGTGTGGTCAGTGACAATCTTTATTGGCTTTTGCAGTTTCTTCTTGATTATTCCTGTTTCGTACCTTGCAACTTTGCTGAACTTGAAGTCGATCTCCAGATTTTGGCCCCAGCTTGGCAGGTTGTTGCAAGAGAAGCAATGGGCTCAAGATCTAGTGATAGGCCTACTACCAACATATTTGTTTACGCTACTGAATATTGGCGTTCCGTACTTCTACGAATTTTTGACATCTCGTCAGGGTCTGGTCTCTTACAGTGAAGAAGAAGTTTCTTTGGTCTCTAAAAATTTCTTCTACATTTTCGTCAACTTATTCTTGGTCTTCACTTTGGCAGGTACAGCATCTAATTATTGGGGCTACCTTAGTGATACAACCAAAATTGCATATCAATTGGCAACCTCGGTGAAAGAATTCTCTCTATTTTATGTCGATTTGATTATACTTCAAGGTATAGGCATGTTTCCCTTCAAGCTGCTCTTAGCAGGTAGCCTTATTGGGTTTCCTTTCGTCAAAATCAAATGCAAAACCCCAAGGCAAGAGAGGGAGTTGATGAAACCCCCAATCTTCAATTTTGGCCTTCAACTGCCGCAGCCAATACTCATTCTGATTGTAACGCTCATTTATAGTGTAATGAGCACAAAAATTCTCGCCTCTGGACTGGCCTATTTTGTGATAGGTTTTTACGTTTACAAATATCAGCTGGTGTATGCAACTGATCACCTACCACATTCTACCGGAAAAGTGTGGCCTTTGATTTACAGAAGGGTTATCCTCGGTTTACTGCTATTTCAGCTAACAATGGCAGGCACCCTAGCAGGTTTCCAAGGTGGCTGGATCCTGTCATGTTGCTTGGCACCCCTGCCACTAATTACTCTCAGTTTTCTGTGGGATTTCGAGAAAAACTACTTGCCTCTTTCAAATTTCATAGCGTTAAGTTCCATACGCGAATATGAGCGTGACAATTCCATGGTCTCGAGTACTACAGGAGGAGGAGATTATCAGTATCCTTACCTAGTTACTACCCTGGAAAGACCTCTTGTGAATTAAATAGAAAGATGTTATTATTACTGTCATTCTCATTGTGATTATTATAGCTGATTGTGGTTATTATAGTACGTGCTAGGTAAAAAGGTTAGTACCGTATGCTTTACTTCTGCTTTAGCGTATTTTAAACATAAGGCAAAATCTCCTTTGGTAAGCAGCAAGGAAAGCAGAGGCTTCACAGTGATCGTTCGTACCATCAGAACCAAGAAGAAGAGAGCTATGACATCGGGATAGCTTTTATTTGTGACAATTTTTAGTGCTTCCACGATGTAAGCGTTGGCCACCACCTTAATAATGCTTGTAGTCAGAATCGTGTCGTAGGGCCAAATAAGCATGAGTATTGGATAAAACTTGGCTCCATACGAGAGTATGATTGTATAGGATACGACATATTTGGCATATTTGACCTTATAGCCCCAATTGAACAGCCTCACGAGTAGATAGTAAGCCACGTTGTGTAAGACCATAAAATCAACCACACAGTAGACCGCAAAATACAAATATTGTGCCAATGCACTTTGTGACAAAACCTGATGCATCAGTTCGTTCGAAGCTGCAGTTTGAAATCTACGTTCTTCCGATGCCCAAGTCAGATACACTTCAAAAGATGTTATAATGAACCAGACGCGGTTCAACTTGTCGAACTTGATAAACCAATCTTTTAACCGGTAAATTTGAAATATAAAGCACCTCTTCCAGCTGGCCCTTTTGTAAGCGTTCAGTTTCGCAGAGTTTCGTTGGTTTCTTGGATATTTCGATAATTCAAGTTCAAGCGAGTTGTACACCAGATGTCTGTAAGCACCAGGTTTCAGCAACAATAGATCGATGAACAGCAAAATGTTGTCCATTTCTACATATCGATCAACAATTTCTCGGCATTCGGCGCAGTCCGCAAGTCGAATATGATTGCTTGAATATTCAACATACAAGCAATCAGCCTCTCCACAGCAGTTAATGCAAATCATATCATTATTCAGAGGAATACTGAGATTAACAGCTGTCGCCCTGGATTTCAATTTTCCAGTGATTTTTAGTTGATCAAACCTATAGTTTACTATTTCGTTTCACGTTCTGAATGAAATCAATTGATTCACCTAGGAACTTTAACAGACAACTTTAAAGAAGACCAATAACAATATAAAAGCCTTATAAAAAACGGGCTGTAGCAAGTTAAAGCTGATTGTGATGTCATTTGGTCGAAACAAGACACCCTGCAAGTATTTTCAGCAGGGCCGTTGCAAGAAAGGAAGTAGTTGCAATTTTGCACACGTATACACTAGTAATAACAACACCAATGACGGGAACGACAGTGGTGGTGGAGATCGTTATCAATCTTTCATAAATACCTCAAACCTAGGCAAATATGCTAAGGAAATCGAAGATGACATATACACGGCTTCGCAGCTGAGATTTCAACCATTAACATCGAGCTACGGGTTGGGCAATCCTTGTGCGGTAAATTTGATTCAAGATCGGGACTTTTCTGCAGAAGAGTCCCGTTTTCTATTCTCCCAGGCGCAGCTGCAAAATTCAATACCCCTCTATGAAACGCAAATGAATGCGCGGGCCGCCGATAATATTAAATGTCGAAACTACATTTCAGCTGATACCCGCAAAGCGGCAAGATTTTTGCAGTTAGCTACTCAGAAAGTAAATGAAAATGGTGCTCCTCTAGCAAAAGGCTACATTGAACATCCGCTAGATCTAACCGGAAATTCATACACGAATGGCAATTCAAATGCAGGCTCCTCGAATATGTTCGGATCAGCTCTGCAAAATGCTGGTCAAAATCCCCCGAGTAATATATCCAAAGCCGGTGTATTTGGGACTCAAGTGGCTTCGACGTCTTTTGGAGCCTTTGGAGCGCCAAAATTTGGCTCTTCGGGCTTGGGTGGAGCGTTTGGACAGCCGAAATTTGGGTCAGTGCAAAATAGTACAGGTCCCTCAGCATTTAGCAGTAATCCTACATCTGTATTCGGTGCGCCTGGCGCCGCACATAGACCTACAACTGCAACCCCAGCATTTGGTGCTGGAAACACTGCTTTTGGTGGACAATCCGCTAGCCCGGTTAGTTCTAATACAGCATTTGGTGTACCTGCTTTTGGATCTAGTAGTACGCCTCTGGCCTTTGGTAAAACAGCTTTTGGTTCCACTCCTGCATCACAAGCACCTTCCTTTGGGCAAAGTAACTTTGCCCCCGGTTCTGCAGGATCTCAAGCATCTTCATCAACACTCTCCAGTTCTGCATTTGGAAAACCGGCCTTCGGTTTAAATTCCGGGGGCTCACCATTTGCATCGGTGCAAAACTCACAAAATGGCACGTCACCATTTGGATCTGCTACAAATGCGACAAAGCCCATGACCACGTCTTCACCTTTTGGCAATAACAGTGCATTCCAGAACAGTACAAAGTCAGAGGAGGGACCCAAGCCGTTTGGATCTACGGCTTTTCCAACAACTACCGCAGCAACACCAAGTCCATTTGGGTTTTCACAAACGAGCGCCTTCATGGGGCAAAAACCTGCCCTAATGCAAGGTTCCACTTCTCAAGGAACTAATGGCAAGTCCCAGGCTTTCGTTCAAGGTCTTCCAGACGAAGCACAACTGTCAGAGACGGACCTACCGAAGGAAATTATCGACTATTTTAAAGCTGAGCGCTTTGACCTGGGAAAAGTCCCAGATGTGCCTCCTCCCATAACACTCACAAACTAATAGCTAGAAATTGCGTAGAATTAGTTTAGGACAAGCCGAGATAGATAACTGTCTGACAAAAACGTGAAGACCTTTTTAGGTGCTCCAGTTTTTTTAATGGCGGGGGAGGATGATTAATGCTAAGGACAAAACACCCATTAATTAAAATAGAGGGAAATGTAATGGCATTAGCGAAGGTAATTAACAGCTTAAGAACATCTCTCAATAACCATTGTTCGTTAAAGGCATCTTGACCAGCAAGTGAAACCAGAAGTAATTGGCTTGTTGATATCACGTGATGATATTTAATAATCTGCACTTGAACAAAATTTGACATTCTGAACTCATCGAAATACAACATGAACCAACTTTTCTGATCATTACAGAAGGAAACCAAATAATGTCAAGAGTTGGTGTGCTTGTTTTAGGACCTGCAGGGGCGGGCAAAAGTACATTTTGCAATTCTATCATATCGCACATGCAAACCATAGGACGAAGGGCTCACATCGTTAATTTAGATCCAGCTGCAGAAGCTACTGAATACGAATTTACGATAGATATTAGAGACCTAATATCACTTGAAGATGTGATGGAAGAACTACATTTGGGGCCAAATGGGTCCCTGATTTACTGTTTCGAATATTTGATGAATAATCTCGACTGGCTAGAAGAGGAACTGGGTGATTACAACGATGAGTACTTGATTTTCGATTGTCCTGGTCAAATTGAACTTTATACCCACATTCCCGTGCTTCCTACAATCGCCCGTCATTTACAAACGCAGCTGAATTTCAGTCTGTGTGCCACATACCTTTTAGAAGCACCTTTTGTGATAGATACGTCGAAATTTTTCAGCGGAGCTCTAAGTGCGATGTCTGCAATGATTCTACTAGAGCTGCCGCACATCAACATATTAAGCAAAATAGATCAAATCAAGGACGATTATAGTAAGAAAAAGCTGAAGCGGTACCTGAATCCAGATCCAACCTTGCTGTTGGACTCTGGCAACGAGACTTGGAATCCAAGGTTTCAAAAGTTGAATAAGACCATTGCAAATTTGGTGGACGATTTTGGAATGGTCCAATTCTTGCCACTGGAGGCAAAAAATCCAGAGAGCGTTGCCACCATTTTGAGCTATATAGACGATGTTACGCAATGGGCCGAGGGCCAAGAACCGAAAGAACCAAATGATGAAATTGAGTTAGAGAACATATAAATATTGCATTGGTCATACACTGTGCATAAGTAAGATTTCACGACAAGAAAGCATGAATGTGTAACGAAGTGGAAGGTTTAGCCTTGTAGTAGCGAAAAGTATCAGAAGGAGCTTTGTTTTATATTGTGTAAACATACTGCACTACCTACTCTAGCATCGCGGAAATGGATTGGCAGTCGCCCACGATTATCAAGTCTATGCACTCAACAAAATCTTCCAAAGTTTTAGCTGGCAACTCAGTATTTATCCACAGGACGATACCCCTTGATTCATGCACTTGACGAGCAAATTGTTTGCACATAGTTCGTACCCCAGGAATTTTAAGAGTAGTGCCCACTACGATCAAGCAGTCAGGCTTAGCCTTAAGGTCATTCAGAATCACATTGCCTATACTATCTCCTTCTGGGTGAATTTCATTGTATAACACTACCCTTGGTCTTAGTTTGCCAACGCCTTGAGACCGCAATCCTGCAACTGCTCTCACAGACTCAAACTCGGAACATTGAGGACAAAGTGGTATTATATCGCGACCAACATGGTGATAATCGCTCTTGAAGAGTTGAGGGTCTAACCCATATATCTTGGAACACTTGTTACAGGACATGTGTTTGATACTGCCATGGAGTTGAATTGTAGGAGGAAATGGTTTTTCGAGAGGAGTCTTGGATTGTAAATGCTCGGTTTTGTCTTCAAGGGCATCGATATTTTGGGTGTACAGACGACGAAGTCGTCTCTCTTGCGCTATGGAATTGATTAAGTGATGGAAACGGGTGGGATTAACCTGTCGACATTTCTCATGCAGTTCTGTAATCATACGATTGAAACGAAGTCCCATTTCAGCGCTAGAATACACCACGTTAAAGTCGAAAAGGTCTCTTCCCGAACTGAGCCCTGGTCCTTTAAGAGTGGAGAATAGACCTTCAGAGGACCGAAAATCGGGAATTCCAGCATCCGTGGAGATTCCTGCACCTGCTAGGATAATGATTCGCTTGCTATGCTGTAGGGCATAGCGTAAAAACTGGGCATTTGATTCGTTACATTGGGATGAATGCTGGGCTCCTGAGAGATAGAGTGCCAGGTCAAAAACTGAATTAGGTGCCGGCCGATACTTCAGACGAGGTTTGCGTGATCGTGAAGAGCATCTGCGTAGTGCTGGAAGCAGTTTTTTTGGTTGTGGACCGTCAGTGCTGGATTTTTGTGAAGATTTTTTTACAGTAGAAGGAGGAGTAATAGGACGGTAAGAGCGAGCCTTGTATACCTTTGCTGGTTTGGCATTTGATTCTAGCGTATCAGGTTTGGTCTGGGACAAACCCCGCAATCCTTGAGGCGATTTTTCCATTAAACTGAGGATGCTTTGCTTTTTCAAAATATTGACGGAGTGATAAGAAGAACAAGTCCGTAAGGGAAAGAGATTTTTATCTCGGCTGAGTATAGAAAGAAAACAAGAATAGACAGTTTCTACATGGCAAAATGTAAATAAAGCAGCTCTCACAGTAAGAATAAACGATCTATCAAGTATTGCATTGGAGATTCTTTTATCATGCTTTTGACATCTATCAGAATGGAGAAGCTGCTAGATACGATGGCTGATGTTAGGAAGTATAGTTTTATCTGCTGCTTCCGGTTCTGCACGGTTTTGTTTTATCTGAACGTCTTAAGTTTCCCAAGCTTAACATTCGAATAAATTTCGTTTTGCATGACATCAACACTTCTAAAATTTTTACGAATTGGCCTTCTATAATAATAAGTCAACCTGTGTAACCAAGCTCTTCGATTCCCAAGTTAACAGGGTTTGAATATTGATCAAGATACTCACTCCATTGGTGCCTCATCTAATAATTGAATATCGATACTCTACTACGTGGTTATTGCTTCATAATTCCAGTCTACGATAAATCATGGTTCAAGTAAGTGAAGTTAAAGATGCAGGCGCCGGAAGTCAAGGTTCTACTCGCACAGCAGCACATACGCATATCAAAGGCCTAGGCTTAGACGCTCAAGGCGTGGCTAAGGCGGTTGAAGGCGGTTTCGTGGGCCAAATAGAGGCGCGTGAGGCATGCGGGGTGATTGTAGACTTGATAAAGGTTAAGAAGATGTCAGGGAAAGCCATTTTATTGGCGGGCGGTCCATCCACAGGTAAAACAGCATTAGCTTTGGCTATTTCACAGGAGTTGGGTCCTAAAGTGCCATTCTGCCCGGTGGTAGGATCCGAGCTATATTCAGTGGAGGTCAAGAAAACCGAAGCGCTCATGGAGAATTTTAGAAGAGCCATTGGCCTGCGGATTAAGGAAACTAAAGAGGTTTACGAAGGAGAAGTTACAGAACTGGCCCCACAGGCAGCTGAGAATCCTTTGGGTGGGTACGGGAAAACCATTGCACACGTTATTGTGGGCCTTAAGTCTGCCAAGGGAACCAAAACGCTACGGCTAGATCCCACCGTATACGAAAGCATCGAGCGTGAAAATGTGAGTGTCGGTGATGTAGTGTATATCGAAGCTAACACAGGTGCGGTAAAGCGTGTGGGCCGCTCTGATGCTTATGCAACTGAATTCGATCTTGAAGCTGAGGAGTATGTTCCACTTCCCAAAGGCGAAGTCCACAAGAAAAAGGAGATCGTACAAGATGTGACGTTGCATGACTTGGACATTGCGAATGCACGCCCTCAAGGTGGTCAAGACGTTGTGTCCATGATGGGTCAACTTTTGAAACCTAAAAAGACAGAAATTACCGAAAAGCTGAGACTCGAAGTTAATCGTGTTGTGGCCAAATACATAGACCAAGGTGTTGCAGAGCTTATTCCAGGCGTATTGTTCATCGATGAAGTCAACATGTTAGATATCGAGATTTTCACATATCTCAACCGTGCCCTAGAGTCCAGTATTGCCCCAGTGGTGGTTCTAGCGTCGAACCGTGGTCTCACTACTGTCCGCGGTACAGATGACATAGTATCCCCTCACGGTGTTCCACCAGATTTGATTGATCGGTTGCTCATTGTGCGGACGCTGCCTTACTCTAGAGACGAAATTCGTACTATCATCGAAAGAAGGTCTGCCGTAGAAAATTTAAAAGCAGATGTGGAAGCATTAGATCTGCTTGCAGATATGGGCTCTCGAACATCGCTGCGTTATGCGCTGCAGCTTCTGTCTCCGTGCGGAATTCTGTCCAAGACAGCAGGTCGTTCAGAAATAACTTCTAGCGATGTCAACGAGGCGAAATTACTATTCCTAGATGCTAAGAGGTCTACTGAAATATTGCAGTCGAGTGATAGTTACTTGTGATTTACAGTTGTCTCAAAAATGATGTTCATTCTCTAGTTTATGTATGTACGTATGTATATATACACGAAATGATCAATCATTTCAAAGAAGCGATTTCATCTAGGAATTGGGCAGGTGTTACGATGGCAGTGCTACCATACATGACATTCTTGGTATTTGCGGGTTGAGAGTGTGCCCACTCTTGCAAATTTTGATACTCTAAATAATTGCCCCCACCTACAACGAAAACAATCGACTTGTTATACGATTGTCGCTTAGGCTTCTTACTATGAGAGCCACGAATCATTTTTGGATCAAAATAAAGATAATCATCCGTTATTTCCAAGTTTTTTTGGGAGCTATTCAATGGGTCCATTACAGCCTCCACCACGTTCGTGACCGGTATCGTTTTCTTTTCAGGCAGGAAGTTTTTTATACCAGAGATTAGGGAACCAACACCACCTTGAATCTTACCCTCAGTGAGACCGTACAGTTTATTCGACAAACCAGACAGTAATACCGAAGAGCTTGTACCAGAGGCATGGCTTTTACCGTCGAAGCCGTTACTTTCCAAAGATTTGTTCTGCAGAGACATGGCTGATAACTTCATCAGTCCTTTGGACTTGTATATGTATTTCAAAGCCTCAACATTGTAATCATTACTTTCAAAATATCTCTGCACTTCTTTAATAAAGCTTTCCGGAATATCCGTAGTAGATGTCAGATATAAAATAATAAAAGTTCTGAGCTTGTCTCCCAGATTATTTGTTTTCCCATCTTTTAGCGTTTCCAAAAACCTTTGCCTGGTTTTTGGAGAGTCTTGGCCTTGTTCAATTTCAAAGAACGCGTCCAGTCCTTTACTTTCCAGTTGAGACAACAGCGTAGCTAAGACAGTCATATGAGTGTCAATAATAGCTTTTCTTGAAGTCAGCTCTGGTAATTTGTTGACGGCTGCTTGAATGTTTAGGGTGTCACTGTTTGTATTTGGATCTAAATCGCTGAGCTCATTCACTCCTGTCTTTCGTGTAATTTCTTCTGCTTCGGCCTTATAGCTGGCGAGAGCAGCTTCAACATTCTCGACAGCATCTGGGAAAGGAAGGTGAGAGTTGGCGGACCAAAAGAAATCCTTTGGATCAATATCCATCTGTTTTTCAAGATCTTGACCTTCTTTGGTTTTAGTCGGGATGGTTATGGTATTTCTCACAAGTCTGAAAACGTCAAATACCAAGCTCTGGTAGATCCACGAATGAGCAAACATTGAAGCTAGATCAATGTTTCTATCAAGAATAACTAGCACGAACCTTTCTAGCGAATGTGTGGTTGAACCTGTGTTGGATCTGGTGTTTATAACATAATCCCGTAGCTTACTTTCTAATATTCTTGCTACCAACTCAGCGGATCCACCTTTTGGCGCACGAATGATGGGTATAGAGTTAACCGTCATCACGGCATCATATAAACCATTGGCAATGGTGCGGCACAGTTGATTGATATCATTCTC
Organism: Lachancea sp. yHQL494; assembly: GCA_030562185.1. Lineage (NCBI taxonomy): Eukaryota > Fungi > Ascomycota > Saccharomycetes > Saccharomycetales > Saccharomycetaceae > Lachancea > Lachancea sp. yHQL494. Next base: position 277,429 of record JAJMGS010000031.1, on the reverse strand, counting down.
GCTACTCTCCGGATTATTGAGTTGACGGAACACATAGGGCAGCTCCAGCGAGAATAAGTCAGGCTCTGTCACGATAAACTCGGCGTACTGGTCAAATATTTGTTTAATCCGATCTGTCTTACCGGTCACTGATACTTGTCTGGCTAGGTTTTCTAAAAGCTCACGGTTTAAAACAGATGTGAAATTGATGTAAAATTCAGCATATTTGTCCTCGATCAGATCTTGAACGATAATGTCGATATTTTCTTGAGTTGGTTGTACGAAATAGACTACTGGAACGTCTGTTAATGGTGATCTCTTTTGTTGGATCAAACTGTGAACGGTAACACCGGCTTTCAGTAGATCATTGACTCTAAGAATTGAAGAGACGATCGCCGTTCCTTTGGTGTCTAACACCAATGCTTTCCAGACTACCTCCTCCTCATCTAAACCTGATGTAAGATCGTACGTAGACGTATCCTTGTTAAACATCAGCATTTTTACGATCAAGGCTTTTCAATACTTGGTTAGTATACTTCAGTTGCAATGCTACTTTCATGGAATGGCCACCACATACCTATCTGCCTATCTCTGAGACTCAGCTCATCTGGGCTAGACATCACAGATGTCTCAGTTGTTAGTGTTGTTGGCGGTTGTGACGAAGAGGTTTACTTTGTACAGGGGACCTTCATGGTATTGATGTTTGAAAGTCACCAAAACTACGTCTGAGATGATAGGTGAACCTAACCAGAATACTGTCAAACTCGAAAGTGCAGTTATAGGTCGCTCTCGTTCAAATTCACTTTCAGGGTATGTACAAAGGATTATACTATGCTAATGAAGATTACTGTGGAGGGCCCTCCTTCAATGTTGATCTCCCAGCTCTCAATAGTTCATCACATAGTAGTAAATTACTTGCGATGCCAGTGGAACCGTTGATTGCATTTCTGATGACGCGATAGGAATCCCAGATACCTTCAATTGTGGGGTCGCAGGAGTCTCCAACATTCAGGTCTACTCCCACTATTCTATCAGCATCTTCGTCCAGTTCGTCTTGACATAAGGCCAGCACATCTAGGGCATCATAACCAGAATTCTTGGTCAGAGTTTTGGGAACGACGAGAAGTGCTTCGCCAAATGCTTGAACACCAGACTTCTTCTTCCCTTTGGCACCCAGCTTATTGACATTTGCATTCCTTAGATGATTCGAAGCTGCCAAATAAAATGCACCAGCACCTGGAACAACGGACTTATCCTTGAGTACGTTGGCAACGGCTCTTAGACCATCTCTCACCGCATCCTTGGTTTGATTGAGCGCATGGTAAGTAGCACCTTTGATGAGAATAGTACACGACTTGGGATCTCTGTTTTCTGTGACATATGTGAATTTCTCTTCGCCGATGGTTTCTTCGTACACAAGACCAGAATAACCCAATATCGATGGCGACAAATCGTCAACCGAGTTTTGGGCCTCTCCACCAGTGACAAGCTGTAGTCTTTCCATGTTACGTCTCTTTGCTCTTCTTAGGGCCAGGATATTGTGTTTAGCGAGCAAATCCAGGGACAGAGGATCGATACCCTTTTGGTTGATAATTACAAAGCCTGCTTTTGAATCAAGTCCACAAACTTCATTTTTGAGGTCTATTATCTTTTTCAGTTTTTCATCTACGAATCTTCTCTCGCTAGCAGCTAGCTTATCTCTTTGGTCTGCAGAACTGTAGTAGAAACCTGAGTTGACTTCTGTCTTTTCGTACTCTAGTGAGACATTTAGAATTAAGACATGGACATTTTCCAATCTTGTAGGCATATCTGGATGTCTGGCACCATGGTCGAGAACTAAGCCCTTGATGAAAGTGGTATCCTTGGCAGAAAGATGCTGCATTTGCATGATTTCGACCATATGCAAGTCCAACGTACGGCTATCCGTGTTTTCCACACTAAGAACAGCATCTGTCACAATAGGAGTTAAAACTTCTGTCAAGTCTGGAGTCACCTTGGTCGCAAGAGAACTTCTAGCCACTTGTAGCAGAAACTCACGATCCATGTCGTTTTCCGCGGCCTTGTCCATCTTGTACCCATCTAGGAACCGCAAAGTTTCCAGACGCGCAATCTCAAACCCATCTGTTATCATTCTGGGGTGCACGCCTTCTTGGATCAATCGGTGAGCCTGTTTCAACAATTCTCCGACTAGACACACTACAGTAGTAGTTCCGTCCCCAGTGATCTCATCCTGGGCGGCCGCCGCTCTCGCTATCATCACGGCAGTCGGCGATTGAATTTGCATTTCGGTTAAGAGAACCTTTCCATCCTTTGTAAGTTTGATGTTTCCCGCGCTATCTACCAACATCTTCAAGGTTCCCTTCGGACCTAAGTTGGTTTCCAGCACCGATTGAAGACCTTCTGCAGACGTAACGTTCACTTTGAGAGCGGCATCTCTTCTCAGAGACTCTGCCTTAGGGTTGAGTAGTTGTAGGGACATCTTCAGTAACTAGTGCTATTCAATTGAGAGCCGTTTCGCGCGGTTGTCAGAAAAGACTGGACATCGTGAAGCTTACACTTTCCAATCAACATGATCATAATGAAATTTTTCAGATTCGCCACCACATTACCCGGCCCATCACATGACAGGAAATGGATAAATGACAGTTATGAATAAACAAAATGGTGCAAATATCTATTCCTTTGGGCGTCTACTAAGCTCATATTCATCTTCGATCACAGATATATTCTCTCATGAAGGATATTAATAAGCTGAACCGTTTGTTAAAGGCCTGTTGCGTAAATTCTACAAATTTCAGACCAGCAGACGCTGACGACATAATGGTTCAGAGTGACATCCTATCTAATGACATACATTAGAATCATAACTACCGATTAGATTGCTATTCACATGGGTCTATGTATCATTATATGTCTCTTCTAGTTGCATTTTCGTTCGAGAAGATTCTTTACGTCCCTCAAAATCCTCTATGGAGTTTAACATATGTCTCTGGTCTTCCTTGTGATCTACTTTTTTCTAGGTCTTGGTCCGCCCGGAGACTTCTTGTTCCTAGAAGTTAATATTTCCACGCCATGCTCTGTGACAAGCAAGGTGTGTTCGAACTGAGCGCTTACTTTACCGTCTTTTGTGGACGAGGTCCAGTCGTCTGGCCAACTTATATCCTGCCACGTACCCGCATTGATCATAGGTTCAATAGTGAAGACCATGCCGGGCTGCATTACACCAGATGTACGGTTTCCAGCATAATGAGGAATATTAGGAGCACAGTGAAAATATTCCCCAACCCCATGGCCGCAAAATGTTCTTACCACGGAGCATTTATTATCCTTAGCATGCTTTTCAATGTAGTTACCCAATTCTTGGAACGTCGTGCCAGGTTTGCAACGCTTGATGGCAGCTTTCAAACACTCCCTCGAGGTTTCTACGGTATTGATAACTTCTTTGGTTATATTTTCCCCCACGTAATAAGTCTCATTGAGATCTGCATGCATCCCGTTGAAATACAGAGACACATCAAGATTGATAATATCGCCTTCCTTTAGAACGGTTTGATCTGGGATACCGTGACAGACGATTTCATTTACAGAGGTGCACAAAGACTTGGGGAAGTTGTAGTAGTTCAAAGGCGAAGGGTAAGCACCTCTCTTAATGGTTTCCTCATGGGCAATACTATCGAGCTCATCTGTTGTAACGCCCACCCTGATAGCTTCCGCTGTTGTATCCAAAACCTCTCTAGCCATCATACAGGCTTTGCGAATCTTTTTTATTTCATCCTTTGAATAGACTATAATTTTACTTTTGGCATCGTTACGCTGCTCTAACCGGGGAAGACCATCTTCTGCCCACTCTGGAACGTCAATACCTTCAGGAATCGCTCTTTTCGGAGTTAATGGGTACGCAGCCCTTAAATTACCGGTGTACTTAAATTTTGGGAACGGATCGTAGCAATCTGGTTTATCATCTTTCCAGTGTAGAGCCTTGTGGGCTTTGTAGCTGTTTTTATAACAGCCCTCATCGCAGAATGGTTGTTCGATGCCTTGTTTTAAACAGATGGGGCATTTAAGGCCCGATCTGCACTCAGATCCGCATTGCAAATCTGAACAGCGTGGTAAGACTTCCGACATGATAAACCAGCAGGCTACACGCTGTTTTCTCTTCTCAGTGAGTCTAAATACTTTACATCAATTGACATACATTTCTATTTTTCTTTTATAATAACCACGATAGAAATTTTTTCAAAGAAGCGAACTTGGCTAGCCTTCATTCATCGCATCGTTCGATCGATCTGATACCCTAACTGCTTTCTTCTAGCCTTAGAGTCCATCACTGACTTCATTCTCGACATCCTCGGCTGAAAACATAGGTTCGTCTTCGAACTCTCGGCGTCCTCAGTAATTCAACGAAAGAATGACCAGCGCCTCGAATGCCTTTTAATACCCTTGATATCACAGTTGTCCAAGAACCTATTGTTGTCGTTCTGGACAAGATTATCCTGGGTCCGTTACTTTGAAGAGCTTAACTTTTCGACTCTACTTTTGCAAGGTCTTCAGGCCCAAAACTTAGCGGCAACAGCTCTTGTAATGACTTGGTTATATACTTGGTGCCATCACCATTGAACATCACGATTGGCAATTCAAGGCTAGCAAACTCCCGTATGGCCTGCCTGCAAATGCCACAAGGTGATATGCAAGTTTCTAACGAATCCCCGCTAATTGCGAGACATGACCAGCACTTCGCCGAGCCCGAAGTCACAGCTTTGACAATGGCCGTTCTTTCTGCACATATTCCAGCTCCATAACTGGCATTTTCGACGTTGGCTCCCAAGATGCACGATTTAGATTTTGTCATGATGCAACACCCGACTCGAAACTTGGAATAAGGGCTGTAAGACAGCTCTCGAGCCTTTATTGCATTGTTTTTTAGTATTTCGAAATCTTGAGCAGTCAATCCGGGTGGTATAAGGTTGGTTTGCATCTTGTGGTGTGCCATTTATCTAGCCGTACGCATAATACCCTTAGTTCCTTCTGCTTAATGGATAAGCAATTTCGTTTTATTAAACTAGTGGTAGAGGCCTCTTACACGTCACGTGACAATCTTGAATATCCTGTGCTCGTACTTTCTTTGACAACATATAGCAGCGAGATAGATAATTCGCTTGTACTTTTTCATACTTTAACATTACATGACAGAAGAAAGAAGGTAAAACGTTATACCGAGTCCCCACAAGTTACGTGTTGAGGTAAATCTACATCAGTGGCCCGTGGCGTACTAAACTGTTCATTTCAAAAATCCACAACTGACTAAAGCTGCTTGATTGATACTAGACAAAATTGTATGTCTATCTCTCTGTAACCCTTATAGATGTGACTATTATGACCTTCATCGGGATTTATTCAATTATTTGAATAAATATTTTGATATCATGAAATGTTCTAAACTAGGTTATTGAACTCCAGGCCTAATGGGCGCTGATATAAAAAGAGCGTGTCAATAGGAACAGCTTCATTCTGCACTGTACCTCAGCTTTGTTACTAACTATCTGTTCTGATGCGCTAAAAAGTGTAATATCTAGGTTTTGTCACTTTGTAACAACGTGTCATAGTCAAAAGTCTAAAACATTATCGAAAGTTGGAATTTGATTGCGAATTTCTGACTACATGACACAATGGTAGAAAGTGATGTCGTGGACTAGCAATATCTGCCATTCTAATGAGATTGCATGCTGTATCGAATGAATCATAATTGATAAGCTAAGTAATTCAAATGCATTTGTGGATGGAAATTTCTAGTTTTCAAGGGGATGGCCGGCCTAAGGACGAAAGAGAAAGGTGGCCTTTGTCCGACCCTTCTCTAGATTTATCAGCTTTACGATTTTCCTCACCAAAGCAACGCAATCAGTTAGCTAGTAAACTGCTTGTCAACGGACATGACCTTATCCTCCGAGTCCAATAGATACTTGATTGTCTTCATTTGTTGAATTTTCGTATATAAGGATAATGTCTATTTGATCACCACTGAACCATCAAGATTACTGTAGTGAAATGAAACTTGTAATTTGATAGATACGATGGATGGTAGCGTACGACTTGGTTGTGGTTTCTCTCTTCCTTTCTAATGCTCTCTTTTCATGTGATTGTCTTCGTTTAAAGGTTGGAAAAGAATTTTCAGATGTGTAATTGATTTTGAAAATGACATTTACAGATTACTTGATAACTCGAAACAAAACTGTATATCTGAAACCTCACTTCAACGTCCATTATCGCCTCGTACGCCACCCGACCATCTTATGATCTTTAACAATTATCACATACCATGAAAGGATCGACCAGTAGGAAAAGCCTGGCGTCAAAAGTGCTGACGGCCAAAGCACTGGACTCTGCACAGCAGCCGTGGAATATGGAGCCTAAGGTGAAGGTCAAACGTGAAGATTCGCTATTTTTGATTTCTTACTCAGATGCGGCACCATCAAGACTACCGTTGGTTCTACCGTCGTTGCAGGAGTTCAGCGTCTCGCTGTACATTGATATCCCTACAATTGACTACTACAATGACCAGCTGATTCACAACCGACTTTCAAGGATCAACAAGAAATTTAAGATCCACAAACTGAAGGAACAGATTTTAGCGAGCATCACCGATTTTGAGGATTCAGTATGGGATTCGATACTGCAGCAACCGTCAGCTGGTTGGCCGGTGAGTTTTACATTTTCCATATCGTCTAGTGGGGCACTTCGCTACGTCGAAACCATCAAATTCCTGGTAGAATCATGCTGGCACCGTATCCAGGACCATGAAGAGGTTTCTGCCTTCGTCCGCGCGGTATTCAAGATCCAAGTGTCACCCACTTCTTTGATCTGGTTCAAAACATTTCTTAATAAAGACCTATTGGCCCGTGCAATAGTTGAATTCGAGGTCATTGGCAATTACAATATGATTACTTCGTCTACGACACCTTTCAAAGAATACTACGCTAAACTTACCGAAAAGTTTACATCCGGAGATGTTAAAGGAGCAGAAAATGGTAAGCTCTCTAGGAACATGAAGAACTTGGATTCTATCATCGTAGTCACCAATAGTACTGGAGTCAAAGCTCTCTTAACCATCTTGTCGGATAAGCCACTGACCAGTTACCTTTCGAACGACTCGCTGGATGCGTTGCACAGTAATGCATTGCAGAAAAAGCCTTCCAAACCTCCGGAAGTTGAGCCAACAGATAGCGAAGATGAAGAAACACCTTTAAATAGGGATTCTTCGTCACTGCTAGATTTTCAAGATTCGTTGCTTACGTCGAACAAAGATAAAGCCGTCAAAGTAAGGTCAATACCGTATAGCAGATCAAGAACTCGTACTGAAAGGTCCGGTTCTCCGAGTGTATTTCAAATTGGAAATGATAAACCGAGTGTAGACGACGATATCAGTGGACCAGATTTACATCAGTATAAAACAGATGAAGACTCCGAAGAGGAAGAGGACGAGGACGATGATGAAGATGACGATGGTTTGAGCTTTTCAGTGCCTAGCCGCCTATCGCGCTGCGGTTCAGAAACAGATTTATCAGCACCAAGGTCTCCGGAAGCCGAATCTACTGCCCGTAGATTCCGGTCTTTGAGCTTAATGGACCCAGCACTGCAAGCTCCTTTTGCTCAAGACAGCTCTCAGGCACAAGGCGAGCTGGGGTATCCGCCTACTATGGAAAATATTGAGGACCAAATGTGTTCACCGACAGCGAATGGGCTAGACCAAGGCTGCTCTAACATCTACGTGCACGATGGTCATTTTAACGAAAGGCCGATATCTACAGTGCCAAGACGAGGCCGACGATTACCGCACACCAAATCGGCGAACAATGTTAGTGTTGGACTTATTCCGCCTGAGTTTTTTTCACGAATCTCATCGCCTTCCTCTAGCAACAGCAGCTCAAACACTTCTCTTAGCAACCTTAATATTTTGCCGGGGACATTCTCAAAGCTTTTGCGCACCTCTGGTGACTTAAATAGTGTTGAAGATGAAGAACAATTTTCTTCCAAGAATCTTCAAGCGGAAACCTCATCCCAGCGCATAAAAAAAGATCCCCCTTTTCATTTTGTTGCCAACCCCTTGGCGCCCCACGATATGAACCAATTTGCTTTGAATTTCAGGGCAAGTAAGACGATTCCGATCAGTTCTAAGGCTTTGGACGATGAAGATCGATTGATGTTTGGCTCGGGAAAGCCCAACGAACAGACATCCGATGAGGATAATAGGTCGAACCCGGATTCCATCTCTACGCTTGTGGATCAAAACAATCCAACGTCGGTTTCGCCTTCTTTAAATTCATTTAATTTGCAGATATATGCAAATGATGAATTGGCTTCAAAACCTAAATCGCACTCAAGCTCAGTAAAGCCGCTTGAGCCAGTCAAACCGTCATACAAGAAACCCAAGTTTGTATTGGACTTGTACAACGACGAGGATATGCACTCGAACGGAGGGTGGCTTCTTGGTGGCAACGCCAAGTAAAATGCTGCTCTTTTGCTGTGCTTATTGGAGAAAGGTTTTTGGACGGGTATATGATTCCTCGTGGCTGTACGTGACCACCCAAATAAATTTGCATAGTGTACATTAGTCTAGATATTTATATAATTGTCATTTGGAGTTGAATATGGATAGCAAACAGAGTTTTACAGACGCTTTAATGATTATAGACTGAATCAAAGTCTAGTTGACAGCAGCTTAGCTCGACGCTTTTAAATCTTATCTCATAGTGTTCTAGACGACTATTTTCCTACCACAACGTTAAAAACGATAGTCATGTGAATGAAGTTAAGTGGATTTCTCGGCTAGACTAATAGATCGACGCAGTATATACATACATCGCAGTTAGACGGTTAGCATTACTGGCAGGCAGTGGAAGGTTTGGTGGACATTTGAGCCGCTTTGAAAATTCATGCTATTAATTTTGTAGATATTAAGGTCACATTTTATGACTGAATATGCATCTAACCGGGCTCATCGCCAATATACCGGCTCCAGAGAGAGTGCGAGTAGCTTTGACGAAGAGTTGGGAGACATTCAACAGTCGAAGTTCTGGCGGTTTTTGGAATGGGTTGTGACGCTGGACACGGCGCAAAAAAGCGCTGCAAACTACCATTCGATACCACGAGTCAGTAATTATGTGTTCTTCATGGGCGGGCGATTACGAACGGTATCAGGCACCAAGACCCTCTCCGTATTTGTTCTAATACTAGTTATCATCCCAGCTGTTCTTTTTTCCATTTTCGAAGCACCAATAGTGTGGGGGTTTGGCCGAGGACATCGCGCTCTGGTGATGCTCTTTTACTATTACTGGGCCATTTGCTTGGCCTCCTTTATCAGAAGTGCAACTAGCGACCCGGGAGTTTTGCCAAAAAATCTGCATGTTCCTACCATATTCAACAACTTTGAACTCCCCCAAGAGTATAATAATACCATCACTCTTCCCAGCGCTCATCCAGTGGGCCGTACCATTGACGTCAAATACTGCACCACGTGCCGTATATGGAGACCACCGAGAGCCTCGCACTGCCCAACCTGCGGTGCATGTATTATGATACACGACCACCACTGTGTGTGGATCAATAACTGCGTGGGCCAACGAAACTATCGGTTTTTCTTGACATTCCTAGGCAGTAGCGTTGTCGTGACCATTTTGTGCATCGTCAGCTGTGCGATCCACGCATCAAAAGTTTCTCATCCGAGTTCTGCAGTAGTTGCAATATTGCTAATAGTGTACAGTGTGCTCGCTGTCTGTTATCCGTTACTTTTACTTGTATTCCACTTATTCGCTACATCATCGCAGCAGACTACGCGAGAATACCTTAAGAATTTGCACTCCAAAAAAGCCATTCTTCAGGGTCTTTCCTCGCCGAATACAAACCCATTCGACTTAGCCAACCGTCCCAAAAATATGTATTCTTTGATATGTCAACCGAGAGGTCTCAGTGTCATGAGCGCACGAGGAAAACATCACACTGGAGACTGGAGGTTTTTGAACCTACCACAAGCGCACAGTTTTGAGAAAAATGTAGTATAAATGCAATACCTATGAGAGCTAATTCAATTGTCAATTCAAACTTCTCAATACTTATGTAGCTCACTTCGTCAATATCCAGATTTTTCGATCTTACTGACGTTCGTGATTTCTTTTTTTTCCGAGGCATATGCAAAAGGTTCTTGTAGAACAAAAGTAAACTGAAATACAACACTTTCGAGGAACAGGTAGAACCAGCGAATCCACTACTATCGAACCCATGAAGTTATTCCAGAATACCCAGGAGTTCTCCTATCCTTGGGAACAAGTTACTGCGGCAAATTGGCGCAAGTATCCGAACGAAGTATCAACGCACGTTGTTGCAGTAGATGTGCTAAGAAGAGAACTGGATGCTAGTGGATCTAAGCTAACTAGTGAACGGCTAATTACATGCAAGCAGTCCATTCCAAAATGGCTGACAATGATGATCGGAAGCTCTAATATGAGTTATGTACGAGAAGTTTCAGTGGTAGACCTGAATACAAAGACGTTGACCCTGAAGAGCTGTAATTTGACCTGTTCGCATCTGCTTAAGGTTTACGAAACAGTGAAATACATGCCACATTGTCTGGACTCGAACAAAACATTTTTCCAGCAAGAGGCGCAAATCACAGCCTATGCAACAATAACTACGCTATGCAATAAAATCGAGGAATGGTCGGTTAAGAGGTTTGGTGAGAACGCTTCGAAAGGTCGTCAGGGCTTCGACTCAGTTTTGGGCCTACTCAGTGAAAACTGGGACCAGCGTGACAAAATAGTGGACGAATTTAGCCATAAGGTTGCTGGCACGGTGGACGAAATTTGCAATACCACCGATAATTTGATAAAGGAAACGGAGCTAAAATCCACCTCTTTGATTTCGCGCTATTCCAGAGAAATCCAGCGAGCTTTTAAACTAGGAAACTGAGATGAAAGGGGATGCGACGACAAACCGAGTCCCAGAGATGAAAGAAGGAGTAGGTGTCGCAGTCCGAAATGACTGCATATCAATAGCGCTAAAAATTGTGCATATCAGGGCAAGGGTAGCACACTCTCCGGTAAATCAGCCCAAATCTGAACGTGGGTCCTTGCTGTCATGGCAGTTCTATGTACCCACCACACTGCATTTAAATTATCCAGGTCCTGGAATACCTATTTGTAAATAAGATCTCGCAAGCAATTATACATTCAATTCTTATTAAGACTAGTCGCACTTGTTTATCAAAGTCCTGTTTACATAGAATCCCATTCCTGCATTACCTGTTGAGTTGCAATTTTGTTCGTTTCGGTGGATATGAAAAATTTTGGTTCATCAGACCGATGAGATGAGATGCGATGAGCTAAGTTTGAACAATTAGTAGATCAAGATTGGTAGAAATAGGCTAGCATCTACCTCATGGTTTGCGACGTTACCAATTCTCAAGCCCATGCTGAGTCTGAACAGAGTGAGTGTGACCGGTCAATGAAGCTTGAGCCATCTGGTAGCGATCATGATCTGGAATTAACATTACATACGCTTTTAACACAGGCCAATGACCAGCAAGACCCTTCAAACCCGTTACACTGCACCATAGAGAAGGTCATTTCTGAAATGGAGCTGCCTGAGATGATGGTCGATTCTCCAGATGACTGGAGTCCTTTGGGCGATGAGCGGGAGCTGGAAAGAGAGGTAAGAGAAGTTGGTGGGAATACCGATTGTGAAGACGATGCTAGGGCACAGCTTACTGTGGATAGGATACTTGCCGAACACATGCTACAAGACATGGGGAATAAGAACAATAACAAGAGGAGCTACGAGCAACAAGAAGAAGAAGAAGAAGAAGAAGAAGAAGTGGCAGATGCCAAAGGTGAGCAGGCTGGATCCCATTTCGAGAGCTCCAATAATGATACACTTGAACTACGCGATCCAGCGATACCTACGGCTTATGAAACGTTATCCCCGGCAAGCCTGTCTCCCATATCGGATTCTGAACACCAATACAAGCACAGGAAACACCACACATTCGCGTTCAGCAAACATTCAGTAGCGGCATCGGGTTCGACACTAACTCAAAGAATTCATACCCCTGTGACGCCTCCTTCCAAGTATACCAATGAGTTTACCATGGCTCAAGTCGCCGACGCCAAGAAGAGGATAATCAGTACGCACAAGCTTTTGTTAAACTTCAATTTCTTGAAGGATGGATACGCGCGGACCAGTGTGGAACTGAAGAAGACCCTATTGCGATTAAAACAGAGCGAAATTCATAGAGCACAGTTGCTACAAGAAAAAGAGCAGCTCAAGAGACTAGTCATCGAACAGAGTGAAAAACTAGGCATTCAGAATGTTACTGGCTGAGGACAGAAAAGAAGAATGTTACAAGCGGGGTCTGACAGACGTAAGAGCCTCAGCTTTTTGATTTGCATTTTTGGATCGGTTAACAAATTTCCGTTCGAACAATAAGTAATATTAGCATTAAACCTTGTAAACTAAAATCATTTTTGGAAATAAGAGGGGTCATCATGATATTTGGTGGCTCTTACAATGGCCTTTTTGTCAGGCATTTTGTTTTGCATACAAGTCACGTAAAGGCTGAGAGTTTGGTAAGCATACGAAGAGCATTAGTCGTCCTCCACTTGCATTGGGTGAGAATAACAGTACGCTTTTTGATTTTAAATCGGCCTATTATGACTTTGCCGTATCTTATATATTACGAGTTAACCGCCGATGTGTTTATTGGATGTAGAATGAGCTGAAAAGGTCCACATACTTCTAACGTCTACGATAATTAGTTTTGGCATGTACTATCTTGAAATCTTCTTAAACAAGATATGCGCAGAATAGGTACCAAGCTTCGTGCGGGATATCATTACATATCTTTTCCTCTGACCCCACCGGTCACTACTTTTCAGCTTCAAATGGTCTTTGACGGCTATACAAACCCTATAGGACTTATACAAATGCACCTAGGCCTTGATTCTGAAGGTGGAGTGACACTTACCACAGTAGTGTCTGTCCTTGTGGTTGGCCAAGAAGGTACCAGCACCACAGTTAGGACATTCTCTTCTCAACTTGGTAACCTTACCTTCGGAGTCGACCTTGAAGTAGTTCAAGACAGCAAGCTTAACCTTCTTGTGCTTGTGCTTGATCTTCTTTGGGGTGGTGTAGACCTTCTTCTTTCTCTTCTTACCACCACCTCTTAATCTCAAGACCAAGTGTAATGTGGATTCCTTTTGGATGTTGTAGTCAGACAAAGTTCTGCCATCTTCCAATTGCTTACCAGCGAAGATCAACCTTTGTTGGTCAGGTGGAATACCTTCCTTGTCCTGGATCTTGGACTTGACATTGTCGATAGTGTCGGAAGACTCGACTTCAAGGGTAATCGTCTTACCGGTTAAGGTCTTGACGAAAATCTGCATCTTGGTTTGTCGGCAAACTAAGAGAAGTGCTTCTTTCAGACCAAGTTGACTCGATTTTGAATAATGATGAAGGAGAATCGTAGGTGAAGCATACGTGACAAATTCCACCTCAGAGTTGATGATATATACTCGTAGTGGAAGATCTCTTTTGCGTGGGTCCGATATCTTGCGAGTGTTGGACGGATTCATAGTTTAAAATGCTCTTTTTCAAAATGGTAGAATTTCGGATATTCTTAAATCTTAAAATGTCTGGGTTATAGACAGTCCTGAGAAAATTAGTCATGTGGTTGGGCTCCAATGTGACAAGTTGAAATCGTCTAAGAGGAAGGGCGTCGTCACAACTTCGGTTGACTAAATGGTGATTGTGGGAGTTTTCTAGCTGGGGTGGTCGAGCAGAAAATCTGGCGAATTTTAGGAGCCAAGGTTGGTAATGGTAGATCCAATGTTGGAACCATAGTTGGTGCTAGAGATAATTTGCATTCCCCTAGCGTGGATAAAGCTTACCCGATGATTGACAGTAGATAGGGAAATCTGACTTGAATGCCCAGCCTATATCGTCGTATCTTGACGAAATACTTTAAAGAGTAGAGAAACGAGTTCAGGAAATGGATTTTTAAACAAGCGTCGCGGTCCAGGTTGTTCCAGTTCCGCTTGGAAATAAACAGGCGGTCTCCCACAGTCGAATATCACCAGCATGGTGAGATTCTCTTTTCAGTATTGGGTTATTTCATGCAGGCAAAAACCCTACAAAATTAAACCAATAACACCGAGTTGTGGCATTTGCACGCATGATAACATGCCTGTTCCTCATCTTATCACTCTTGCCTTGTTTGGCTTTTCGACACCAACTCAGTCTACATGATTGTTATCCAGATTCATTTAGTATTTTTATTGATACAGGGACCTTTCTAGGTATAGCTATGCTGCGGCTAGATTTGCTCTGCCTAGCTCCAACCTTTAAGTGATCCATTCCACTCCATATAGCAGCAATTTTTGATCCAGACATCTCTTTTCAAGTACCGCCATCTACTCAATTCATAGATCAAGATCAGAGTCGCCACTATCGTCACAACTCTTTCCTGCTAATCTCCACGAGGACTGTTGAATGCCAGTGCGTGATTTGTTAGCGAGTACCCCCACTCCGAATAAAACATTCTCCAAAGCGGAAATATCAAAATCATTAGGGTCATTCCCAAGTTTGGAAAACCCAACAATTCTTGTCCTCTCTATGCCATGTTTATATGCTACGACAAACGGAAGCACTTTGACTTGCAATTTAGCGACTAAAAATGGACATTTGTCGACACTTACCCGTAAGAACCGCGTCAGAAGGTGCTTAGAGGCAAGTTGCGATAATTTTGAATCCATTACAGCACATTTTCGGAAAGTGTCAAGGCCAAAATGGATCACTACTTGATCTGAATTAGTTGTGAGTTTAATGACCTCCCTTTCCTCATCAACGATATTCAATTGGCCGTAGTTCTCGGTTCGTACATTAGCTTTGATTTTACGCATATCGGTAGCTATCTGCTGAAGTCTCTGTTCTCGGTAATTTTGCAGAAACTCATCTTCATTATCGTCTAATTCATTCAAGATTTCATCAAGTGAAGCATCACTGCTGTTTTGATGGCCACTCAGCTCCTCAGCTCCAGTTCTGTTGCTCCTGGCACTATCTAATATATTTCTTTCGTACTGCTGTAGCTTATCCATGGGATCTTGTCTCTAACGGCTATTGTGTACTTTTGAACTCATTATATGACGTTGTTATAAGGTCTTCAATAAAACTACAATAAGCAGGATTTCGATAAAAAAGATATATCTGGGTTAAATCGGGCTCAGATACGCCTATTTTCGTGGTCTATGAACTCACTTTATGAACTAGACTCCAAATGGAGGAACTTACTCAAGTTGAATAACTTTTTAGGTGGTTTGACGGTTCATGAATTTGTTCAAGAGATAAGCAATGAGAACTCGCTGAAAGATAAAGCCGCACATACTGGGGCCTGGGAACATCTAGATCCTAAACCCTATATTAGAACATTCGAGTCTACCGTCAAAGAATTGCAGAAACTTAATGCAGAAGCAGAAGGTAGAAAAGGTCAATTAGAACAAGAAGTGGCAAAATACGAACTATTACATGCTCAGCGAGTTTTACAGCTTAGAGGGAATCTAGAGACCATTGTCAGAGACAGTAGCAAGTTGGACTCGAATCTCACAAATGTCGCACAAGTAGTGTCTCCCTTAGGCGAGAAACTTGAAAAGGCCATAAAGCGGAAAAATATGTATGTCAAGTCAGTTGAGCTAATTTCTCACTACTCGGCTTTCCACACTGATGGCACCTCTCAAGAGTTGGAAACTTTGAGGACATCAGAGAGCTGGAAATCAAAGGCAAGGGCTTCAATTTTGGTAAAGAATCTGCTAGTCTTGACAAAGAAAGTAGAAACCAAATCTGTTCCCAAGACCATCGACACCACAGATGTGATCGAAAAATATGCTGAAAAGATGGAAAGCGAATTTTTGTCTGAATTTAACACGGCCTATCGTGATAACGATTTTGATCAGTTGACAGAGATTGCCATACTTTTAAACCGTTACAATAATGGATTAAACGTCATTCAAAGCTTTATAAACCAACACGAGTATTTTATGGACCTGGACCAAGAGGATTTCTTGTTTGATCAGACTTTCAAGAGCAAGATATCTAACATTGACAATCACGCAGTGTGTTATGAAACGACAATAGTGAGGAAGCTAGATGAAATAGAAACTTTGATTAAGAACGAATCTAAAGTTGTAAAGCAAGTTTTCGAAAACAGATGTGCATATGTGCTCCAACTATTCATTCAGAAGATTTTCCTTCAAAAGATAGAGCCTCGTGTCGAAACTTTGTTGAACGCATCATTGTCACTGTCTAATTTGGCGTATGTGAGAATGCTGTATGCATTATTCTCTCTTTTACACGAGTTTGTCAAAGATTTGTCTGAATTTTTCCAGTTTGAAGACATCGACAACGATGGAGACTTGGTTTCTGCACTAGAGCGCTTGTTTGCAGATCTGTTCTCAAAGACAATATACGACAGGACCAAGTATTTTGATCTTGAGAAGAGAAGTCTGGAAAATGCATTAGCACATAAGACCTCCAGATTTTATTTAAGTCATGAGAAGGAAATATATGCAAGAGCTTTGAATGCTAAATTAATGAGTGGTACTTCCTTCGCTCATGATTTGGATCTGCTAGATCTCAATCCTGCTTCTAATGGGAAGCTTACTCAAATCAATAAATTTTTAAAGGGCCACTTGGAACGAGAAAAGAAAAGAATAACTAATTCTGATATTCCACTTGGTCCAGTTAGTGTTACGCAGCCTGCAAGTCCAAACTTAACCCGGATTGATCCAAACTTTTCACTACAAGGTATCGACGGCATGCTGAAGTGTGCTATTGAATCTGTTGCGCGTATCATGGAATTAGTTCCTAGCAAGGCCAATGAATACACTTATGAGTTAGTAGAAGTTGTACTGGTGGGTACTATAAGCTCTTACGTGGAATGTGGTTTAGAAGTGTCATATTCGCAAATGATAGAGCAAGACTTGCCAAAAAATCCCGACCCCCAGATGCTATATCTTGACTACGTTGCCAAATCTTCAGAAATACTCAGTCTCATATCTGCATCCATAAAGACAGTGGTTCTCCCATTGTTCATTAACGCTCCGGAGGTCAAAAAAGCCATTATAACAATCACAAATCATTATATCAAGAGATGCGAGTTGCTCATAAACATTATTATAGACGAAACGGTACATGCTTTTACGCACAGGTTTGTCGCATCTCTGTCAAAACAGAAGAAAAAAGACTTTCTACCTAAAACGCAGGATATCCTTGATCATGATACTCTGCCTGCCGCTGAGATAGTTAAGGACCTCAACTTGTTATATTCCCAGGTAAGGCAATATCTAAAAAATGAAAATCTGCGTTCTTTCCTGCAACAGATCGGAAGCACACTTTCTCGACTTTTATTCGAGCATTACAAAAAATTCCAAGTAAGTTCTGTGGGAGGAATCATTGTGACGAAAGACATTATAGGGATTCAAACTGCGATCGAGGAATGGTCTGTAGAACAGCTTCTACATGATTTCGCAACACTGAGGGAGCTTGCTAACCTTTTTACAGTGCAACCAGAGGAGTTGAGCTCATTGACTGAGGAAGGGCACCTCGCGACAGTTGATCCTAAAGTCATTTCTGCATACGTAGCTAGGCGTGATGACTTCAACCAGAGTAGCTTTGTGAGCAAATTTGGATTGTCCTAAGCTCATGTTTTCATGTAGTATAGCATGAAAACAAGAAAAATCATTAAAGTCATCAGAGAAATGTTTGCTAAAAAGGCTTTGATCTTTTTATTTCCATCAGCAACGAAAATGGCTGACATTCCATCGCGTAGAGCATGTGCATCAGCTTGCTTGGTGGCTACCGGCAGCACAGTCATAAACTCTTTTGTTTTTCTGTGCATAGTCGAGGCAACAAATTTGTTAAAGGATTTTGGGGAAAAATGCATCCAGGCAATGAACATTAGGGTTAACAAATAGGTGCCGACATATACTTTAAGTGCCTTGGATGGGTCGGGCAAATAACAAATAGTCGTGTGATAAGTATCGTCTGGTGCGAGTGATTCGGAGGGATTGTATAGCGATAGCAATTGTATGGCTGGTCTTGAAATTCCCATGTTCATTGCGCATGACTTTACGGTTATCTCTTCTGCAGTTTTCTGTCTCTCTCTCGATTGATAGTGGTGTTCAACTTGGCAAAAGTCATGGTCGTCGCCAGATAAAATCAAAGACGGTTCAATCTTTTGTAGCACTTCTTGGCTGACATTCTCGTCGATAACGGTTTGATATTGTACGCCCTTGGTCATGGGAAATGGTTTTTGGGACTCTCTTTTAGACCCACAAGTTTGCGTCTCTGGATTGCGCCACAGCGGGACGTGCGTAAGCAGTATTGTTGGGTGTGATTTAGGAGTTTGCTCAAATCGGCCCAAAAAGTGACGAGGTCCAGCCGAAACGTCATCATTTTGAGTGTCAGACAGGGAAATCGTGTCCAACAGTACAATTGTGTGATTACCAACATTCCATTTCGCAGACGGATCACCGAAATAGAATTTGAATCTCAATAGACTTTCTTGAATCACAGTATCCCCAAAACCAATGTCGTGGTTTCCCGGAAGTGACATCACGGTGAGCCGATTAGGTTTTTTGGGGAATATTCTATTGAACCGAGCATACTCTAAAATCCAGTCCGAATCGTCCCAGTGTCTGCCTCCATCGAAAAGATCTCCAAGGAAAAAAGTAGAGTCAGGGTCCAGACTGTAGTGCATATATTTCCAGTTGCGGGCATGGTAATTGTCTACCACCCTCTGCGTGAAGTAGTTCACAATCCAAGGCCTTCCAGGATACGAATGAGCGTCCATAATCTGGGGATCCGCCCAAACTGCCATTCGATGGGGAGTGGCAGTTTTTGGCCAGTTTTCCCAACTTGACCATTTGCATCGGTTCATAGCCCTTTTAACAACGGTACTTTCGTAGTACTGCACCAGACAGATCCACAGACACAACCACGAAACCAAGTATCGCCAATATATCTTTCGCCAAACCATCCCGTTTCTAGGACCCAATTTTGGCATCAGAAGCTCGTTTTTCTCACTTGCTGCACCGTTGAATTGGCAATTGTCTTCCGCATCACGTCTGCGATACGACATTATACCCTTTTATTTGGTGTAAGAGCCTTTTAAATCTTAAAATTGGCAATTTCCTGTTCGATGTCCGTTAGGTTATTTATTTCACTTACTTATCTGCTTCCCGTTTGTTTCCATTTTGTTTCCCTTTCGATTGTTGAAGACCAATCAAGTAAAAACTATCATCTGTGCCTTCAGACCCGAAAGAGCCAAAAATCTATCAAAAGACGAAAGATAAGTTCTTGTTTGACTTGAGCCAAAAGTCGATGATAGTATTCAATTGATGGAGAGTAAGTCAGAACGGAAGCTTAGATCCAATTCCCCTGCGAATTCTGATACGGATGGGCTATTCAACTTTGATAACTTTGAAGATGGAGTTCCAGCAGACAAGAAGCTGACGATCTTACCTCGAGCAACCTCAGCAGGCACTCATGGCACTCAAATGGTTGAAATCGATGAACTGGAACGCAAGAAGCGAGAACTGCAAGGAATTGGGAAGCTTGTAGCGCAACCATACCATTTGGAGGCCCTGGGAAACTCAAATAGAGAAGTGGACCCATTATCAGATGAGCTTTACGCTGTGTATCACCGAAAAATGCAGAAGCAAGAAATCCGAATGGTGAACCAGGATAAAATTCAAAGTGAAGCCGAGGCAGAGCGTTTGGAATGCATACTGGAGGATTTAGGGTCCCAGCAATGGTTCAAAGCTCTTTTGAAACACACAGTAATACAGGATCCTGAAGATCTTCAAGAGTTGACGCGCAAGAGAGACCTCACCCAAACGGCTATCGAGCAAATGCTTAGCAAGTTCAGGGATATGAAGGGGCGCGCCTCGTTTTTGGCGCGCAACGGCAGGCTTCACGGCAAACACAGCGTTCGTTCACACAGTGCTGATACACCACGTCTGCGTATTGACAACTACAAGCGATTGACTTTTGGGTTCGACGACGTTGATTTATCCTCGGACGAAGAAGAGGAGTCAATGTCCAATTCGCAGATTGAAGCTCACAGAAAATGCCTGAAAGAACGCAAGCATGGCGGTACAGTAGTAATTCAGCTGCGCAAAAATCTTTCCACTAATTACAAGTATGCTATCGTCGCAGAACCATTGAGGTCAGCTTATATCCTCAAATGTTCCAAAGACGAGAAGGAAGAATGGTCGCGGAAGGCAGAGTCACTTCCACCAAAATTGAAGCACTACGAACAATTCCCTAAGCAAACATATTCGACTCAGCACGCTCATCGGCAAAATGTTGGAACATACAGTCAAAGTGGCTGTGCAACTACTAATCCGAAAAAACGAGCTGATGGGACCCAAATGCATCGCAGCACTTCTTCCTCTCCCAGCAAGCAAACTAAGAAAGTCCGAATAAAGAGACCTTCGCCGGAAACCTAATTGATGCAAGCCTCAAGCTTTGTTTTTTTTATCTACCGTGCGAAAATAATTGATTACATAGATCCTGCTCGTCGAAGCCGGGGGGAGGAAATTCGAACTTTAAGCGCAGGGTTTTGGGCTCCGCGGGTCTTGACTTAAGCTCTTCCTCTTCAGACGCTACAGCGACTGAGATATTGTCGTCAGTAACACCAAACTTTTGACATAGGTAGGTTCGAAGCTCTAGTAGACATTCACGCGCAAAGATAAGCCCGCTGGCATTGCGCGTTGAAGTCCCGCAGTTTGTATCAACCTCTTCTTGCTGCATAAACTCGGTCACTTCTTCGGCCTTGGAGTCCAGAAACCGAGCAAGTACGCAAACGTCAAACATGCTCTCAAATGTCAGAGCAGCAATGTTGGAACAGAAAATCTTTATCTGGCCTCTGGGAAAGGACCCACCTAAATCCAGAAGGTAGGCGGCTAAGGCTTTTTTGAAAGAATTGAAAAATCGGGAATGCTTCATACCCACATTTCTCAAAACCTTTTGTATATTTGGTAAAAAAGGCCCACCGCTGCGGAGCCCATTATCTTGTAACCATGCTGCATGTTCAACGCCTGATTTTATTCCAGCAGTCAAATTGCTGAATAACATACTGGTGTTCTTCATGAAAGCCTTTTCCATTACTACCAGGGCCAAATTCCTTGTTTGCTCATTGGGGGATCCCGTTAGAGCCGTAATTGTGGGTATACAATTCGCAGGGTTCGTGTATCCAAAATCGAGAGCAAGCTCAATATATCTCAAGGCAATACAGGATGGCAGGGAATCTTCTAGTAAGGCAATTGTGAGGACATCTTTCAAATAGCGAGCTGCGACAGCAGAACATATGGCATCGCTGGATTCATCTGTATCGAAGGATTTACTCCTCTCAAACTTTAAGGTGGAGTACGACACAGGACGATTTAATCTAAGTGTTTTCTGCTCTTCGCTAATGAAAAAGTCAGAGAGGCATTTAACGACGACTAAATTGCTGCTCATATTTTTCGTCGCAAGCTCTTTGTCCACGACACCCAAAACCGGGGCTGAATTGAATAATTTCGGGTATGCTGTTCCAATTTTCAAAAGGTTTCTGAGTGCGATCCTCCTCAGTTCTATGTTGACTTTGGGTCTAGTAAATACTAGCAAGCACTTGGTAACGTATTCAAAAATTGGCTCTCTAGTTTTGAGATGAGGGAATTTTTGTACCGTATTTTTAAAATTGCAAAACCTTGCAAAGCCAGCAGCTAGATAAAGTAGCCGTTGTAGCTTACCATCTGCTCTGACTGATACAGGATCTCTAGTGGACGAATTAACGTAGGGAGCCAAGAGAGCGAGGCATGATGAGCAGGCTTTTGAGATCCTTGTGTCATCGCCTTTGTGGTGGGAAATGGACCAACACAGGGGAATTGCTTCCTCCATTTCTCGAACGCCCATCTTTGGGAGCCTTCCTAGAACAATACTCTCGAGGTCCATTAGAAAACTGGCCTTAAAGTATGAAAGCTTTGAAAAGCTGCTATTGAAGACCTTCAGGATGTAGTACTGAAGGCTTGACCGTTCGGAAGAGAGCAGGTAAGGATATAGAGTTGTGATGTGTTCTTTGGTGATAAAAGGTTGTTCACAAGCAGCCATGATGGAGAGTAGATGAAAAGTGTTGATCATTCCATGTCCCATCTCATCGGCACTTCCGTAATGCGTGTTTATGGCCTCATCGACAAGTTCGGAAGTGATACGCCGCGTAGAAGCAATTATTTCTTCAAATGATTGTGTGTCATGCACTGATTTGTTGAGAACATAGTCATTCAAGAAATTATCGAATAGCTGAGACAGATCTTCCTCTAAGCTCAGAACAGTGGAAATTATCTGAATGACCTCTCTTCCTTTATTGCTTGGACCATCTACAACTTTTCCTCCTTCTGACAGATCTGAAAACCAACGATCTATCAATGACGTTCGTGCCTTTTCGATGATAGTTTCCTCTTCATCTTCTGTTCTTCTTAAAATTCTGCTGCCAACAAATGCTTTCATACCAATGTCTGAGACGCTGTCGTAAATCTCAAGGTTAATTTTCAGTACCTGCTTTCTAACCATTATACTCTCGTCGTCAAAATTGAGGTTTATGAGGCGATAATATCCAGTGTAATGAGTGGAGCTGAGTAGATCTAAAATTGCTCCTTTTACCGATGGCGACGAATCTTTTAGTTTCTGTTCAATTACATTCCTAATAGATGGTACTGCGAGCAGGTTAGGATCCTTCGCGATCAATGGTGCAAGGCATCTGATTGCACCGGATTTTAACTTAACTTTTTGTCTATCCAAGAGAGACAAAATAAGTTTAACATATGGATCGAACAAGTGGATCAATTCTGATGTTTGGAGTACGGCAAAATAATTGAATCGTAGCTCTTGAACAGCTGCAGTGTCTTTCAAAGCCCGCACATTCCGGGATTCTCCAGTGCCGTCTCTAAGAATTTTTACCATTGCCGTATTGGCGATTCTTTTTAGATCTGAACCACTTTCTTCTATATCGGCCAATGCAACAAGGCACGCCATTTGTCTATCCCAAAATGCACCCCTAGAGAAGGTTCTTTGCTCGGTATGAGGAAGAAGTGTCAGACAGGTCTTAAAATGTAAGAGAGCAGATTCTAGCAGTTGTGGTTTTTTTTGAATGTTTGCGAATTTTATATTATCTGCCTCCCTGCTCTCAAGTTTGATATCTTGAATGACACTTCCGATGCTTGAAATAATCTGGAGTATTGAAGACTCTTTGAATGAGTTACTCTGATGAGATGGACTAAAAACTAATAGCATCATTTTCATTAGAGAGGCAAGCAGATTTTCGGCAATGCTCCAACTGGGATACACAACCATCGAGATCAAATCTTGGACATAGTTATCCAAAATATATTTTTTGGAGACATTGGTGGTGAAGCATTTGTCGATGATTGAATGATTGATGTGATCAACAAATGATGAGACTTGCAACTGCTGCTCTTTAAATAGTTGAAGAAATTCTTCAACAGTATCATCATAGACCTTGTCTGACTGAGGCTGAAAGCTTGATGAGTTGATGGATTGCAGCATGCAAGCCATGGTCACAAATAGGTGTGTAGCGTAAAATGAATTTTCGACTTTCTGTAGCTTTTTCTGTGCTCTATTCGCCGGGAGTGTATCAAGCCTGAAAAGTAATTCATCAAGGATGAAGAGCCGTTGTGTTGGGAGGCTCTCGAATAATGCTATAAGACCAGCAGAACTTTCTCTCCTTAAGCTTTCCAGCCATGTAGATAACGAAGTCATTCCTCGAATGTAAAGCGGGTTGAAAGTTAGCAGATCGGAAAGTAGATAGATGAGCTTGGTTATAAGATCTTCTTCCTGCAGCGGCTTTTTTTGTACGTAGGAAGACAGCAGAGACAATGCAGACCTCAAATGTATACAATCATCGGCTGTCACGTAATCGTTCGTGGTTGTATTACTCAAGGATTCGTTTATTCTCTGTAAAAATGAGATCGTCGACACAATGTACCGTTCAAGGAAGAGACGCTTGTCATCAAGATCAAAATGGAAAACCGTTAAAATTATGGTTACACATTTGAAAGCGACGTTGTTGTGGGAATTGCATTCTTCGGTCTTCAAAATAACATCAATGCTTTCGGAGCAGGCTCGCAATAGTCCGTTTAACATTGAAGAATCGAGCTTTTCGCAAAGTCGAGGGATTTCTGAGACATTTTTCATAATGATGGCGACTTTCTCGAGGCAAGTTTTCGATAATACCTTGTTATCGCCCACACGTATCCAATACAGCTGGTTATCCGAGCTACTATCTTCTGCACTATCTCCAATGAGCTTCATGATCCTGTCTAGATCCCTCAAGCATTGGGAGTTCATAGTGGTTTGGTCGAAAGAGAATTTTGCTGGTACAAATTTCTTCTTTTTCGGTGATATTCTGAGCTCAACATCCATATTATCAGCGTCATGACCACCTTTATCTTGGCTTTCATCTTCGCGAAACTCATCGTCACCCGAATAAGGTCTCTTGCCACGTTGTTCCAGACAAGTAGGATTTAAGAACTGTCGAGCCTCCTCGGATAACCCTTCAAAAAGATCCACTGAAGCATTGTAGCGTTTATCTCCCAATGGTCCAAATTCCCGCAAATGAAGTTCTAGTGCTTCGTCTAACACAAGCGGAGTAAGTTTGCCCGAATAGTTATCGTAAATGCGGTTAGCTGATTTCTCCGCGAAAACGATCTCTTGTCCAACAGGTGTGACGCGCAACGAAGATCTTAAAAGCTCGCACAGTCCACTTTTGGGCACCAAGAAATTCAGGGGCTGATATTCAAGACATTCAGTTAGTCGCTTAGGGATGTCTGTTTTATCGCCAGGAAAAGTTGCCATCATTTAGCCGCCTTTAAAGCAAGCTTAAATACCACTGAGTGTAGTACGGTCTTGGCAAGGACAACCTCTTTAATGACCCCTGAAAAATATTTCAAAGGCTTTGTATAGTTACCAGTTCCTGTACAGCAGTTCTTTATGATCTTTTGCGCTTCTTGTCTTGGCATTTCAACATTATACTTCTGGCGTTTGTTATACATATATATATTAATTTGAAGTTGGTTAAAAACACATCACGTGCCAATATCCTTCGCCTATATTAGCTTTTTATTGTTAAGCTACATAATTACCAAAAGCCTCTTCTTCAATCACTACATGTCTCGCAAACCAGTTGTAACGATATTGGACAACTGTAAAACTTATGTAATTGTTAACAAGCCGGTTGGCGTCTTTTCACAACCACCAGACATGGCTAAATGGACCCAAAAAAGCGGCGAAACGGATCCGCCTTTACTTCTAGATTTGGCGAGATTTGCTGCGCAGAAGAGCGGATTAGAAAGCAATGGCTGGCGAACAGTTCATAGACTTGATACAAATGTTACTGGAGGGGTCCTGATCGCCAAGAACAAGATGAGCGCCGCTATGTTTTCGAAAAATCTTAGGAAGGGGGGGAATAGTGGTCATAAGCTTATACGGAAATACGTAGCACTTGTCGATAAAGGCACTAATTGCCTTCCTAGTGAAGGTATATTTGAACAGCTCGGGATGAAAAGCTGGTATCGGAAAATCGACTCAGGAGCTTTAATTCTTCAGCTTTGCACTGGCAAAAAACATCAGATCAGACGGCAACTGTCTCGAGGTATGGGCCTCCCCATAACAAACGACGTCAGATATGACGGCACTCCGGTTGCCTCAGCAGGAGCGCAAATTGCTCTTCACTCAGCACTCATTCAAACCCAAGTGGGCTTACAGAAACAAAGCCATTTGATACCAGTAGTTGGTGGGCGCACTTCCTTGTGGTCAAACTATGTTGACGAGAACGGCCATTTTAAACAAGCAGTACAGCAAGCTCTTTTAGAGAATTGGGACAAAGACTAATAAGAATGCGCTATTGCACATGTCAGCAGACGCTCCAATAACTGGGCATTAGATTCCTGGTCTCTAGTTATCACGTTGATAAGATCATGGAGGTCATTTTCCGTGAGCCCCAAGATTGTTCCAAATCTATATGACTGCAATAGTTGTCTGAGGTTATTCTCACATTCGTTGCGAAGCATAGCTTTCTGAGTTTCATTGAGGATTGGCCTCGAAGGTCCCATAGTTGTATCTGTAGGAAATACTAGCTGGCGCAATTTGATGAGCAAGAGAGACATTTGAGGGGCACTTGAGATTTTATCCACTACAGATTTCTGGAACAAATGGTACATGAGTCTATCAAAGACAGGCACCTTAGTAGTAAATGCCTCGCCGTATTTGCAGAGACAGTAAAAGAAAGGTCTTCGCTGCTCAAACCTCGTCAATCTTTTGATAGCTGTGAAAAGGTAGCGGCGAGCGAAGGAAGTCCGCAACTGGCACGAGGTTTGACGCAGGAAGGCCGAACGGACTAGCTTAATGATCGAGATAGTTTTCTGACTAAGTGTTTTTGATTCAGAACACGATTTTCGCACCATTGAAAGCGCCGTTTTATTCAAAATTTCGAGCACTAGGTAGGGATCAGCAATACTTCGTAGGATTTTTCCGCATAGCAAGTCCTCATAGAGAGACTTGGCGAATGCCGCTTCTAGTGTGGAATCACTTTTCAGGAGCGAAGAAACATAGTCCGATGTGGCAGATAAATCGTTGTCTCGACTGTATATGAACCCGTTTGTCGCAAGAAGTTGGCAATGCTGGGATAAAATTAATGGTATGTCGTCAAGAATCAACTGTTCCCAATCAAATAGGTTACTTTCGAAGTGAACAACCAATCGCTGAACAACTATAAATAGTTCACATAAAAATTCTGGGTCTGCAGATGGAATCTTCGAACCGAACCAAGACTTGACGAAGTTCTTGAAAATCAGTGCAAAAAAGGCGTGTACCGTTAGTCTTAAATAAACCATTTCATCGAAATCCGGGTGGAGGCTATCTGGATACACAGATTTGCATAAATCGCGAAGGTATTCTGGAGAGTTTTTCGCATGAGATGACTTGAAACTGACTTCGTCAGCATGCTCAGGACTAGGCTCGGTTCTTAGCTTTACTTTCCGCTGAAATCTTGACACAAGACTCGAATTTGCGTTGTACAAAATTGTGGACATTGGCTTCGACTACGATTTCATCGTCTCAACTTGTTTTGCATGGATTAAGGAACTCTTAGGTTGGGACGTGAAAGAAAATAACAATTCAGACTTGACAAAACTATTTCCAAAAAATGCTTCGGGAAGAGATTATTAAGGCTTTAGAGGATGTCAACAGGCTACATTACAAACCACTGTGGCTAACTGCGAATGACGGGGGGGAACGGCTACTTTTGGAGCTATTTAGTTTTGGTAAAGTTAAAGATGCAACGGACAGCCTACGATACACATTAACATCCCATATGTGGACAAAGCTAAGGGTTCTGACCTTATTGGAGCTATGCTGCCAGTCTAGGGCCCTAAGCATCAACAGGATACAGGTCGAGTGCGAGTTGGATTCGGCCTTGGAGGTCGAACAACTAGTTATGAATCTTGGGAGATGGGTAGATTTTAATATTGACCAAGTTAGCGGCCAAATCCATGTACACCGGTGCTACGAAAGTCGAGACGTATACAATGGTGAAATAGACTTGCAGTTAGTAACTACTGTGAATTCAAGGCAAACCATTTTGGACGACCTGCGAAATTGGAAGAATAAGCTGAATAATGAATTGTGAAAGTAATACGTGAGATGTATATAATAAATAGGTAGGGACATTTTTTTGGTTTGTCTTCTTGTTGCCAATAACAGCAGACTATGTGCGTTATGTCCATGGGGCTTAGGTTAAAGCTCTGGTTACTTCTTGTTCTCTTCGGACTGGGTGCCAGCAGTCCATAGTTCTTTGACTAAGCCTGAAAGCCCCTTCTCTTCTGTTTCCAACTTATATATACCCACACCGGCAAACAAAGATCCGAGGGTCAGTAAGTACATGGCATAGTTGTGGTTTTTCCCGTACACTCTGCTAGGGATATAGTCAATGATGCAAGATTGGTAGCCCACATAAACGTGGCTCAATAGTAGCGTTGCAAGAAGTGAGTCGGCAACAACGCTGAGGTCACCCCCACAGGCCAAACTGCTACCGACTAGTGGCAATAGTGTCAGAGCGGTGAAACGCTCGAAATCCCAGTGTACAGACCCATGAAGCTTGTCAGGAGGAGGAGTTTTGCACGCCTCATTAACATCACCCTTCACTCCACCTGGATTCTGGGGCAAAGTCGATAGGAAAGGAATTGTCAAAGACCTTTTGCTAGTTTGGTGGAGAGTTCTAAAAGCCTGTCTCTGAATTAGACCTTTTGGAAACATTTTGGTATTTGCTGCGACAGAATGAGATATAATTTGATTATACTTAATCGCTAATCAACAAAACGGGCTAGGAACAACGTAGCTTAAAGATCTAATGAAACTAAGATTTCGAATTTGTTATTTGGCTTGTTGGATTTGTAGTGATTAAGATGGTGCAAATATCGGATCCGAAAATTAAGGATTATGAGGACCGAACCACTGTCCGTTCATGATGATATACTAAGGCTTCAAACTTCGTTTAAGCATTTTCCCTCAGTAGAAAATAGAGTTAGGTCGGTGAGTAATAATATCAAACTTGAATGGTGTGATTGAGTAGGGTTTTTTTAGCTGGCTTGGAACCAGAATCGTAGGCTGTTTTGCAGGTGTCGCACTTGTAGCTCTTAGATTATCTCTTCGCAAAGAAGTAGTTAGGAGATCGCTCAAGTAAGCCCAGATGATGCCAAATATCAATTACTGAATTCTAGTGGGATGAATATGAAATAAAATACGGATACATTGATGGTAACGCCTCATTTTGTTACATAGCCGCTGATTTGATATTTATAAACAATGGCAAATGTTGCGAACAATGATT
The DNA here is from genome assembly GCA_030562185.1 of Lachancea sp. yHQL494. Taxonomy (NCBI): domain Eukaryota; kingdom Fungi; phylum Ascomycota; class Saccharomycetes; order Saccharomycetales; family Saccharomycetaceae; genus Lachancea; species Lachancea sp. yHQL494. The sequence continues at coordinate 248,472 of JAJMGS010000031.1, read as the reverse complement.
ATCATAATCCTACACGGATCTTATTACAGTGTGAATCGTACGAGCAATATGACACAATGGTACACAGTGATAATAATACCAATGCCAAGATGATCTTGCAAAAGCGTTGTTACTCAGCTCGATGTCCACTTTAGCACACTGAGAATAGGAATGGGGCCTTTGATTCTTGTGCGAGGCATTTTAGAATGGTCTGATAATAATGCGGCCATTTGGCATAGTCCACGATTCAGGTCATTAAGAATTGCATCAACAGCTTTGGTTATACTAGATATGAAGAATCGCTGGGATTTAGATCACCAACTTTATTGCCGCTATCAAAAAAAATAATCATCAACAATTAATGTCCCAGACATCGCCAAACACCTCACAGAACATAATTTGGTGACTCACACTCAAAAAGCGAATAGATATTAAGAGAGGCTGGGAGAATATCAGATCTTGGCTTCTATGAGCTAATTAAACATCTGTTGATAGAGTCTACGTCATAGTATGACCTTCCGTATAGCCAGGATATGGGTGATTGAAAGATAGTGGACGTGGTGGTTATGGTGCCAACCACATGAATGTACGACGGGATAATACCAGCAAATATTGTGCAAGCTGGAAGTGTTTGTACTAAATTGTGCTGAACTCATGATAAGAAAATCAAGCAATGTTATGAATGTTACTTAATTGTCCAACTAATGACTACCAACCTAGACAGGTACTTGATGCGCATTACATAAGTTGTATGCGATACACACAACGTTCCAGTGCTAAAGATTGATTTTTTTGTCAAATTACGTCGCTGAAGCATCATTACAGTTTCACCGCAGACTGGATATCTACTACAGAAATGTCAAGGACCACCAGCACCCATTTAGTTTTGCAACGCAGCAATACTACGGACATGCTCGCTACTTTCACGCGAGTTCGAAAATAGTTCACATTGTTGATTGTAGAAAGAAGAGAAGATGAGATTGATTAGAAAGCCAAAGAGCACTCCTAATTCTTACTGAATTGCCCTCGGCTTAAAATGTGTTTATAATCGACGGCATTTGAGCCGTTTTCCCTCAATCTCTTGAACGCATCTTAACCACGATTTATATCATTTCTGACGACAATATATTCTACCGAAGATCTAGAAGAACAATTTGTAATTGGCATTCAGCGCTATGCTATTTAAATCAGAACTATAAACTGTTCAGTTTCGGTCAGCTTGAATTAAAATTTTTACACACAGCAGAATCCATCTATCCGAACATGCTCCGCCAGTTGGTACCTCGAACCCACTTTATCAGGCAGCTAGCGACTAGTTTACCTACCACAAGGACCTCAATATTACCCAATGGACTAACAGTGGCTACCGAAACGATTCCCAACACATCGAGTGCCACTGTAGGTATATTCGTTGACGCGGGCTCAAGAGCAGAAAATGTGAAAAACAACGGAACAGCGCATTTCTTGGAGCATTTGGCTTTCAAAGGAACCAAAAATAGGACCCAAATGGGCATTGAGCTCGAAATCGAGAATATTGGCTCTCACTTGAACGCTTATACCTCCAGAGAAAACACTGTTTATTACGCAAAGACCTTGAGCCAGAACATTCCAAATGCAGTAGACGTTCTCAGCGACATCTTGACTAAGTCTGTGCTCGATAAAACTGCTATTGAACGGGAAAGAGACGTCATCATTCGGGAAAGTGAAGAAGTCGATAAAATGTACGATGAGGTGGTCTTTGACCATTTGCACACGATCACGTACAAAGATCAGCCGCTCGGACGTACGATCCTGGGACCCATAGAAAACATCAAAACCATACAACAACGCGACTTACGGGAATACATCTCCACCAATTACAAAGGAGATAGAATGGTCCTTGCTGGTGCCGGGGCGGTTGATCACGATGATCTCGTCAAATCGGCCGAAAAATTCTTCGGCCATATTCCTAAATCGTCCTCCCCGGTTCCGCTCGGTTCTCCTAGGGGACTTTTGCCGGTTTTTTATGGTAATGAGCTTAAGATCCAGGAAGACACTCTACCCACTACTCATATCGCACTATCAGTTGAGGGTGTATCCTGGTCTGCCCCTGATTATTTTACGGCTCTTGCCACGCAGGCAATCGTTGGAAACTGGGATAGGGCGCTTGGGACCGGTACAAACTCACCGTCACCTCTGGCTGTAGCTGCATCAAACAACGGTACTTTGGCAAATTCCTACATGTCGTTCTCGACTTCATACGCTGATTCGGGTCTATGGGGTATGTATATCGTCACCGACTCGAAAGAACACAACGTAAAGCTCATAGTCGATGAAGTGCTGAAAGATTGGCGGCGAATTAAATGCGGAAACATATCTGATGACGAAGTGAAGCGTGCCAAGTCGCAATTGAAGGCTTCTCTATTACTATCTTTAGATGGGTCAACTGCTATTGTTGAAGACATTGGAAGACAAATCGTTACCACTGGTAAGAGACTATCGCCAGAACAAGTATTCGAACAAGTTGATCGAATTACTCGTGATGATATCATAACTTGGGCTAACTACAAGCTAAAGAATAAGCCTATTTCCATTGTTGCATTGGGTAATACAGTGACAGTTCCACCTTTGAAGGATATCGAAAAAGCTTTTAGTATGTAATCAATTCCAGTATGTACCAGACATTAGTACCAACATGTAAATAACCACATTATGCATTTATTCATTCGTCTTTACTTTGTAAGCTATCAGTTAATTCGTCATCCTTGTTGTTCCCATTGTTTCCGAAAACATCAGCGTCTTCATCCTCTTCTTCCTGATCCAGGTCTCTGAAGACGCTTTCTTTGGGCATACGTTTCATTACTTCTGGTTTATCAAACAAAGGTCCAATTTTTGATATCCATCGTCTTCTCTTATCCAGAAGAGATTTCAGACTTGAGCTAGCAGCTTGTTGATGAGCAGCTTGAATTGCAGCTTGGGACGTGGAGCCTCCGGCTGATGCAAGGGCTTGCTGTTTCTTCTTTTTGTTTTTTGGAGCCCGAATCCTTTTCACATAAGCCTGATCGGTCTGCTTATCTAGGTCGTCCAATATGGAAGCGTATTCTTGCCAAGCTAGGCGACGCTCGACTAAAGGTGCCAATATTGCCTTCCTATTAATATTTATCTTTGTGACTTGTTTGAGTTCGCTTTGCAGTTCACGCAGTTCGGAGCTTATTTCGTCATCTTCTCTTCCTGTAAGCCAATCTGGGTCCTCGCCATAATTGCTGTCTTCATTTTTCGGTAGATTCATATAGATACCAACGTATTTCAGTTCCCTTTTCAAGCGTTCTTCGAACGTTGGATAATCAAGGTTGACGCTATTAAGTTTTAATCCAAACTGCTGTGGAAGAGCACTCGTCGAAGAAGCTTTTGTGGATCGATCGTCGTCTACTTCACTTGACGGTGTGAGAGCCGAGCTTCCTATACTTGGAGTGAACATCTTAGATTCGTCATCTACCACAGGGTCCTGCTCATTCCCTTCTCTAATATCGTCTTTCATTATAGCTGACAGAAGTCTTGATACCAGCGGACCGCAGGAAATTTCTTCCGTTTCTAAAGTGTCTTCAGTTAGTTCTTTACTCGATTTCTTTGGTAGAATGCTAGAAGGATCGTGCAGTGGTGGCGGTGAAAGATTGGCAATATTTTGATTATTGTCTTCTTTTGCCCAAACGTCTGTGTAAAGGGGACCCAGCTTTGGAATAACATATGGTGTGACCTCCGGGTCGTAAGACCTTTCTACCGTGACGTTTGGCGGTATCAAGTATTTGGTTTTCAGAAACTTGATGTCATCCTCATTCAATTCTCGAAAAAAGTTATCAACAGATGCCAGGAAGGTGCTGTACTGAATCTGATTAGCTGGTTTGGGTCTAGAAAAATCCATATCTGGAATTTCTCCAGGGAGGAGGACTTTCAGATCACTAGCGGGATAGCTGGAAACCCCATACTTTTTCTTGAGAAAATCTTCTCCTGTGCTTTCTAGTCCTCTGTTAGTAAATAGCCCTAATGTTACGGCAGCTGCAGGAAGCGTTTGAGAAACGACAAACTCTGATTTGGGATTTTTGACGGACGGATCACTTTCTATTCGATCTAGTTCAAGTTTTGTCTTCTTTTCCGCATGTTCGGATGGTTCTAGTGCCTGCGAAGAAGGAGTTGTCTTGACAGCCTTCTGGTTTTCCAAATCTTCATCTTCTTCGTCCTCCACTTTTAGAGAGTGCTTACGGGTAGCTTGCCTCAGCGGTATAGCGTTGGCCTCTTCATCACTAGCCGGTACTTCTGAAATGTGGTCTGCTGCTTTTGAATCTTCCTGCTGTACATTTTCTTCTGTCAACGCTATTTGTGGAGTGCTTTCCAAAATTTCTCTGATCGTAGTGATCGTGACCTTGTCACTTGCCGAAATACGCTCCAGAGTCGTTTCCAGTTTATCCAAAAGTCCCTGTAAGTTCTGTAGAGGCTGAACTCCTGGTAAAGAACGGACAGTTTTCCCGTTTAGCATGCCTATATCTCTCTCAAAGGTCAAATCCAAGGTCTTCAAAACAGAACTCAATAGCCGGGACGGTTCATGGGCCAATTCATCTTCCTGGTTCTCGTCTTTCACGCCTTTACCTCGGCGCGGTGGTCTGGACATTAGAGGACTTTCCAGGAGCTTTACGGTCCCTTAAAGTTCGAAATGATCACTCCGACCAAAATGTTCAAATTTTATCAGGTCAACATTTTATTCTATAACAATGATTTGAAAATTAATCAAGCATTTTGATCACAGAACTAAAAATCAAAGACTATAAAGGGTATTGTTTTCACGAACTTAGAGCTCCTCTGCAGCTTCAACTTCATCAATAGAGCAATAGCTATGCGTAGCAATTTTCCGCTGTTCATTCGCTCAGCTCTGAGCTGTAAGAATGCCGTTGTCGAAAAGGTAGAAAGCACCGGAGGTATTGCAGCAAATATGTACCTGGAGCCGTTGAAATGGAGGGCTTTGAAGCCTGAACAAATCTTTGCTTTATACCGGGAAAGGGTCGTGAAACTTGGGTCTCAATATAAACCTTGTAAAGAAGAGCTGGATGCCCTTTTATCAACGGCGCAGCACACGGGAGTCTCGCCGAGATCCATTAGACTAATCTACTATGGTGGAGAACAAGCAGCCCATGACTTGACTGGTACCAGCATGGAAGATGACTACCGGCCCAAGCCATTTATGTTCGACGATTTGCCGTCACAAGCCCAAACTTTAGTTCAACAGCACCGGGAACAACGTTTTTACAACAGACTCGCCGCCTACGAACTACCAACTTTGGTAAAGTACCGCCAGGAGTACAAGAGGCCCCCTCCGAGGACCAACCCTGTCACTTACAGATACACGACTTATCTTGGCGAAGAACACCCAAATTCACGCAAAGTGGTTTTGAGCTTAAAGACGAAGGACCTCGGTCTCAATGACAAAGAAACCCACAAATTCCGCCTATTAGCTCAGACACGCTATGATCATCTGACGGATATTTTCAAGATGTCTTCTGATAGGTATCCTGAACCTGCACAGAATGCTCGCTACCTAAGCGACACCCTACAATCTCTTATCAAGGAAGCGAAGGATACTAAAGACGATTTTGCCGATATACCTTTAGATACCAGACACACGATAGCCAAGAACTTGCGCAAAAAGACACGTAATTACAAGTTCCCGGAAGAATGGAAAAGGCCCCAGGATGCGCCGAAGTCACTGGTGAATATGACAGACTTAATCCAGCAACATCTTAAAAACTCATGAAAGTGTACAATTTGCCTTGTAAATAAGAATAACAAGAATCAACTCTTTGAATTTCTAAACGCTAATGGCGCACAGCTTTTGGAATAAAGAAAGGAATAATACGCTATACGATTAATACATCTGGTGGCTTAATGCACCGTGAGAGAAGGGGAAATTAGGTAAAGTTACATACATAAAACTTTGATTTTCAGCGGAAAGGCAAAACCGTTCTTGAAGCCAAAAAAGACAAAACCTTATGCTCACATAGAACTGGCATTGTGCTTTTCCTTCTTCTTGTCCTTCTTCTTCTTTTTCTTTTTCTTTTCGGAGCTACCACTGTTACCATCCTCTTCGTGAGGTCTCTTTTCCTTTGGAGGCTCAAACTCCTCCTCTAAACCCGCTTGCAAATACTCTGGGATGGGAACTGGAGCGGAGCTTGGCCCATCCAGGGTTGGCGCAAGTCCATTTTTCTTGGCCTCCAAATATTTAAGTTTTTCCTGTTGGTAATTTTCAAGTTCTGCGGTGTATGCTTGTTTCCACTTATGCTTTTCAATATCGCTCAATTCCTTCCATTTCTTGGAAATCTCCTGCGTAATCTCGGTCGAAGACAGTGGTGGCAATCCTGCTTTTTGTCTATCTTCACGCAGTGCTTGACGAACATAGGCAGAGTACGCGAAAAATACGGTAAGAGGTTTCTTAGGAGCGTTAGGATCGCGTTCCTGCTTCTTTCTTGCGGGGGTGGCCTTGACAGATGATACAATTGCTGGGATCACATCTTTGTCGTCTTCCAGTGGATTGGTCAATTCTGAGCTCACTCCGTGGATTTGGTTTGTAGCTGATGTCAGTTTTTGCAATGCTTCTGTCAACGTAGTGAACGCTTCTAGTTTCTCTTCTTCGTCTTCACCAATAGCATTGTAGAAATCGATGATACATGATGCTGTTTGGTTTGCAGATTTCGACAGTTCGAATAGCGACGACACTAACTATAATGACGACACTTCTGTTAGTATAGGAAAAGTGTTAAATTGTTGCCCAAAAAATTGCAACTAGCCGAAATGGTTTGCATTGATCCAGCGTTGGATCAAAAGTTCGGCAACAACATGAAACGTACGGTATCCTTAGCGGTCCTAAGCTTGATGGATGGTTCAGACATCACGTGTGTCCTTTCTTATCGTTTCCAATCTACTGTGACGCTTTGTTTGTAGTGTATTGGACTTGGAAAGTTCTCCTTCTGGGTCTCAAAGTTCTAGTGAGAAGCAGGCCAGTTTCTGCCTAGTTCGTCGGTGGACGCTCTGTCTAGCGAAAAATTTTCTGCCTAAGAGATTTAAATTTAACCGATAAAAGTCGTTTTTGACGTATGTGTCATCGAATCCAATTGAGCACATCCCGAGAAGAAAATGGAGGTACGCAAAGTTGAAACCTGGAGGTTGAACAATATGTTCGAATAGGATACTCTTGGCAGCGTAGTAGTCACGATCGTAGACGACTTTACAGCTCTCGCATTTGTAGATTTTCGGAGCATATATTTGTAAAGACGCATTAACAAGCTGGCTCTGATATGCCCATATGATACCAAATTCAGTCGCTGCATAACTGAAAGAATATTTTCGAAACCAATAAGAATGTACTGTCGGCAACGGTTAACTTCCAGTGGCATAACTAGCAATTTGGTGCTTGTAAATGATGAGGAAACTAACAAGCAAAGATACCGTCAAACGATGAGCTTGAAGGAGGATTGTAAGACAAATTTAGCTGGGGATTATAACTAATAAAACATCTATTCATATGTTTTCAGTCATCACGTCTTTATTTGAGGACGGCACGGCTAATAAAATGACATAATAGTAAAAAGTAATATTGACGAAGTAGTCAGTATCTTTGGGTTGATGTTTCACCCCATATTTGTTTTCCTGAGAAGTCTGGATTTGCCAACCCTCTCTTTTCTTCACTCGACGTTATTGGTATATCTTATTGCAGGCCCTGTACAGTGCCCTCAATTATTTATATGTTTGAGGTGTTCATGTTCAAGTCGTCGAAGTTCTAATCACGAGGCAGAAAACGGCTTATTTCGTTTTTCTGCGGTGAACCCATATGGACTGACCTGCGTTAGAAGTAGAAATCTTGCTAAACTGCTCATTTAAGGCATCCATGGCTGATTAACCGAATTGACTGATAATCTGTAAAGTTCTTAGAATTATCTCTCTGTGATTCTTCTAGATGTGAATAGTAGAATCTCGAAGCAAAGAATAAACCATCGGTATTCACACAATTATTTGGGTAGCGGTCTGATATCGTGAAATGTTCTAGAACAGACTACTAATTGCACCAGCCTCATTGGCTGGGTACAGTAATATGAAACACAGTCACCATAGACACCGCCCAATCTCAGCATCTGGACCTCAGTATTCTTGCTATCTACCTGAGAGTCTAATATTTAGCTTTTGTCACCTAACACCAATGTGTGATAGCCAAAAGCGGATGTTAATTGCACCTCATTCCACCTCATGCGTCTACGATCTTGACAAATACTGATCCCAGTGTTGCAGTGGACCTGAATCTACATTACAACTTTAAATTGATATTATCACTTCGTACTATTTTCTCACTTACTATATCGGCTCTCGTTACGCAAATTGGCCTATTAAGTACCACCGACTGGTTCTGAAAGTCGTTTAATTAGCTAGTAAAGACACCCCAGGTTCGCAGCTGTATACAGACGCTTAAGCTTTATATTTTTCGCCAAAAAATACGCTGACGCATAGTTCAATGACAGTTCTTCCAGAAATTACATCTTGTATGTCACACAAAGCAAACGCAACCGCCAAGAACCGATTCTGCATCTAATCAGGCGTATGCATTATTTGTCATTTCTACTTCATCTCCAAGCACTTCATGGAACAGGTTAATGCCAACCTATGCATGTCGGAGTTTGCAACATTCGTCTCTCTTTGAAACTTCAGGACAAAAGAATGTCTCATCGCTGAAGCGGTTATTCATCGGGAACCAACTGCTAGGATTTGGCGATGAAATACGCCGTAGCATTGGTCCTAAGATTAAGGCCTTGCTTGCTGACCGTTTCCGCTGCGTGTAAATGCGCCTAATTGAAGCTTGTTGACAAGGTGTGTACCATTCCATTCAATCCTTTGAGTTTATTGTTGTGTTAACATATTAACCACTCTTCTCTCTTAACTCACGGTATTTGGTATACCACGGTCAGACGGCATTGACTGCAACCATCTTTCGATAACTACAGTACGACAATTGGCTGAGAATGAGAAAAGAAATATCTCGTTGAACCACTGTAAGGAATTCCCCAAGAAAGTTGCCTAACGTGGTCCCTCTTATGGATTTCAGTCCTTATGGTAAGCGACATGAAGTTACGACTATATACCTTTGGCCAAAGCGTATATGTAGCAATGCTTATCTCATGTATCCCCGAATTACATCAAGACGTCACACCGTTGCCTCGATACGTTCTTCAAGCAAGTATTTCACAGGAAGCACTCTCAGTATTTAAAAGGTTGCGTGAAGATCATTAGCCAAATTCTAGCTGAGATATAAGAAACCGCATAGCCGCTCCGCATTGTTACCTTGGCCGGGAAAGTTCCGCTTAAAAACATCAATTTACAAGAAACGTTCCTCTCATAGATGATGGCCCCCTGGTGGTATCTGGCCAGAACGAAGCAGGCCGCACATAATTACCATCGCTGGGAAATAGAGATTTTTAAAGAGGTTATTGGGACCGCTAAACAGTCTTTTCTTAGCTCTTCGCCATTTGTATGGTTCATTATGGTTCGGCTCTTTACCAAAACGTGACAGATGATGCACTCACTAATTATTGATTCGTCAACACATCGAAATTCTTCAACAGGAATCCCCACCACACAGCATAATGAGAAATGGGTTCAAGAAGGCCAAACTTCAGGCTGCTGGTCATGACGGCAACTTCACAGACGTAAATGAAACACTCTTCTTAAAACCAACTAATATTACCGAAATAGAATTTTATCAGAACGCACAATGCAAAGACTGGAGAAAAGATGATGGCCAGAGCGTAGGTCTGGAATCGTGGATGCCAACTTTTCTGGGTACTTTGGATGTTGGGATACCTAAAAGTGTCCCTAGTCATGTCATCGCACAAGGTGCAGATCCCGACCTGCCGAGAAATATCGAATCACTTAAGGTCCAGTCAGCTTCAGCGTCTCAAGAACAACCTGTCATTGTGCTCGAAAACTTACTGCGAGGGTTCAAGAATCCTAACATTATGGATGTTAAGCTCGGCAAAATATTATATGATGGTTTGGTCTCGGAAGACAAGAAACTTCGGTTGCAGAAAGTCAGCAATGAAACCACCTCTGGAAGCTTAGGATTTCGAATATGTGGTCTGAAGATCCAAAAAAATTCGTATGTGCACCAGTTAGATCCAAGTTTCTACCAATTCGACGATGAAGACTATGTCTCCGTGAACAAATTATATGGAAGATTTTTCAGCCAGCGAAATGTAGTCGAGGGCTTTGAACTATTCTTTGCAAACGATGCTTTGAACCCGATTCAAAAGAAAATTCTTTGCGAGGTATTTCATAAAAGATTGATGCTGTTTTACAACACTTTGCTCAGTGAAGACGTACGACTTATATCTTCAAGCTTACTTTTTGTTTATGAGGGCGATCCAACTCGTTGGCAAGAACTTGGTGACACGCACGAACTGCTTAAGAACAGCTTCATATCGTATTCAAGTGACAACGAAGAGGACGAAGAAGGAAAAGAGGAAGTGGACTGTGGAAAAAAACACCTCAGTTCTCTTTCGCTCATTGATTTCGCACACTCGAGATCTGCACCGGGGGAAGGCTATGATGAAAATGTCCTCATGGGAGTCGATTCTCTTCTGGGCATCTTCGACGACCTGGTGGCTAAGAATGGATGATACAATCATATTGTAAACCCACGTTAGGGATTATATTAATTTACAATGCATATACACATCATAACTACTCTGCTATTTTGACAATCTTACCGATAGCAATGGTAGTTCCTTGATCTCTGAGGGTGAATCTCCCCAGTTGTGGATAATCCTGATATGTCTCCACACATACTGGCTCCTCAGCTTCTAGAACGGCGATAATTTTCATACCCTTCTTGGCAAAAGCTGGTGGTTTCTTTGATTTACGGTTGGAACCCTTTTCAATTTTGTGAAGCAGCTTAGTGATGGTGACTTCTTCGATAGCAGTGTGAACATGCATAACACATGAAAAACCCGCCGAGATGATTGATTTTAATTCTACAATAGCAATTTGAGCCACGAACTTAGTGACGTTTTTAACTGGGTTCTTTGGTGAAGTCAGCACAAAACCTGCCGATATATCTTCTTCTTCAACACCTTTAAGCTTTAGTCGAACTTGTTCACCACAGACGGCCATATCAACCTCAGCCTCCGTCTCATTGTATATGTTTACAATTTCAACAGGTTTTCTGTTTGGCATCAGTAGCGTACTACTGTTTTTCTTAATATGACCAGATTCAATCTTACCTTCCACTATAGTACCTAGATCTTTCATTTTGGAAGCAATAGGAAGCATAAATGGAGAGTTAATACGGCGATCGACGTGCGACATTCCATCCAAGTACTCCAACAATGCTGGTCCTTTGTACCATGGGCAATTTTTTGGATCAACGCGTTCCTTCAAACCCGATCCGGTATAACCGGAGACAGGCATGAAGATGACTTCTTGTTTAATATTGTAACCGATCGCCTTTAAGAAAACGGATATATTTTTGACACAAAGGTCGTAACGTTCTTGATCCCATCCGACAGTTGGGTCATCCATCTTGTTGACAACGACAATCATTTTGTTAACACCTTGGGTTTTGGCCAACAAGGCGTGCTCCCTCGTTTGACCACCTTTCTCGAAACCTGTTTCATACTCACCTTTTCTGGCGGAAATTACCAGGATACCGACATCTGCTTGAGATGCACCTCCAATCATTTCGGATACGTACATCTTGTGGCCAGGCGCATCCAAAATTGTGTAACGTCTCTTTTCTGTCTCGAAGTAAGCTCTGCCAACTTCAATAGTCTTACCGTCACTTCTCTCTTCCTTATTGGTATCCATGACCCAGGACAAATACCAGCCTTGTCTACCAGCATCTTTGGCCTCTCTCTCGTACTTCTCGACCGTTCTCTTGTCAACTGAACCAGTCAGGTACAGCAGATTGCCACCCATCGTAGATTTCCCGGCATCAACATGACCCATGAATATGATTGACATATGATCTTTGCCTCCAAACATGTCATTCACGATTTCTTCGTCAACTTCATCTTCTTGTTCTTTAATTAGAGCTTCGGCGGAGCTTGTTGCTGCCGTAGGTGGGGTGTCGGTGACCTTTTTAGCAGGCTTATTTTCACTGATCTTGAGTTTCTCTACCTTAGGCAGCGAATCCTGCGCAGCCTTGTCCTCATCCTTCTCGTTGATCTCAGGTTCCTCTGATTTGGCTTCGCCTTTCGTCTCAGCGTCTTTATTTAATTCCTTTTTCTGGACAACCTCTGGTTTCTTGGTTGCGCCAACTAGCTTGATACCAGAGCCTGAAGCCAGTTTCAAGGCCTTTTTGGGCTTTGCAGCTGGAGCCGCAGCTGGAGCGCCTGTCATTGCAGCCGTGTTAGCCGCCACTGGAGTATTCATATTGCCAGTTTTCTGGTTCTGAAAGTCCTGCAACGTCATTCCTTGGGAACCAGATTGTTGGTCAAAAGCTTGGAAAGATTGAGTCTGGTTGTATCCTTGATTATTGTTCTTGTATCCTCCGCGGTTGTTTTTGTAACCTCCACGACCACCTTGGTTATAGTTCTGATATCCTGAGTTATATCCCTGGTAACCCTGATATCCTTGGAAACCCTGGTTATAGGCTTGATATTCCTGAGCATTTGGATCATAATTCTGGTAGTACTGGGAATAATCGTTACCCTGCGGCTGGAAACTGGCTTGTTGCCCTGGATTTTGGTAATACTGATTATAGTAACCCTGCTGTTGATTGCGTGATTGGTCTTGTCCTTGGTCAGACATTTTTAGCTTGGTTGAGGGTCGAAAGGCTCGATGATGCGATCAACTCAGTTGGTTAAAGATGCCAATAAAGTATTCTGGAGCTTGCAGTTTTTTAAAATTTTTCAAGATGACGAGTACTGATGAGTACCAAGCTCTGTGAGTGCAATGAAGTTCTACCAAGATAGCGGAAGGACAACAGTGAGGACGACTCATCAACTTCATTTCAGTAGTAAGGGCCAAGTAGGTTTAGATGGAAACAGTCTGAACTCATTCTTTTAATTCGATTTTCAAACTAATGTCAGTATGGATACTCTATTGTATGCTCGAATCGCCGTCGTTGATAATAGCCATGCTCTTGATGCTCTTGATTATACGATCGGCAGATTTAGCAGGTTTCGAAATTAGCAAGATATAGCTTGTATTGAATGTTCTGGTTTGTCATTGACAATTATACCAATTCTTTAGTCCACGCTGGTTATCACTTTTTACAGTTGTGTCATACTTTTCGCTCTTCTGACTTCATGGCAGCAGCCTTTGCCCTCCTTCAGCCATGCAGCTTGACAAGGGTTAGAACAAATATATCCCAGGAGCCACTTTAACCTCTTCGTGCCGAAACTATGATCAATGTCGACCCAATGTGACGACGCCCAACCAGGAAGTACATGCAGTATCTTCAACACTCAACTCTCAAAGTGCCGTACAGCCGTGTTATTCCTATACACAAAATGTGTTCCTACAATAAAATATATCACAATGTAAAAGGGTCGCCAGCGTGTTCATTCACAGATGCTGTGATGGGCAATTATCTCCGGCCATCTAAACTCACTCCAAAGATGTAGGGGGGTTCGGATTCCGCTCAAACTCTAATTCCTCATCTGGGACATCTTCTATTACAATCCGTCTCCTTGGTGGGGGTTGCAAATCCTCGTTCAAAACTTTGGGGGTTTTTATTTGCAGCAAACCGTTGCAGTACGTCGCTTTAATTTCTTCATCCTTGATTCTAGGGACCACTGGAAATTTAACAGATCTCTCGAACTTACCAGAATGGAGCTCCGATATCCGCAAGCTTTTGTCATCGAAACCAAATTTTTTGTCCAAATTGCCTTTAATGAGCAACTCGTGGGATGACGGATGGTAATCGATTTTAAATGACTTGGAATTAGCTCCCGGTAAAGCCATTACTACATTATAGGCATCAGAAACGTCATAGACGTTAACCTGTGGTGAAAATGGCACTCCACGACGTACCTGAGGTTTGGATACCTGCAAAGGCTCTGGGATTGGACTTGGAGCTTCAGAATGTAGTACGTCGGTTGCTAGGTCACTTGAATTAGTTTCTGGCCTTTCATCGGCACTCCCTTCGGAGGAAATGGCCGTTTGGCCGGCGTTGACCTCGTGCTTCTCGGAGACACCAGTATCTTTTTCTTGTGCGAGCTGTGCAGCCGTTGCTCGCAATAATGGATTAAGCGTAGGTTCTACGTCCTCTAAAGTGCTTTCAGGGTCTTGAGATTTCTCAAGCCCGTCTTGCTCTGGAGCCTCAGCTCCCTCTGGACGGATAAACGCCCTGAGAATGTCCGGCAAAAAGTCCAATTGCTGTTGCTGTTGTTGCTGTGGGGCATTTTGGGTATTGGGCCCGCTCCAATAACTTGGGCTCTCGTAATCGTCCTCGTCGTAGTAACCGGGACGATAATATGTCGTGCGAGGTTTTTCTACATAGTAGTAAGGAGATTGCACGTATGGGTTATTCAAGTTTGTTCTGTTTGGACGGCCATAGTGACCTCTTGACTGAGGTCTTCTGCCTTCAGACCGTTGCTGCTGGTTTCTTAAAGCAGCCTGGTTCGATAAAGCATCTAAAATGTCATAGAGGGATAGCGATGGTTGATAAAAGCTCATGATCGTTAAGTGTGTTGACAGTGCACAGGATTCTTTGTAGTTGATGGATTTGCGGTAATTGTGTAGCAAAGGTAGTGTCCCAAGACTAATAGCTTCTCCAGCGACCCCGCCCTTTATATATGGCGCGGTTCGCTCTATGGAACTCCGTAGAAATTTCTGTTGAGCCAGTTAAGGACAAAATGATATCATATGATGACGTTAAGAAGCACGGATCCGCACTTTGGAATGTAATTACCTGTTCTATAGCGTGATGCTGGTTATAGTACAGTATTGCCTTAGTCGTTTAATGTACATCTTGTTAATGTTATTACACCTTAATACTTCATTTCAAAATTTGCCTGACACGTTGCACAACAGCGCATATCACAAATTAACTAACCATTTCATTCAAACATAAGTGTATATATCTATCTAACTTTGTTCTATACGCCATTATTGCCACAGTGATCAACCTTCCTCCCCCAAGACTACTGCTTTCTAAGCGACATCGTTCCAGGTTCTACCTTGAACGGCTTTCAATTCCGCCTCGGTCATCACTTTCCCTGTAGTGAAGTAGCCAGAATTGATCTTGGCGTCAATTTCGACACGGGAGTCCGGTGGAACCAACTCATCTGGAATTGGAATCCTTTCAATGATTGGTATCCCTTGCTCCACAATAGCATCATGCTTCATATTGGACATGGACAGCATACGGTCGATCTTTGAGATTCCCAACCATTTGAGTATATCAGGCATGAGTTGTTGGAACCGCATGTCACGAACACCAGCAATACACTCGGTTCTGTGGAAGTATTCGTCGGCGGTGTCTCCACCTCTCTTCCGGGCGTTGTAAACCAAATATTTGGTAACTTCACCGAGAGCTCTACCTTCCTTACGGAAATAAATAACCACACCAGAACCGCCGTTTTGGGCTTCTTTAACCGCTTCTTCGATACCGAACATCAAATATGGGCGACAAGTACAAATATCAGAGCCAAAAACGTCGGAACCATTGCATTCGTCGTGGACCCGCAACGCGACCTTTTTCGAAGGGTCTGAGACAAAAGCAGGGTCGCCGAAAATGTAAACTGACAAACCGCCAATAGGGGGTAGGAAAACTTTGATGTCGGGTCTGGTAATAAGTTCAGGATACATACCGTTTGTGTCTTCGAACAAAGCTCTTCTGAGTTCATCTTCGGTAATACCGAATCTGTGGGCGACACCCGGCAAGTACCAAACTGGCTCAACGGCCACTTTGGAAACACTGACATCACCGTTACTGTTGAGTACAATGCGGCCGTCCACTTGCAGTCTATTGTTGGCCACAGCGTCTTTCAACTCGAAAAGCTGCATGGTAGCTTTGGTAATGGCAATGGTGGGTCTGATCTCCACATTTTCAGTCTTTGCGTTCTCGTCGAAGAGGTAGGGGGTCAAGTGGCCCAATGGATCCATGGCCACGATATCCGACTCATTGTACCAAGCTTTTTGTTCCGGGATGGAAAAGGCCGGTTGCGAGTTGGTGTAGTCTGCCACGTGATTAGGATCCAATTGCTTAGAACCTACTGCCAAAGCGTGGTAAACACAGTAAGAGCCCGAATGAGCACCAATACTGTTGTGCTTGACCAAACCATCCTTGTAGCGGGAAGCGACAACAGGGCCTCTGGTTTGGGGAGCTGCAGCGCCCCAAACCAGCTTAATTGGGGCCGAGTCCTCTGGGTAAGTCGTAAGCACCAAATCATTAACTGGCGAAGATTTGGTAGTGGGGCATGATACCTCGAGTTTCGCCTGTTTCAAGCATACGCGGTTATCATTTGACACATTTTGGCTAGGTGGGGTAGTTGGCAACGTAACAGGAGCCATTATTTTCGAGGGATTTTGATGCGAAACGCTGCTGTTGGCAATTAGTGAGATAGCACAAACAATAGAACAGGGATTCGAGCTGCTGGTTTAGATACGTTGTTGTGTGCTAAACTAGTAAAGTGAGCAAGCTTTTGTTTGATGATTGTTTCTAATAAGAGGAACATTCTAATCCATTCCAAGTTCTCCTAACCGCCCCTTATATATTGTATTTCTGGGAGGACTGAACAACATCCGTCTTCTTATTCCCCACTGTTTACCTTTGCGCAATTCTCCGGCGGCGATATTTCATCATCATTAAGGAGTTATTTATGACATTGCAATGCCCAGAAGTCTCGAGATACGGTCGTCAACACCGTCGGATAACGGATTTATTTCCGGAGAACAAAAGAGACGGATCACGTGCCACTGGTAGACTAGATAACAGGAGTGAGAGACGACGAGACATAAGTTCTGTCTGTCCGCCCCGTTGGGTTTGAGTAGGATAGTGTAAGGCTGTTGAAGATATAAGTATATTGACGAAACTTGTCCTGACTCATTGTATAAATTGCGATAACTAGGTTTCTCACTTCGTGCCAGCATTTGCAAAAGACAAGGCACGTGGATGGTTGACATGTGTGATCTTTACATACTTTTCTCTCACCGAGCAACAATGCAACTACAAAGAGAACACCGATTGTTTACCTTTGAATGCTCAAAGGCAGATTACTAGGACAGACCCAGCGCATCGCGAATACAGTACGTGACCTTTTGTCGACTGGAGTCGTGGGTAAATGAGAGTACAGTACTATTATACTAATGTGTTGCTGTATGAGACTAGTGACGGCCACCACACTGGTCTCCATGCTTCTAACCTGTTGCAGTTAGTCACCCAGTGCTTATTTCAGCACTGGTAACCAGCTTGACAATCCGTGTTATCCTGCTGTTAGTGGGTGTTTCGAGATGACTGGATTAGCCTCGGATTTGTTGTGATATCCCTTTATACGTGTGTGTCGCTCCTTCCAAAGGATATTTAATTTCTTAATTAGTAACCCGTAAAAGTCGTAGGCATGTCTACGACCCCATCTGTTGGTACAGGGAAATTTGTGCACTCAAACTAATGTAGTTGACATGGCCTCAAATCTTGTTGGTGGATGTTATGTTTTCGTGTAACGTGACTGTACGGATTTCCCCTATGTTCAAAATTTCTGAATGCATAGTTTAGTACATAAAGTAACTGTAAGATATGTATATACACACTGCCAAGATTCAGGTCTTAAACACGATATCCACCTGAAAGAAGCTTCCAATTGACTGCCATGTCTCACAACGAGGCTCCGCAGGCCTTGTCCGAGATTCCTGGCGAGGACACTGCTTCTATCGCCTCTATATCGATACGTCAGACCGCATCACCAGCCCCAGAAACTCCCACGAAAACTAATGGCAATGGTATGCATTCCAGAAAAGCATCCACATCCTCCGTCGGTCAAAATAATCTAAAGTCTACGATAGGACTTGTCAAGACCGCATTTCAATCCATTTTACAGCAAAAGGATCTGAAGAAACACATTGATGTCCAGAAATCGATCGAAAGAAGCATCAAGATCTTGGATGAAAATTTGGCGTCTACTGGCAATGATCCTAAATTTTTGGATTCCATTGTCGTTTTCGAGCCTTTGCGACTCAGCTGTAGAACAAAATCCACGCACATAGTGCTCAGGGCACTGGATTGTCTCTCCAAACTGTTCTCATTTCAGGCACTTGATGGCTCTATCATGGTAAACCCTCCCAACTCCATGGCTTCCAACGACCAAGATAACTCCCAGACCACAGGTATTACACCGCCACCCAAACAACGGCTGATAGATGCCGCCATCGAGACCATTACGGATTGTTTCGAAGGGGAAGGGACCGATTCTCGTGTGGAGCTCCAGGTACTGCGCGCTCTGGCTAGCTGTATTCTTACCGATACCTCAGTTACAGTATGCCATGGCCAACCTTTGCTCAAAGCCATTCGCCAGATCTACAACATTTTCATTTACTCATTGAGCTCCTCTAACCAAGGAATAGCGCAAGCCACTCTCACCCAGGTGGTTAATCTGGTTTTTGATAAACTTGGACATGGGTTGACATTGTCACAAACTCCAAATAGATCTCACTCGAGAGCAAATATTCCTGTCCTTACCTCTGAGAATTCGACTACTCCATTAACACTACAAAATCTCGAAAACTTGAGCGCAGAACAAGATAGTTTTGTAGATGAGCAGGAGCAAGAGGAAACTGATGACGAAAAAACTTTACTTATCAAAGACTCCTTTCTAGTGTTCAGAGCTATGACTAAAATATCCGCGAAGCCCCTCGAAAATGATGCTGATATGAGATCGCATTCAGTAAGATCTAAGCTACTGTCTCTGCATATCATTCATTCAATCATAAGAGATCACATCGATGTTTTCTTATCTCAAGATATGATATTACCGGGTAGAGACCATACTTCGTTGATCAACTCTATTAGGCAATATTTATGTCTACTACTGTCACGTAATGCAGCATCCCCTATAGCCCCCGTATTTGAGATTAATTTGGAGATAATGTGGTTGATGATATCGAATCTGAGGTCTGAATTCAAGAGGGAAATTCCAGTTTTCTTGACAGAAATTTACTTTCCGATATCTGAACTTAAATCTTCCACGCCTCATCAGAAAAGATATTTTCTGATGGTGATTCAACGTATCTGCAATGACCCTAGAACTTTGATCGAGTTCTATCTAAACTATGACTGTGACGCACATCTACCTAATGTTGTTGAAATTATTGTTGATTATCTGACTAGAATGGCTTTAACCAAAATCGAAATATCTCCTTCACAAAGAGCTTATTACGATGAAGAGCGCAATAGGCCTCTGGCGACATACAACCTTGCACAACTTCCACTACTCTCGATATCCAATTTATCGTCATCAAGTTCTTCCGACAGTTTGAACTTTCCTGTGGAATTCGCGCTGAAAATGACTTCACTAAACTGCATGGTTGCGGTACTCAGATCTTTGAGCTCATGGGCTCATAAGGCCATGAATTCGACTAACCCTAGTATCGACTATTCGCAAACTAGGAACCGCTCTGCGTCAACGCTTGCCGTTGCCAACGGTAGGAGGACACTATCAGCTGGCAGTTCATCTACTGATGTTAATGGTGAAGGCAATAGCATCTCTCAGGCTGACTCAATAATGCAATTACAAATGGAGAACACTCGAGAAGCTGATGATCCCGCTCAATTCGAAAACCTGAAGCTCCGCAAAACAGAATTACAAAATTGCATAAACATCTTCAATTACAAACCCAAGAGGGCTATCAAGGAGTTGATAAGAAAAAGGTTCATTCCTGATGAGAGCCCCACCTCAATTGCTAAATGGCTACTCGAAACTGAAGGACTGGATTTGGCCGCTGTAGGGGATTTTCTCGGTGAAGGCGATGATACAAATATTGCTATCATGCATGCTTTTGTTGATGAATTTGACTTCAAAAAATTGTCTCTTGTCGATGCTTTAAGGGTTTTCCTTCAGAAGTTTAGACTGCCGGGTGAAGGACAAAAAATCGATCGCTTCATGCTGAAATTCGCCGAAAGGTTCGTCGAACAAAACGCAGGACAATTTGCAAAGGCGGATACGGCTTATGTCTTATCATATTCCATTATCATGTTGAATACAGACTTGCACTCCTCGCAAATTAAGAATAAGATGACGTTACAGGAATTCATAGAAAACAATGCTGGTATTGATAATGGAAATGACCTTCCAGAAGAATATCTTGTAAAACTTTTCAACGAAATTGCTAAAAATGAGATCAAACTTCAATCAGAACAACACCAAGCCATGCTTTCTGGGGACGTAAACACTGCTCAGCAACAACCATCTGCATTTAGCTTTTTCAGCAGTCGTGATCTCAACAGGGAAGCATACATGCTAGTTTCCAAGGAAATATCTTCCAAGACCGAGCTGGTGTTCAAAAATTTACCCAAGCACAAGGGTAAAGAAAGTAATGTCTATCACGCTGCATCCCATATTGAACATGTCAAGTCTGTCTTTGATACCCTTTGGATGTCTTTTTTGGCTGCTTTAACGCCTCCATTCAAAGAATATGATGATGCTGCTACAACTGACATGTGTTTAGACGGCATAAAACTCTCCATCAAAATATCTGCCACTTTTGGAAACGACTACGCAAGAGCTTCTTTTATTGGAGCACTAGTCCAATTTGCAAATCTACAAAACCCTGAGGAAATTAAAATCAAGAACATCAATGCCACTATTACTCTCCTCGAGCTCGCTCTCACCGAAGGAAACTTCCTCAAAAATTCCTGGAAGGAAATTTTGTTACTTGTGTCCCAAGTCGAAAGATTGCAGTTGATATCGAAAGGAATCGATGGGCAAACATTACCTGACGTGAAGCAGGCAAGGTTAGCGAATAATAGGAGTTCTTTCGACTCCTCGCGATCAGCCTCCATGGGATTTTTTGAAAGGTGGACGAAGAAATCAACGCCAATAGAACTCGCACAAGAAAAACATCACAATCAAATCCTTTCTCCTGAGACTTCAAAGCGTATTTCTTCAAGTCAACTGGTTCTGCTCATTGATCGTATTTTCACAAATAGCTCGAGCTTGACAGCTGGCGCTATTGTTGACTTCATTAAAGCTCTGACCGAAGTTTCTTTTGAAGAGATTGACTCTTCTCACAATACAGCCAGTCCGAGGATGTTCTCATTACAGAAAATGGTGGATGTTTCTTACTATAACATGAATCGTATCAGAGTTGAATGGACTCCAATTTGGGCCGTCATGGGAGAAGCGTTCAACAAGATTGTCACAAATCCTAACTTGGCAGTGGTGTTTTTCGCCATCGACTCCCTTCGTCAGCTATCAATGAGATTTTTAGATATAGAAGAATTGACGGGGTTCGAATTCCAACTCGACTTTCTGAAGCCCTTCAAGTATGCCACATACCACACGGCAAGCTCTGAAGTGCAAGAAATGTGCGTTGAGTGCTTCAAGAATTTTATACTAATGAAATCCTCTAAAATTAAGTCTGGGTGGAAACCAATCCTGGAGTCTCTTCAATTTACTGCGAAGTCTTCGCATGAGACCATTGTGGTAAAAACTTATCAACTAGTTTCCAATGATATCGTTAGGAATCACTTTGCAAGCGTATTCGCCCAGGATAATGCCTTCATCGATCTGGTGGACGTTTTGAGAGAAATTACCAAAAATCGAAAATTTCAAAAACTATCATTGCACTCGTTGGAGGTTTTGAAAAAAATCAACGAAAAAGTGGCTGAAATATGCTTTAAAAATAGCGGCTCTGCTGCATTGCTTCACGGCAAGGACCTATTTCGGGATGTCTGGTTCCCCGTTTTATTCTGCTTTAATGATGCAATAATGACAGCAGAGGATTTGGAGGTAAGATCGAGGGCTTTGAATTTTATGTTCGATGCATTAGTGGCTTACGGGGGTGAGTTTGACGACACCTTTTGGACCAGCATATGCACAAAGTTGCTATTTCCTATTTTTGGAGTATTATCCAAGCACTGGGAAATCAACCAATTCAATAGTCATGACGATCTGTCAGTTTGGTTTTCAACGACACTAATCCAAGCACTGAGAAATATGGTTGCACTTTTCACCCATTACTTCGGTTGCTTGAATGACATGCTTGATGGATTTTTGGGGCTGTTGATTTCGTGCATTTGCCAAGCAAACGATACTATTGCAAGGATTGGTCGTTCATGTTTACAGCATTTGATAATTCAGAACGCGAGCAAGTTCAATGAATTACACTGGGAACAAATCACAGCAGCATTCGAGAATCTTTTCGGACTGACTGCAGCCAATGAATTATTCGACTTAGATCCTTTGCACCAAGGCAGAAGATCATCAGAGAGTAACAACCAGAACGACGATATAATCTCTGTTGAAGAGAAAATTGCTAGAGCTCATCAAGAGGAAGAAGGAGAAGATGTAGGAAATGGAGATACGGACGTCGAGAAACCTGCGAGACGCTTGGTGAGAACCAAGAGTAGTGAAAATTTAATGCGCAAGGTGTCGACTAAGAATGCAATTGTGGTCAAATGTGTACTGCAATTGTTGATGATAGAATCCTTGAGCGAGCTTTTTGAAGACGATGGGTTTACCAGTCATATCCCGTACAGAGAAGCCATAAAAATTACAACAATGCTGGAGAAGGCATATGAGTTTGCTCGTGACTTTAATGACGATTTCGGTCTGAGATCCCGTATAATGAGCGCAAAGCTAGTTGACGGGATTCCTAACCTGGTGAGACAAGAAACTAGCGCTTCGGCAGTGCTGATCAATATTATGTTCAAGCTTTTCTTGAATGATGCGAAAGAGTCAGCTTCAGAAAGGAAACAGCTTTCGGAACGGCTGATCTCTGTATCGGTTCGCATTGTCCAAAAGTATGTAAGCCTTGACGATAGAACCATGGAGCACATTATCGTACCTTGGCGTCCCGTCGTCGTGGAAATCCTCCAAGGTTATTACGAATTTGATGACAAAGACTTCAAAGAGAACTGTACCGTTATGTTTGATCTCGCCATGCAAATTTTAGACAAAAGCTTGTCCGAGGATCTGAGGTTGGCGATCAAAGAATTTTTAACGAGGGTTGGCACATTATATTTGTAGAGCATTTTCGTTTTAACTCAATGTAAACCTACTTAGTCGTATGATAGAATTAAGCATTTTAGGTGAGGCAGCTCACATGCCGTGATATGGAATAGCTATTGGAGCTTTGCAGTTAAGGAGAATGTCTGTAGTCACATTGAAGTTACGATCGTGAATAACTTTACGCCTCTCGAGCTCGTAGTGAAGAGTCAATTTGAAATCAAACATAAAATGTCTTAGGAGCAATAGCTGCCAATTTGGTAATTGTAAAAACAATGAGAAAACTAGGATGAGCGCAAAGGGGTCATGGAAATGATTTCCATTAGTGTTCATTAGTATTTATTAGTATTCATGAGCTAATGAAATGTCTGTTAATAAGGTCTTCGCCTAACTATCAAGGTTCGCAATTTGGGTATGTTTCTCACAAATGACACATTGGTACGAAGTGATGTTCATATGCAACAAGTAATTTTAGGTTCATATTTCCTTTCATAAGTGCAAAATCGTGATTTACTCTCTCGGCTGAGTCCCTCTCGAGCACTGGGTAAACCAGTTTCTCTCAGCTCGAAACCTGTATATTGTAGATCTTTTTTCAAATAAAAAAATTGGGCAAGCCCAATGTTCAGAATGACGGCGAAAGTATCAAAACAGAATTTTCGGCCATTAAATTCACATCACAATTACGTTACAACTACCAAACTAGGATCTAGAAAGGTGAGATGGGACTACTGCGCGAAATGGAACGGTTACTGGAAAGGACTATGGAGACAACAAACTTTTAGATAGAGTGAACTACAGCCATGAGCTTTGGAGTAATGATTGAACAAATGCGGGAGACTGTATGCGAGCTCTGTCCAAGGTGAGATTTTGGAAGCATATATCTACCTCGGAAAATCCACATTGCCATCAGATAAGACTGCCCTAGGAATATGTACCACGAACAAAAATCATTATATTCCAGCTGCTGACCACTATCATGGTAGTCTGCAAGTGATAGATTCGAAGACGAGGCATCTTTGTTATAATGAAATGTTTAAAAATCCGAAAAGCGATGGTACTAGATTCCAGAGTTGGAATCTAGATGAGAGCGTCTACAGACAGAGAAATGGATATTTATAATTTAACAGACATGAGCTTTGCCTGCTACTTGAAACTCAGCTCCCAAATTTAAAACTGATACCTGATGACATTAAACGTAATCTATCTTCGGACTTCCCTCTGTTTGGGAGCATGGTAATGCAACTTTCTTACTATCGTACTCGAGGTGTCTAGTTAACAGCAAGTGAATCCAAAAGTCGGTTTTTTCAAAGCTAGTTGAGTTAAGAAAGAGACCTTTCGTAAAGATCGCAAATGATCCTAGAACTTGCGGGATAGATAAAAAGCAATCATTCCAGTAATTGACAGATCAATATCACTAGATGCTCGAGAACCACTTGGACGTATAAGTCGCATCGCATATTTGTTCGCTCGCGCTGGTGTCAACTCTTCTATTCTTGCTTGACAGATCTGATAACAAAAGTCTCAATGCACCTAAATCCGAACCAAAAAAACTTGCAATGCTTGAAGATGTAAGTTGAACTAGCAGTGACAGAATTTTAGCCCCGTCGTATTATTACTTTTTTAGTTTTATCTCGGCGGCTAATAGAACAAGGCCATCACAATACCTTTCTCAATATTCTTACACACAATTTACGATATATTTCCATTTCATAAGAGTAGTAACACACAAACGAACCAAAAAACTATAGTAATAAGGTGCTCAAACCAATGCCTGAGGTTCTGTCGAACTATCTTCGCAAGAGTAAATCACCTAAATAGCGCTCAAGAGGCCAAGTTAAACTCACAACAAGCTTCTTTACATTCATTGACAGGTTGAGTAGTAGTCCAATAGGCTGCCAAAAACTACATATCTCTAACTCACTTAACTGCCACTTCAAAATGCTCCGCTACTACGAAATATCAAATTTTCACCACTATGTACGTTGTTTTGGTGATGACTATCAAATGAAATATTGGAAAACTTCAAATCGGAAAATTGGATATATTTAAACCAAAAAGTAGTCCTTCTTTATACTGACAAGGGTTTGTGCATAGTTTGCTCAGAAAGTTTCCCGATTAAAGGTTTGTGCTTATCAAAAAGGTTCTCATAAGCTTCTGAAAATGTCTTCTTTTGGCCGTTTCTTCACCGTTACCACTTATGGCGAGTCGCACTGCAAATCCGTGGGTTGCATCGTGGACGGCGTTCCACCAGGAATGAGCCTAACAGCGGATGACATCCAGCCTCAACTGAGTCGAAGAAGACCAGGTCAATCCAAGCTGTCCACTCCCAGAAACGAAAAGGACAAAGTCATGATCCAGTCTGGCACGGAATTTGGCAAAACCCTGGGTACACCCATCGGTATGCTAGTTTTGAATGAGGACCAGAGACCTCACGACTACAATGAGATGGACTTATATCCAAGGCCCTCTCATGCAGATTTTACCTATTTGGAAAAATACGGCGTCAAGTCCTCGTCTGGAGGTGGACGTTCATCAGCTAGAGAAACTATTGGCCGCGTTGCCGCCGGTGCCATTGCTGAGAAATTCTTGAAGCAACTTTCGAATGTCGAGATCGTGGCTTTCGTGACTCAAATTGGGTCAATCAAGATGAATCGTAACCCGTTGGATGCCAAGTTCCAGCACGTGTTGAATACCATCACTAGGGAAAAGGTTGACAGTATGGGCCCTGTCAGATGCCCAGATTCATCTGTTGCCGAGGCAATGGTTCATGAGATCGAAAAATATAGGGGCAACAAGGACTCCATCGGGGGTGTGGTGACATGCGTTATCAGGAATTTACCTGTTGGGCTCGGAGAACCTTGCTTTGACAAGCTAGAAGCCATGCTTGCCCATGCGATGTTGTCAATTCCAGCCTCAAAAGGTTTTGAAATCGGGTCAGGGTTCGAAGGAGTCCAGATGCCTGGCTCTGAACACAACGATATGTTCTACTTCGACGAGGAGTCCAAAAAACTTCGTACCAAGACCAACAACTCGGGTGGCATTCAGGGTGGTATTTCTAACGGTGAAAACGTTTACTTCTCTGTGCCTTTCAAATCGGCCGCTACTATTTCCCAAGAACAGAACACGGCTACCTACAACGGTGAACACGGCGTGTTAGCTGCCAAGGGTAGACACGATCCTTCTGTCACACCAAGAGCCGTACCTATCGTGGAAGCAATGGCTGCCTTAGTGCTTGCTGACGCTGTGTTGGTCCAGAAATCACGTGAGTTTGCCAAGAGTATTGTAATGTAAGAGAGAGAGAGATTGGTCCTAGAGGCTTGGCAAAGGTCAACACAATCTATAGAACTGCTAGCCGTTACGGATATTTTTGGGATACAGAATTTGGCCCACGCAATTAATGTTATCTACTTTAAGTCGTCATATTTGTTTACCTTTTCTTTGTAGGAATGAAAAAAAACCGAATCGATGTTTAAGTAAGTATGCCAAAACTAGATGCATAGTACAGCGACACAATTGGAACATCTAGGGCCAATCGAGGCACTAACTAGCTTTTCAGCACTTATATTTTCTCGAGAAACACTCAGACTGCATTGATTATATCCCAGGAACCTTAGTTCCAATCCGAGTGTTTTTCCTTACTTTGAACCTACTTGCATGGCCAAACTTGCTCCAAGGGAGCATCAAATCACCAGCCTTAGTAATCTTCCAATCGATACACTGAGCATATTTACCTAAAATCAAAATTACTAGATTGTTGCATGTCTTCTGTCCTACTTCAACCGCCCTTTAAAGTTAAAGCTCATTATTCGTGGTCGGGTGAAACCCGGAGTGATCTTGGATTCCTGGAGAACGATATCATACAGGTTACCAAGATCAAAGGAGACTGGTTCTATGGAACGCTATTAAGAAACTCAAAGAAATATGGCTACTTCCCTAACAATTTTGTGACGATCATCGAAGAAAATTACAATGAATTCGTGTCTTCTCCTACTTCGAATGAATGGAACTCAGCTCCTATATCACCTCATACAAGGCAAGACATCTCTAAACCTAATAGTAGTCTCGAAGTGCCGATTTGGGGTGCTGGAATGCCACAGAGCAAGTACGCTGTAGAACATCTCGGATATAAGACCGCTGGTAGAGAAAAAGTCTCATCTTTCAGCACGCATACAGATCCCAAAAGTCCTATTTATGGGCGTCGTCGGACAGATAGGCTACCGCTGTCATATTCCACCTCCAATCTTGCTACGAAGCACCACAGTACCCCTCACATTAACTATGCAAAGAGCCAACAAAACCCAATAGCGAGAGGTAACCAAAAGCGCGAAGCCGTTGCGAAATCACGCGGTAAGAAAATGGGTGAACTACCGCCTTTACCTCCCATTCCACAGATTAAAGAACGATTGAAGCCTAAAAATACCGTCCCCAAATCATTCTCTTCAAATGACCTACCAGGGGCTACTTCTGCCCCAGACCTGGATGCACGCGTTTCATATCAACAACCTACTATAGATTTCTACGATGGTCTAAGCCCTCGTGCGTCTTCTGGCGCTTCGTCTAATTTGTTTTCCAATTCTCAGTACATGAATGACTCAAATGCGAGCAGTATGGATAGTTTTGCTTTGATGAGTGATTTCAGCGCAACCAGTGCTGGTAGCTTTGCAAGGCATAGGTTTGCCAAGTCTTTTAACGACTCAATGCAACGTTCTCAATTAGCCATTGAGGAAGGACTTATTAGGTCAAAAAATGGGTCTTCCAGCCCCAAAAAAATCAACGGAATCTTCAAAAACCTCATCGCCAAAGGCAGCGATTTGTCGCCTACTTCGCCCGCCGGACCGTTACCAAAGCTACCCGATCTTGCATCGTTGCAGCTTGACACATCACATAATGACGCCCATGGATGGGTCGAGGCCAAAGCCCATTTGCATAGAGCTCAAACGCTGACCTCGAAGGAACGTCATGAGAGACAAATGATAGCTTTAGAAGAAAACAGAGATATGGTTTTGCACCCTCAGGAATACATTTTAGACGAAATCAATTCTAATGAAGTCAGACACAGAAGACAACCAGGACTTGTAGACATTGAGCTAAACTGCATTGATAAGGAATTTATTGCTGAATTGATTAAGAAAAGAGCGACGAAAGGTGGCACGTCCTCAATTGAAGCATTTACGCGTCAGATTTCTACTTCTGCCTTCACAAGCCAAGTTGAGATGCTGTTCGCAATCTTTATCTTATGCACAGAAACATTTGCCTTGGTTGATGATCATGGCCTAACTGACTTTGGTAAGGAGCCCATTGGTCTCAGCAAAACTTTGCACCAATCGCACTGCACGCCATATGAATTGACGTGGATCTTCAAGCGCATGGCAAATTCGCTAGGCATAGTGTGCGAGATTGTAATAGGTTTCTTAAAGACTCCAGGAGCAAACAACGTTGACTTTAAATACAATCATTGTTGGCTTCGCGTTTTAGCCAACGAAGAGTGGCGTATGGTAGATGTCATTTTAGGAAATATGACAAACCCGATACACGAATACATCAACAACTCCAGAGCAGAGCATGCTGAGGCCTTTTACTTCTTGATGCAACCTCTTCACTGCATATACACCCATGTTCCACGTCTTTATCAGGAACAGCATATCATTCCGATCGTCGATCAAACCATTGCATTGAACCTGCCTGTCGTGTTTCCGTCATTTTTCCACAACGAATTGAGACTTCATAAATTTAGCAACGGGCTTGCCAAGCTGCAAGATAATCAGATCTATGAGTGTACTATTGCTATCCCTAACGACGTAGAGTTGTTCTCATCTATTGTGGTGGAAAGTCCTAGCAAACAGCAGCATTGCGAGAGTATGGATTTGTCACTTGTGCAGATTAAGCACCGCAAGAAGGAGAGACTGGCAGTAATAAAGGCTGTGTTACCGCCAGGAACATCTCGAGGTGTTCTTCATATACACTCTGGAATTAAGGGCACGCAAACAACCCTGGCAAATATCCATCCGCTTTCAATGATCGTATCGCTGGAACACGTAGGCACAGCCAAAAACTACGAGTTCGTAACACGGATCCCCTCAAAAGCACTCCAGAAAGTTGACATGTATACTAAGGTTCCACAAAACAAATATCTGTTTGCAGATAACGATTACAATTTTGCAGTTATTCAGCAGCCATGCGATGGTGTCATTTACGGGTCTCCAGGTTTTAGCAAGTCTACCAAGCAAGCATTAGCCGTTCAATCCCCATCTGGAAAATTACATCTGATGCGGAAAAATGATCCTAACTTCGAATTTGGAACTTGGGAGGTCATTATTGGTAGTAAAGACATGGAACCTGGAGTTTGGACCGGCCTGGCTACCTCAGATGCTGGTGCTGGATGGTGCCCTTTTGCAGAATGGAAATGCATCTAACTAATTTTTTAACTAATTTGCTTGAAATATTGCATAACTTTATAAAGTTCATGATAAACTGCGAATGCCAACATATCACGTTAAGCACTGGTATCTGTTCGTTTGTACAGTAGCAGCAGCGCCTGGGAATTGTAACGGTTATTTCAAAACCTGACATTACTGAAAAAATTAAAGTAGTACCAGGAACATCATCAAAATAAACAACGGCTCAAAAACAACGCGTCCCATTCAAAGAGAAGCCTCTTAGAGTCCAACAATGGACATTGATAATTTCCAGAACTTCGAAGTACTCACCAAGTTTGCTAATGTCTTGGAAGACTTCAAAATCAGCGAGATAAACGAACCTGGATCGGCAGATGTATTTGACCTGGTAAAAGATTTTAGGTCTATTGCAGGAGAAGGAGCTTTGCACCTGGTATCAGATGATATCAGTAAAGCAAATACAAGATTTGAGGATTGGGACTTAGAGGCTAAACTATGGCATTTAATTGAGCTCCTGGTTAACTTTAGAAGTGCAGACGCAGATCTAGAACGAGATAACAACAGTGAAGACCAAGACGTCGAGTGTATCTACCGTAAGGCTTGCCTGGAGAATGACAGCTCACTTTATGAGCTGCAGCTGATAATTATATGGATTGAATCCAATACAAAAGTACCAGAGCGGCCAAACGGTATAGGCTCCAGCAAATGGTCAAATGCGTTTATCTCGGGCGACCTTAAGAGTTGCGACCTAGACTATCCGCTTAGAGACAGCCGTTGCAAATTAGATTCACAGGATAAGGAGTCTGATCGATTCTTTTACAAGTACGTTTACGAGCTCATGCTGGCGGGCAAAATGGACGAGGCCAAAAAAGAATGCGAATACACCGACAACTTAACCCTGGCGTTGATACTTTGCGGAGCTGACAACCAATTGGAGATGAAGTCGGGTCAAGAGTGCTCCGAGGGCTCACACGCACGGAGGCTTTTCCAGCGAAAGGTTTTGTGGCGAAGAGCGGTGTATTCGTTATCCATGAATGAGGAATTGGACGAATATGAAAAAGCAATTTATTCGTATCTAGCTGGCGATATTGGCACGGCCACTAATAAGATAAAGACGAATTGGGACACGGAACTATTATTATATGTGAACCAGTCGTGGCAGATTGGGCTAGAAAATTATATGTTGAAGAAGAACTTAGTTGATACAAGGGAACTTATCCTCCCAATGGCAAGCGAACCTTTACCACTGCAGTCAATACTTGACATCGTATCTGGTAAGCACTTACGTGAAAGTGAGCATCCACTAAGGGTACTGATGGGTGCTGTAATACTAGACAAAGTGCCCACAGTGATAAAGTCTTCTGTGTCAATGCTAGTTAGCGCCATCAAAGGGCTGGATTCCGGAAATGATATGGTTGAAGAGCCGTATCTACTCCGTGTGGTCACTCATATGGTAATATTGATGGACATGGTGTATCCGGGCTCCATCGACGAGGAAGATAAATCCAGATTAATTACAGCCTACGTGACAATCCTTTCGTTCTACGAACTTAATGACATCATTCCAATATACATCAGCTTCTTAAGCGAACCGGAGGTTCTTGAAGCTTACTCTTTCTTCTTATCGAACTTGGTAGACACAAAGGCTCGTCAAAAACAACTGGAACTGTGCCGTGTGTTGCATATGCCTACTGCTAACATCCTGAGACGGACTGCACAAAGAGTTTTTGACGACACTGAGAACTCTTATAATCCGGGAACGAAGGTCAACGTCCAGTCTCCAATAAGTGCTACTGATAGACGTTTGGTAGCAGGGGCAGAATGGCTTGTGGAAGGCCACATTTCCGTGGATGCCCTTAATTCGTTAGTAATAATATCAAGGAGGTTCCTTCTGAACGGTAGGATTAATTCCCTCAGATACCTCTACGAGAAGCAAGACCTCGACAATCTAGTAAAAAATTACGAAGTGGACACGCTGGTAGATTCAGAGGAAATGCACACTGCGGTCACTGAAATTTACCAGTACCGTTCCTTGATACAAGTGTTCAAGCAATTTGAACAATGGCAAGAACTGTCAAGCGGTACGAACACGGATTCAAATTTACCTAGCCTGTTGAACTCATTCAAGAATATATCCACCTTCGTCTACAAAGCCATTAAATCCTTCCTAGTCGAGCTTTCAGAGGAATCGGACTCACAAGATCAGGATGTGATTTACGAAATACGGGCACTATACATTCCCCACATTGTCATTGAATTACACCGCGCCTTTGTAGCAGCATCAGAGACGTTAAGGGTTGCAAGTTTCGTCACTGAAGCACTTTCACTAGCGAATTTAGTGGCGAACGAAACTGATCGAATTTACCTTTTATTCCAGTCGAGTGGCAGATTGGAAGAATACCTACAATTAATCGCCAAGACTGCAACTCTGGTAAAGGCATAAGAAGAAAAACATCTAAACTAGGGTTGCCATTATTTCTCATATTAACAATGTGGCTGTCTCATTTACCAATTGAATGACAAAATAATTAAACTTGCATGAAGCTCCTTCAAATTACGTACGGTTAAACCTTGATTAGAAAATCAGATTGTAATTAGCGTATCAACTCTAAGCTTCTTGTTCAATGAAACCCTTTTCGGAAACGTAGATACCATCCAAAAACTTACGGATATCCTTGTTTCTGACACGGCAGATTTGCTGAATGTCGGCAGCGTTTTGAGAAACATTTTCGATGGAGTTACCAGACAAAACGATTTCGTCCTTTTGGTTGGTAGAAAACTCAATGGAAACGCCTTCTCTGACTGGGACCATTCTGACGAGCTTATCACCCAAAAAGTTTCTGATTTCGACGAACTTGGCACCGTCCTTCTCCACGACATTCACGTTGATAGGAAAATGCGCATAAACATATCTCATCTTGTACTTGAAACCCTTGGTCACACCGCTAACCATGTTAGAGACCAAAGAATTCACAGTTCTCAGAGCAGCAACGTGCTTTCTGTCACCGTTGTGCACAGTGATCTTGATTTGCCTGTTATTGACCTTGGAGAAAGTCACATCGATGTGCTTCAAGTTCTTGGTCAAGACACCTCTTGGACCGGTGACCTTGATCACTCTGGACTTGATGTTCACAGAAACACCTTCTGGAATGTCTAGAGTTTGATCAGTTTGGATGTACTTCATTTCTCAAAAGGCAGGTGGCCGGTGGACTTCAGGTACTTTCTAAAATGTTGAGCGGGAAATGTCAGTTGAAATCTTATGCTTCGCACACAACGTACTGGTACACCCACATTGGGAGGGGTTGGGCCAATCCCAATCCATCTCCAGCCGCTGTCGTCGTTGCACCAGAATTCGTGACTTGGAATTTTTCACTCGTGGATTTTGCGTGGGTATGTGAAACCTCGCGAGTACTTTTTACTGTACTCGAAGAAACACATTTTTTGGAATCTCTCCTTCAATTATCGACAGACGGACGCCTTTTGGTTAATATTGACACCCGGACATATCGAAATAACAGTCATAAGTTATTTCGAAAGTTCGGCGCCAGTGCCAGTGCCAGTGTCAGTAACGAACAGGTTCTAACAGTAAAGGGGCTGAAACTTCGAGCAGAGTTTCGGTACTGTCCGGTTCCGAACACCTCTATCAAGCATTAAAAATACTAGAATTTTTGACCCTAGTATCAGGGACAGGAAAGCTTTTTTATCTTTATTTCAATTGCAGAGCATCCCTAGTTTAGCAAGGCATTCCGTCTTATCGTGCCTAGCCAGCGCTGTTTCCAAAAAACGCGTGCAGAACTCCAGACTTGAGCCGTGACTTTCCTCTATCCTGGCCTCCCCGCTATCTATATCATCTCTTGGCAATCATCTTTTCCAGCTTACCAAAAATCCTATCGCGGTTCAGGGCCATGGGATCCTCTGCATCACTTGGGAAAAAAATGTTTCTTTTTAAGTCAGCCATATCAACGCCACTTTCGACATCCGAAATATCTTCGTCGTCGTCGTCCAAATTGAAAAAACTATTTCCAGCAGCCTGCAAGATATCATGCTCCCCTGCGTACCTCTCGAACAAAGCATCCGTTTCTTCATCACCCAATGTTGCAACAATGTGATTGCGTATAGAGTCAGCCTCTAGCCTCTCCGCTTCTGACTCTTCGCTTGCGTCTTCGTCATCATCATTAGCAAAAACTTTTGATCCTCCACGAGCCTTCGGGTCTCCCTCACTGCCAAAAAGAACTGAACGGTCGTCATCCTCATCTTCGGGGTAATCGTTTTGATAGTATGCCTCCTCATTGGAATCTTGATCATCAGACACTAAATCACTTCTT
Organism: Lachancea sp. yHQL494; assembly: GCA_030562185.1. Lineage (NCBI taxonomy): Eukaryota > Fungi > Ascomycota > Saccharomycetes > Saccharomycetales > Saccharomycetaceae > Lachancea > Lachancea sp. yHQL494. The sequence goes on along the minus strand of JAJMGS010000031.1, from coordinate 214,602 downwards.
TCGTCTTCTTCTTCCTCCGGTATGAGGTCGCCATTGTCTTCAACTATTCTGATATACCCAACTGTGCTTGAGTCAAACACAAACTCGTCCTCTGGAACCACTTCTCGGTAATAAATGTCGTAAACATATGAAATCGACGGCATATTATCTGGGTTAACTTGATGCTCAGATGTCCTTCGATTAGGTCTCTTCAACCTACTTAAGTCCGCACTTTGTGCAGGTTCTAGGCTCAAATAGTCGTTCAACATCTCGGATATTTCTGTCGGCAGTTGCTCAATCTCATGTTTGCGTTTTCGCTGTTCTAGGATGAAATGCCTGGCATTTCCATCATCGGACAATTTCAATAAAGGGGTATTTAGTTCTTGATTCTGTGCATATGCTTCCGATTCAACCGTCTTGGCTAGCTTAAAAACGAACTTTCCACGCTTAACAGGCTCATCTTCTTGGAGTACTGGAACGAAGGTTTCAGTTAGTTGATTTCAAGGCATTCATAACACTTAAAAGATTCGTCAGGGAAATACATACCTAAGGCTTGTACTGAATCTTCCTCCCTCCTCCGCTTTACTCTGATAATCCCTGGAGCATTTGGTTTACCCATAATCTTTTTGAATGGATCTGTGATGCTTATTTTGGTGTCATTATTCCTCTCGATCAACTTCAAATTAATCAGTGAACTCATTGAAATTGGATCAACAGAAATAAATGTCATTAAAAAGTAAAGTATGAAAAAAAGCTCCATAAATAACTATTAACTCCGTGTCACATATACATTAATTGAGACTATATAGTACTCGATTTTCAACTTGACTTCAAACTCTTTCCTCACTCTTGCTTAACTCTCGTCCAACGAATGTCAGTTGTCAAGCAAGGTTAAGACAACGAAATATGAAGATGAGCCCTCGCTGCGTGCAGTTGTTATCACAATCTCTTGTCGAGCCCTCTGCTTGCACCAAGCAGAATTCAATCCTAGCTATGCAACGTACTTTGCTGTTCTTTTACATCCAGCCAAATCTTAAGGTTTCTTTCGGCGTGCGCCTTCAGGTAGAGCGAGTAATTTTTTAAAATCTCAGAAACCTCTTCGTTCCTGTTCTTAGAGAATTTTGGAAGCTCAAAGTCCCTGATAGTGGTAGAAATTGTCTTCAGATCTCGGTCACTCACTTCTAGTGATTCTGCCAATTGTGATATGTCTTTTTCCAAGTTTTCTATGACAACGACAGGATCAGTGTCTTGGTAGTTCACCGTATCCTTTACCATGGTTGCCAATTTATTGATTTTGTTCATAAACTTGCCGCTATACGATCTTGACTCTGGATGCTTGAGGTTGACTTGACTACTGTGTGCCATTTGTTGATCAACTAGAATGTCGATCTTCTTGACTTCGGTTTCCTTCTCTCGAAGTTTTTTTAATTGCGCTTTCCGATACAAGAGTGTCCTGCAGAGAATGGTTTTCTGCACGTACTTGAGCTTGCGATACCTCAATAGTTCTTGCGCGGCCCCAGCCATGTGTACGGCTTCACTAAGAGGTTCATTGATGTTGTAATAGAGTTTACCGACAATGGATTCCAGCTCTAAAGCAGTTTCATCGAAGGCATTGCTCAAATGGGATAATTGTTCCGCTAGCTCGGCACCGCGTTTCTGATCGTTTGAAAAAGCTGCAAATGCCTCGCTCAACTCTTTCATGTCTTGGCGCATTGCATGAAGGTTTTTGGTGATTCTTTTATTGTATTTGTAGAAACCGTTCTCCATAATATACTCATACCTTCGGTACTCCTGTTCTATCCTGGTAAACCCATCTTCGGTTTCCTCTTGAACTGAATTGGCCAGTCGTTCTTTGTTTAAAATTAACTGTGTGGAAGACGAGGGGATGGGCAAAAATGCATGTGCCCGGGTGGTATTTGTAGGATCCAACGGGTTACACAGCAGCACGCTTTTCGGTAAAGATGATATTGTTGCCGAGCTCGTGATGACATCGTTCCAATTGGCATTATTGGGATCCAAAAAATCTGATACTATGGAAGTCTTCGTAATTTCATCATTCATCAAAAGACGATTGAGGAAGCTTGTAAGCATCCTTATGCGGTGTCTAATGAGCTTTTCATCATTCGTGTTTACTGCACCATTGATTACTGATAGAGACAAGTCCACAGAGCCGGCAGTCTCTGAAGGCAGCAAATAGCTTGATTTGGATCCAGCCATAGCCCTGCCAAAACTTGTGATGGACTGTTTTTCAGGGATCGGAGGTATCAAAGTCATTGGAAAAAGTTTGATGAGAATCTTTCGCAGGCTTTCAAAATCACTGTAGCGGCGTTTCACCGCGGATTCCCCATGCTTGATCGTGTAAGCGATGTATGTACGACCTTGCCCTTCGGAAGCCTTGGAAGCTTCCAGAATGTAAACTTCGTCGCCTACCCGACGTTTGGACTGCACCCGACACGAAGTGTCAGGGCTCATCTCGATACTTCCAGAGCTACTGCTGCGCACATCACGATGTACAGTAATAGCCTCAATGCCGTCGTCATCATCTTGAAACACTTTGTTTGGATTTTCCGGGGCTCTATGTTCTTTCAAATTGGATCCATTTTGGGCGGGTTTACGTGTTTGCTGGCCCGAAAAGGGGTTATCCTGATCGAAAATTTCTGTGTGTACCATGCTGAGAGCTTCCGGTTCTAAAGCTACTTCCAAAGGTCCCTCATTTTCCTTAGTTCCACCCAGAACGCGTTTTACGTCTACCAGAACGCTAGAATCCGCTTCACTTGCTGATTTGCTATTGTAAGAGTCGTCCATAGCTCTGATACCATCCATAAATACTATCTTAACCACTTATGGCCCTGATAAGTAAGGATTGTTGTAGCTTACTCTCAGGGGGCATGGAACCTACGTAGTCTCAATACAAAGAAGAATGAGCATTTTCATCAATAGGAATTCATGGGGGTGGGTTCCACGTCCTTTAGCACGTGACAGCAATATTTATTGGACTGAATAATGAGTGAGAAACAGAAAGACTAAACAGTCCTAGACTTATGAATATTACTACAAACAGCTTAGCATGTATACTAAGCATTGGAATTCTGAAAAATATGATGTCAATGAGGTACCAAGGCTGTATCATCTTATATAATATCTACATACCTACGTACGGTAATCAAAACTACATCACTTCATATTAATATGTCATTACGCCAGATGTTCCTTCCTCGAATTATCATCTAGCACTGTGGACAGCCACCGACAGACAACCTGATCGATCTTCAATGTTATCATCAAATATCTTCTTTATTCTCTCTTCGCTCATCGCTCGCGGGTCTTCCCATTAGAAACGTCTCTCATTATTCTCAAATATATAATCGTCGGCTGTGCCGATGCAACAGCAGCTGGTACGATAACTGTGTTTGGTTTCGCATTTACTCTACTTCAGTGCAGTGGTTGCTTTTGGTATCCTCTTGGCGTATTTGGGCCAGCTCCCTCTACCATATCTTTGCAAAGAGGTAGTTCGTAGTTTACGAGTGAGAAAACTTTCGCTCACCTACGATAACAGCCTTAGCGCTGCTGACGATATCTCGCTCAAGCATATCTTCGTTCATCGTTGGCAGTCTAATCCGGTTTGATGCTACCAATCAATCACGTGACAACGAATTGCTCTCGGATGCCTACAATTCCTGGTCATAGTAGTTTTTTAGAGAACTACTATGTACGTTAATGACTAGGTGATGAGCTAAAGTAGGATTTTAATACTCGAAGGTTTGAAAGCATCTGAGGTATTTTACATGAAGCAGGAGGCTATTTAACGTCGATGGCTATTTCAAGTTTGGTAGGTTCCTTTTTCCCGCCTTTGAAGCAGCTTGAGCTGCTGGATAATTTGGTCAAAACAGACCGTTTTGACGAATTGTATGATGTGCTTGGAACAATTAAATTTGACCCATCTGTGGTTGCTGAGACTGAAGAACATGCAACTACGCGAGTTTTGAAATTACTAGACAGATTTTTGGGGTCTGAAGAGGACTTTACCACTGTCAATAAAATCGTCAAACCGCTTGCAAGGCTCGATAAAACGTTCGCTGAAGTACAAAAATGGGCCGCCAGGAATCTAGGAAAGGCCGATTCAAAGTCTCCAGAGCTCCTGGAGTTTCTGGAGGCTGTCTTTATGCTTCGAAGTGAACAAAAATCACCGCAGGAACCGGAATTGTACCTGATCCTGATATCACTTTTGGCCAGTGACGATCCCCGCGCCTCCAAAGGAAGTTGCCAAGTTCTCAAATGGCAAACTGCAGATGTAACTCAGCGATGTTTGCAGGTTCCAGATTTCGATAATTACATTTGGTCTCAGGTTTCAGAACTGCTGACGCGCGGTTCCACCACCACAGACGTCAGGTTCAAAAACGGACTTCTTTTAGTCTTGAGAACACTGATGCTGAGACTTACGTGGAGCCCCAGGTTTTGGTCGTTTCTAAAGACAAATGCATTTTGGTCCGCTCTGAAGGGCGGCCTCGTTCACGAGTCGCATGAAATCCGTAAATATTCACTTTCTACGCTAAGGCTTATCCTGGAACAATTTCCTGCAGAACAATCGCTTTCCAATGATCTGGTCAGCTGGAACCCGCACTCTGCATCGCATCCCATGGTAGCTGCTGCTTGGAAGAAATTTATTACCCTTTACGAGATTGTTGCTCTTGACACCGCTCTTAATCAATTGGAGGCTGCGAGCGGCGACATCTTGGACCTGCTGGAAAACGAGTTCATTAGCGCTCAGTGGGGTCTCATTCTTTTCTCAACAGGCCTCAAAGCAGCCATGGAAAGTGTTAGACGCCACACAGTTAAGTTAATGTTTCAAGTCAAGAACAAGTCCATTTTCTACACGAACTCAAAAGAGCTGAGTCTCTATTACTTGCCCGCCTCCATGTACGCTCCGTACTTTATGGTTGAAGGGGAACGATGTCCTTATGGCGAGGCCTTGAGCACCTTTGTTGCGCAACTCATCATCCATACATACCACAGCCCATTTTCTCACAAGGTTCCAGATTTGGTTTCGGCCGTCTTAGCGTGCTTGTACGATCAGCGCATGGCATTTGATCCTCCAAGAATTTACATCTGCCTTGGCCTCTACAGTTCATTAAAGTTGCTGAATTTGCAAGTGCTCAACGAAGACCACATAAAGGTAATCTTGAAGCTCTTCGAAGTATCGTCGGAGGAAGGTGTTTTTGAATGCGCACTTCAGACTTTGTATTTGAAAATGTTGAAGCACATCAAAATCGATATTTCCCCTGTAGTTTGGATTCACGCGCTAACCAAACATGTCAAGGCCAACAAGGGAAGTTATCAGTATATTTCCCCTCTTCTAGATGATTTTGCAGATGTTGCCTTGGTATGTTTTGGAAAAGGTCAAATTGAAGGCGCTACTCAGCAAATTGGGGACGATGACTGTACTACCCAAACTTTGGTTTATGCGATTTTCGGGATTAAGCCCGCAATTGTGCACTTCCCATTCCTAAAGGAATTAGGGCGATCTGATATGAATCTGGATGAGTTTTCGGCCGATTACACCGCGAAGCTCTCCGAACTCATTTACGTCAAAGCAAACAAAGCAGATTATGAGGGATCAGCAAAGTTAGCTACATTGCCAATTTTTGGCTCGCAAGCTTGGAATTCCGTCAACCTTGACACGCTGTATGAATCTCTTCGAACAGACGTCAACGGAAATCAGTTCAGTTTCTTCACCTCCTGCTACTTACAAACCACGAAACACAGCATGAACCTACTTCCGCTGAACCTAGCCGATTTGTTCGATCTCTACGAGTGTTTGAAGGTTTATTGTAACGCAACAATGATAGGCACGTTCAAAGACAAAGATTCTGTCTATGGTGATTTCTTCACTTTACTGCTTTCCTTCTTGAGATCGTACGCTCTCCATACTACCTCTGATTCTGCCGAGGATGAGTTAGATCAAGTTATTGCCCTAATGCGCGTTAATGTTTTACAGGACAATGGAAACTATGAAGGAAACGTAGCCATCATTGAGCTATGCGAATACCTATTGGACGCCTACATTTTGTCTCGCCTGCAACATAACAGAGAGAGAGAACAGAATGATATTTACATCGTTGAACGGGTTGTAGACATCTTGTGCAACATATGGGATTTTGTAGCCAGAGACAGGCTAGTTCTGAATCAAAGGAAACTACATTTGAAGTTCATAGAAACGTTGTTTCATCCCGCTGTACTATTCTTCTGCTCTGGCCATAAGGATTCAGAAATTCAGCTTGCGACCATCCTCGCGAGGTATGGCAGTGGGATCATTGCTCAATCATTCTCCAGACGTACCTTCCTACCATTTCTGGGCCGCCGGATAAGTCAATTTTTTGAATCATTCGGGAAAGACCTGAATAATCAAGAACACGATTACGTTTGGTTAATAAAGCTTATTATTGAAGCATTTGTGCAAGGACAACAAGCTGTCAATTCATTTAAACTGAAGCCGATCATTGCGAAAACCTTCGATGAACAGGTAGACAGCCTGCGTGGCAAATTCGGGGGACTCTACGAAAGGGTGTATCAAATACCAGAAATCTCATACCGTGCCTACATGGTAAACGCCCTGCTTCACGCGAGTGAGAGTTTCCTACAGGATACTTTTGTTAAAACCATTGAAAATGATACGAATCTGCTGCACGCGAAAAAAAGCACAGATGGCACTGAAGAAATGGAGCGATTACTAAAGTGGCAGCTATTGATGTTGTGTATTCAATCTACCGACGCATCTGTGTTAAGCGAACATGTTTATGAATACGTTTTGCGTAGCGTCTTCGCCGAAGCTTCACCTCTTGTTCGGGTTTATTCTGAATGGGTCATTGCAATTGATTTATCTCATACATGTTTAGAGAAATCCCCAAGCAAAACGGAAACTGCCCTCTTCAAGGTTCTAGAAGATCCTTCGAAGCCGCTCCTTGCTGTAACAGCCACGCGGATAATTTTTGTTTCATTGAAAAGTGTTCTCGGTAAAGAAGATTGCCAGAGGCTCCTACATAGGTTCATTTCTAAAGTGATACCAAACTGCGCTTCTAATAAGCCTTTGATCAGACATTTTTCCAACTCCTTAATGCTATCCCTCTGGCCGTTGCTGAAGGACATTTTAAAAGATGAGACCTTGGCTAGCGTGCTTGAAAATCTATGCGTTAATGCACAAAAGTTGCAAGTCCATGGCCAATTCAGATTGGGGGATGCAGTTATATGGGATCTCGAGAACGACCTGAATCTCACAAGCATCTTTGGCGGGGTGCTGATGAAAATCACTGATCATAACGTTCCTTACATCGACAGTTCAACGTTCAAGAAATACCTGACATCGGTAGATAAATTACCTATAGGCAGGGATGAGTTAGAATTGTGGTTGGCTAAAAGACCCGACACAAAGGCTTCTTCCGAGACGGAATTCCAAAAAGGTTCTCCACTCCAAACAAAGAGCGGTGCTTGGGAAGCCCTTATGAATTTTGAAGAGAAGAAATCTGGTGGCGCTGTGAAGCGTACCCCGTTGATTGTTGTTGCATCCTTAGTTGATAAAGCACCCAACCTAGGTGGAATCTGTAGACTCTGCGATGTCTTGGGGGCGGGTCTGTTGACAGTCAACGACATTAGAGTGAAGGACCATCCCCAATTCAAAAGTGTTGCTGTTACCGCAGATCGTTGGATGCCAATGGAGGCTTTATCCACCGAAGAAATAAATCAATTTATGAGAATGAAAAAGCGGGAGGGATATACATTGATTGGCCTGGAGCAAACGGACAAATCACGGCAGTTGGACAATAAATACTTGTTTCCTGCGAAGAGTCTCATTTTACTAGGAACCGAATCTGAAGGCATTCCAGGCCATCTACTCAGCGAGCTAGACCTATGTCTCGAAATTAAGCAATCAGGTGTGATAAGGTCCATGAATATTCAAACGGCTACTGCTGTTATAGTGCATTCTTACTCCGCTCAGCATACCTAGTACCGGCAATGATGTACCTTGTTTTATTCCCTTTGGTATGTAATAATATTACTCTTATAGACAATCAGAGTCTAGGCATTCAGAGACTTAAGGACCTTGGGCGCCAAATCTTCGATTAATTGAATGCTATCTACTAAACTTTGCGGGCTTATGCCACGAGTGTACTCTTCGTTCAAGCCAATGGTTCTTATTGGTGCCGCAACCTTACCGTCATACCACGTCACCAAAATACCGTTATCGGCAACGTCGCTCTCGCCAGATGCTGGATCCACTATAACGTTTTGACCACAAACCGCTAGCGTGAAAAGTAGAGGAATTGTAAGGTTCAACTTCGTCATGTCATAATCATGAAATGTGGGTAGCTCAGCAACATCTAAATCGTCGTCACTTGAAATTAATGTTGGCAGCTCTGTGGAGCTAAGAGCTGAGTATATGGCAAAGGAGATCAGCGTCAGTGGGTAGGAGTAACTCGACAGTACTAGAACATCAATGTAAAGTTTGAAGCTGTATTTTTTTGTAAGTCGCAGTTGTTCTTGGTCGATTTGTAAAAGGAGAACTCTGTTTAACATCATCGCAATCCCTTGGACGAGTGTAGAGTCGTCACGCTGACCTGCAATGTCAACATCCACTACGATCAGTTCCTCCTCAATGGCGTGGTCCACGACCTTGCACTTTACGCTGACAACGCATTCGGTTCCGTCGCTAGCCACAACTTTAGATGAGCCATTGGAAGTTGGTAGAAAATCGGTAAATACCTCTATAGGTTTGAACTGATCAGGGTTCCTGCCGTCTGGGCGAACTGGGGGCTTTGATACCAAACTGTCGCGCAAGTAACGCTTTTCTGTAAGTGATAATACCATTATTCGAGTGCAATGGTTCAGTGAGAAGCGTTACTGGCGTGCTAAGCTGGACCTGCTCTAACCTCATTGGCATAAGAATGAGATGCCATAGTGCTAAATTGGAAAGTTTTCATCATTGGGAATACTTTTGTACTCGCGAGTCTACTGAGTGAAACAATGAGCTAGAGGTTCGAGTAGAGAATTAACTGCTCTTATCACTAGAAGACGTCGTTGGTCTTTGTGGAGAAGCCGAGTTATGAACGATCAACGCACAAGTGATTAAGAGAGATATGAGCCAAAATTGAGTTCTAAGTAGCCACGAAAAAGTGTTTTCGTTTAGATCACGATGTTCACGTTCCACCTGGAACAGCTCTTGCCCTTCCCTTTCGTTGACTAAGGAAAACAAAATATCTGCAGAATCTCTAGTAGCTTCGCATGACTTCTCTGAGATTCTCTCTGACGGTCTAGGTTGTGTAGTTTCATGATTGACCAATGTTAAAGTGATAGCTTTGTGCATGTCAATGGATTTCCACGACCCGTCATAAACTAAGTTCAAGAAGCAAAATTCAAAGTGAGAGTCCGGTGTACTCGATGTTAATTGAATTGCGGTTTGTCCTAATTTTAGATCTCTCCGTGATCTGAGCACATCGCCAGTGGCCGCTGTAACAGTAAAATCTAACGATTGCTTTCCCCGCTCACGACTTGTGGGCCCAAATCGGTTCAAATCTAGTTTATAATCCAGATATTCGGCCACCCTTATGGTAAAAATGGCAGGATTAGAATTGGCATTCGTTTTGAACCTAACACAAATAGAGTCTTTTTGCATGTTTTGATTATCCACTTGAGAAGCTTTTACCGGTGGACAAACAAACGATAATTGAGGTTGTGGCAAAGGCATGCGTACTAGCTCTGCTATAGCTGGGACGACGAAAAGAAATAAGATCACAGACTTTAGATCCATTGCATTCCATTGCCATTGTCTCTCGGTCGTTTTGTAAAGTCTTAAATTTTAGGTGTTATGTAGCGACACAAAATTTCATAAAGTGGGAAATCACAGCAAGTTGTCAGCGGATCCCATACAATTAGGTCACGCCTATTAGCTTGCCGGACTGCAAGCTTTCGCTGTACGTCAAATCAATTTAGTTACGGCATTTGGTATCCGTTATCGGCTAATTAAGTAAATGATGGCCTATACAATTCCAGCTTGTCTTCTACAGGTCATGTCGAACTTGCCTGCCTCACAAATATACACTATTAACGGCGTTGGCGTCACCATTAGTGTTATCTGTGTCGAATGAGGCGGCTCTGATCTTTGCCTTTTTCTGCGCTTCAGCCGTGGTAGGTTCCTTGGACCCACTGGCGCGGTACGACTCCTCCTGGTTTAGAGCATCAATCCTCTCATAGTGATTCTTTAGTACAATCTCGTTTTCGTGGCAAGAGTCCTCGAAAAGCTGCAGATCGTTGACGTCGACTTTGTCAAGTTCTTCCTGGTCTACACCATCTGGAGTGCCCTCTCTTTTGCCTTCGATTTTTGCAATATACTTCTTGAGACGCAGATTTGAACGGTCTAGGTGACGCACGCTATTTTCGAGCTCGCTGCGGATCTTAGCTAGCTGCTGATCTGGCAAATCTCTGATGACCGCCTTGAACTCGGAAATTTCCACCGGTCTCCTCATGCTTGTGGCGTCGCTCATCCTGTTAGTATGAACTTTGAAAATGTGGAGTTTTTAAGCTGTCGACGAGAGTACAAAGAAGCTCTAATGCTTGTCACTACTTAAGGCCTTAGAAAGACGCTGAAAAAACTTGTAGCTGCTATTGCAAAGCTTATCTCCAAATACAATCAGACCTAAATTATTGTCGACGAGCTTCGTGAAAGTGGTAACCGTTGGACTCTTTACATCTCGAACAAGCTTCTCCCCTTTATAGTCTTGAGTTTTCCAGATTTCAAAGTCTCTTAAGGGGAGACAATTGCTGTTACGTACCACATGATGTTTAACAGCTCTGCTACATGAGTGATTTCATCCAACTGGAACCGAGAGGTAGTACCTAGGAGCGTCTCCTGCGAATTCATGGACATATAAGCACGCATGACCGACAACTGCTTGAAAAGGCACGCAGTTATGTTCGCAGTAACGGTTGTTTTATAGCATAGCAGCCGATTTAATAATTGTGAAGAGAAGAGTATTGAGACGAGTCTGTGTCGGAGTAAAAAGCTTACTAAACTGATCATTCAAGAATTCCATGATTAACTAGGATAAACAATTAGTATTCTGTGAAGTTTATGCGTATCTCTTCGTGGTTTTTCTAGATGTGGGGATAAGATCTCAACAGTTGGAATAAACCATCGACATTTATAAAATTTTGGAATAAATTAATAAATCATCAGATATTAACTGGTATTGGAATAATAATTGCACGCAATCGAAACTCTCCCGTACTTGTCTAGGACGGTAGTGTGCTCTCAGAGCCGTAAAGCAAGAATGGGCGCGAGTCAACATACCATTTCTGAATTGGTATTATCATGTTGTACCCTGCTGTCACTGACTGAACCATCTCTTGTTATGCTAATTGGCGCTGGTAACTGTCATTCATTAGTTCTAGCGTTGTTATTGGAATGAAGACCCAGTCAATAGACATCTCACCAGCTTATAATGTCAGAACCTGACATGGCCCTTGCTACATGCGAACTGCATGTGGACTATGACATAATGGTAGAAAGTGATAATACCAATATCGAGTTGATTCGTACCAGTTCGTTCTCTAAATTACTGAGAACAGTATCAATGACTCAAAGTAACACAGGGAGAGTTGAGATTGGGTGCAATTAATATCCAACACTCTATTAATTTAACCATTCCAAAATATTGTATAAAATACCCATGGTTTATTCCGTGTATCGAGATCGTTCTCTTTGCATCTAGAAGAAGCGCGAACGGAGTCTGATCATCCAGTTCACTATAAGTAATAATCATCTGAGCGCAACAATATTCCTATTGAAGCTATTACGCATAGCCTCGGCAAATTCACATTAGGTGATACAGATCCAGAGAGCCTATACCTAATACATCCATATTTGATTTCAGATTGATCCTTCACTGCAAGTTCGAGAAGTGTAAAGCTAATTACGTTCCTCGCTTCAAGTTGCTGAGAACACCCTTTTCAATCGCATTATTCAAGTTCGGACAGTCAGCTTTAATACAGCATGTGATCGGCCTCCATTCCTACCGGTAGAAAATACTTGTAATTCTATCATGCCATGCGAACAAGCAGTGTTCAAAAATAAGTAGACGACGACTAAAGGAAGGGTGGTCCGGTCCAAACAGGTGTTAGACGCGATTGTTGGATGTTGGAGTCCATTGAGGACTTGAAACGAGTCAAGAAGCTCGCACAGGACATCGAGGAGGAAAGGGAAAGCCTGGCTCGCCAGCTACAGGCAAGAACGGCGCGAAATGAAACGGTTTTGGACGAGTTCGATCTTATTTCTGAAAAACTGCGTTTGGCTGCCCACAACATTACTTCTGCACGATCTACGGCAAATATAGCTGATTTAAAGGCACAGTATGGCCCATTGGCAATTTTAGATCGTATAAACACACTTTTCGATCAGAAGGCTGCCAAAACGGCCGAGAAGTTGGCCCTGGATCAAGTTCAGAAAACCGCGGATGCTATAAATGCAGGAGTCTCGAATAAAGAAATCAGTGAGTCACAATTGGTGCTGTGGCATAAAAATTTGAAGGAGGTAGAACCACATCTACAAAAGCACTATCTGGAGGCAGTTTTCAATCGTTACAACGAGCTTCTGTTGCAAAAAGCCCAGCCTCTCATTGAGCAATTAGAGGAAGAACTGCTCAATTCTAATTGGGACCTACCAGAAGATGCGGCAAGTGCGATGTCTCTTTCCCAGCTTCCTGTATCACACTTCAGAGAACTTTCTTCACAAATCTACTTTTTGAACAAGCTGTGGCTACCACAGAAACCCCCCAATGAGACATGGAATTTCCAATGCATTGCCAATAACTTCAAAATTAAGTTCATCTACCACTTTGTAAATGAGTCCATCCAAAAGCCACACTCGGTTGAATTGTATTTCAACTTTTTGGAGAAATATTTGGATGAGAACCTCTTCAAATGCATTAGTATTTTTCACGACCCAGCTGCAACAGATTTAAACGAGAACTTTGTCCATCAACAATTTATAAATCATGTTCTTGCCCCCATTCGCGAAAAGGTTAACCATACCTTGATGAAAATTACGAACACTGCTTCGAATGAGAGTTTGAAAACACTCGTTGTGCTCATTTCTCAAATTTTCATAATTGACAATGCATTAGTGAAGAAGCATTTCTACGACGGCCTGGGGCTGATCGCAATGGTACCTGACGAAGTATTGGACTCATGGCTATCTTTTGAAGTCGAATCCTCCATAGCTCAATTTCGGAAAATTGCAAAGACCTCAAATCTCGAAAAAAGTGGAGCGGATTTCTGTAAACTGTTACAAAACCTCTACAATTATTTCGAGCCATTCTTCAACGTTGAATATGGTAAATTAATGGACTACAAATTAAAAACGACAAAGGCGATCTTCATGGAACTGCCAAACAAATACCGAGATTCACTTTTCAAGTCGAACGATGAGGGCGTTGTATCTATTACAGAAGATGCACAATTTGAACAGACTATTTGGAAGGTCTATAACTTGCAATTGGTTCAGAAGGTCCTCGAGAGCTTTGGAAACAAGCTAAATTTTATTCTCCTCACCGATTACCTAAACTTTGCCACATCTTCTTCATATGATACAGTTTTTAATGACGTATTGAACCTGTATGAAGAAGTTATAGTAGCTGTGAGAGATTCGATTATCCACAGGTTCAAAAAAATGATTAACTTTGCTCTGCGAAACTATTTTAAAGTCAGTGAATGGAGCCAAGTCAATAGTGAGCCGCAGCAATGTAGTGCAGAATTGGTTTCACCGCTTAACCTATCTAGTAAGCTGATCACTATGATGGAAAGGTTCGATCTGACGCCTGATATCCTTCTAACAGTCAAAAACGAAATCTTGAATATTTTGATACATTATATGATGGATTACGTGGTGAACCTCAATAAGTTCAGCAAATTCGGCCTTGATCAGTTGCTTTTGGATTTCCAGGCGCTGAAAGAAAGTTTAAATTTTCCATACGACGCTACGCCCCAAAATGCCGAGGAAGGTTCTTTCCTGGAGACATTGAAGGTGTTGGCATTAAAATACAGCCAAGATCAAAGCTGCCAAGAATTTCTCTCCAAAACATATGTTAATCGACGAGAATTCTCTGGTATTCGCAAAAAGCTACTACTAATATACTCGTCTAACAGCGAATTGGCGAATGCCTTATATAGGCTTCTATAAAGAGTGTCCAGCTAAGTCGTTTTCTTCGACCTCATACCTAAACAACAAGTCTTGATCAAAACTGCTTTCTCGCCCGCGAGTGGTACTCAAGCCCCCATTTAACAGATAGTTGTTCTTACTTAGTGAGTCCAACATTTCAGTGACCGTTGAAATCATTCCCGTTGGACCCACGTCGAACATGGTTTTTTTTTCAGCGAAGTTAACCCAACCATGGACATTATTTGTATCTTTGGTTCCCACTGACGCTGTTTCACCAATAGGAACTTCAATATCATCATCTAAGCTATTGAAGTGATTCTGGGTTAAGTGATCAACTACCGGCCACCCATAGGCGTTCGAAAATCTCCTTCGCACAATGATGTTATTATGGGCATCCGGTTTAAGGCTGACTATCACCTTGCGCCATGTAAGTCCCTCATGCCAACGTCTTGCAATATCTTCCTCGAGCTGTTGATACCGCTGCTCCGGATTTGCAGTAAATGTTCGTAACAGCATATTATTACTGCCCAAAAATTCCTTTTCAGACTGTGAGTCTCTCTCAGGGATGTCCTCATCCGTATAGATTTTGTCATGAATAATGACATTTGCACGAGAAGTAGGGTCCATAATATAAGACTTGTCCGGTAGCGGTGGTCTCAAAATGGAAGTAGCTGACTCTATAACAGAAACTTTTGGAATCTTCGAGGAACCATCATCAGGAAACTTTTGCGGGGCCCAGAGGTTGATAGCCTTAGAAATGGGTGATATAAAATTCTTTTTGATAAATGCGGCGGGAGCCGCGGTAGCTAATTTTTGTTGAAATTCTGGCAGATCTTCTAGCCGTTTTAACACTTCTTGATACTCCAGAAATAGCAGAGATGCCGAATAAAGTGGTACAATACCATCGTTGACTGCGTTAGCGTAGATGGTCCGGCGTCTAAACTTTTTTAGAATTGTTCTCGTCGGTTCGCCTGGCAGAAAATATAGGAGGGGTTTCCCCGCTTCACCTTGCTCTTTAAGCCCCAAATCCTGACCAGTTTTGCCTACAATTCCAAACGACAGTAGAAGATTAACATACGCGGGGTTATCCGTAACGATGCCAAGCAATGGCGATGCCAGTGTTATGAAATTAATCGGTCGAGCCTTTTCGAAAAACCAAGGGTAATTTACGGAGATGTAAGCTATTGCAAAGGTCTGCACGAGCCCACCCAACGAATGGCCAATAAACGAGATCTTCTTGACTCTTTCATTGTACAGTTCTTTAACAACGTATTCTGCTAACCGAGTCCCGAGATACCGAACACCTTTTTCTGTTTTGCACACGTTGCCAGTAAAACCCTTCACTACGATATGCTCGTCAGCGTAATATTTCTGACACTTTTCAATTTGTTCTTTGAGGTAGAAGAGATCGGCGGGAACGTTGGAATGTAGTCCGTGTGTTAAGACGACCAGGTGCTCTTTCTGATGCATGTGAGGAGAGATCTGGTCACCCAGATCCCACAGGTCTAACGTATCAAGACGGGTCACATTCAGCTTCGATGTAGACGAGCCTGGAAGAGGACCGCTGGTAAATTCGGCATTTTCAAGACTTCTCTTGGAACGCCCGATCGAAATTTCAAAGCCAATTTGGCTAGTATTTGTAAAAATGATTTGGCTTGCAATGTCTAGAATCCACACATAGGTCTTTTTGAGATTATGCAATGACAACTCGGCGTAAAAATCCTGTTGTGGTTGCAGTGTAGGCTCGAATTTAGGCTGGTCAGCGGAAACAAAAAGTCGCTGGCAATGGTGGTAATCGGCAGTTCTCACGTCACAATATAACGAGTATGGGCCCATCAAATACGCTGCTCTAAACGTCAAGCTCTCAATGTTTCGGACTTTTAACCATAAAGAATTTAGCGACAAGTCTGCAGGAAGACCATCCTCATCGTCGTATAGGTGGTAAGTAATGATAAATCGTTCTATTTCACCGGCTTTGAGGGAAGACTTGAAATGCCACAATATCCCGTCATTCGAGACACTTGTCATATCGTGGTCATTAACGCTACTAGATCGATTTTGAGTGTTGCCAAAATCTTGTCTTGAGCGCGATGTGTTCTTCAGGTTTCAAGTTTAATTTGACTTTAGATGGTCTTAGTCTTGCATAAAGCGATTCAAGACCTGGGGCTAGTCCTCGTATTCGTCTCATATGATATAAGAGAGGTCTGCTCTGAAGGTAGACTTATAGTTAGCATAGAGCAATAAGATAACCCAGTATAAGTAGTGTAGTCCCAGATACCAATAGTCCAGAACAGTAGGATCGATTTAACATCTCGCACGGATGCCTTCAACATCACGACGGTTTGGATCCTCTTTTTGGCATATCTGTCGCCCAAGTATTGCAAATAGTAGAGAAGCCCCAGACTGCTAACAGTTACATGGAATGGTTACGCACTATTTAGCTGTTCTCGCACTTAACAAAGAATATTGAATGAAATGATTGTGTCAGGACCCTGGAATGTCAGTCACAGAAAGAATCACATGACCACTGCATGGATTAGGACTGGGTGATAAGATATGGAAGGTCTGCAAGCTTTACAGGTACTCACACACATACAATTGTAATCATTTTGATCCCATTTTAGTACAAAATTTGAGTTCTAAATGCCATAATCCTGCCAGTAGTGTGGCGTTTACCGGGAGGATAGGTATCTATGGCATTCGTAGATTTATATTATTGATGATCACGTCCACTATATTGTTGATATTACCTTCAATAGATGGTCAGTCAGAGAACACATCCAATAATATGTGGTTTTAGGTCTTTTACTAATCTCTGTACACTTCCCTGAGTAAGATAGGCTAAGTAATGGCTCTATGAAAGCGAAAATTTACCACTACCAAGGCCCATATGCAACATGCGCTACAAACTATTTATAGCCTAGGCATTTCCTTCGAGACGAGCTGCTGAGTTAACAAAAATATGGCGTTAGCTTCACGGCCCTTCAAGCTTTTAGAATGCTCTTTCTCTTCTTCGCTTCTCATGTGTGTGAAAACTGTCAATGACACTGAAACGTCGGTGTGCCATAAAAGTCGCGATCATAAAACGCCAACAAACAAAAGTTACCGTCTTCATACTATTGGTTTAGCTTGAAACACCAGCTGCGTAGGGTAAGATTTCGAAGAGTCCTAATAGGCTTATGAACTCTGGCCTTAGACTTTCTAGATATTTTATCTCATTACTGCTAAAATTGTAGATATATACAGATGTTATGCAAGTTGCAACAACACTTACAACAAAGTCTGCTCAACTTCCTTTAGAAGCTCTTTGGCACGCATGTCACTGTCGAAGAGTTGCATGGAACTTATAACTTCATCCAAGCCCTCACCAGCCATTACCCCTTCTATGTCATACAGATTGAACCCGCAACGGTGGTCAGTAATGCGGTTCTGAGGGAAATTGTAAGTCCTTACCTTATCAGAACGATCGGTGGTAGTAACCTGTCCCTTTCTAGCAGCTCTAGCTTTTTGTTCCTTCTCTTTTTGTTCCTTTTCCGCTAGTCTGGCTCGCAGGATCGCAAATGCCTTTGCCTTATTCTTGTGTTGGGAGCGTTCGTTTTGCATGTTGATAACAATACCAGATGGGTAATGGGTAAGCCGTACTGCGGAGTCCGTAGTATTGACATGCTGCCCACCCTTCCCACGGGCCCTCATCACGTCTATCCGGATCTCGTCCGGTTTGAAAGTCCTCTCGTAAGATTCAGCTTCTTTTTCGGAGTCTTCTGCCATTTGAGGCAAGACGATGACTGCAGCTGTCGAGGTATGAGTCCTGCCTTTTGTTTCTGTGGCTGGAATGCGCTGTACTCTATGAACACCTGCTTCAAATCTCAATTTATCGTAAGTGCCAGGTTCATCGATGCTGAGAATTGCGTCCACGATCCCAGAACCGCTCTCATTTTCATTATGGGAGATAATATGATACTTCCAGCGCTTATTGTGGGCGAAGTTGGTGTACATATTGAGCAAGTCCTGTGCGAACATCATTGCCTCGATGCCTCCAACACCAGGTCTGATTTCCAAAATACACGGTCTCTCTGCAAATGGGTGAGGCGGCAAAAGTTGCGCCAAAAGTACACGGGATGACTTGGCTAAAGAAGGCTTAATCTCTTGCATTTCCTGCTCTGCTTCGTTCCGTAAAGTGGGATCTTCATCAACCATGGCTTGCAAATCTTTGAAAGTAGACATCTCGTTCGAATACTTCCTAAATGAGTCTACAATTGCTGCAAGTCTGGAGAAATGTTTCTCACGCTCTACATCAAACGTCATTGTCCCTTTTGCCATTAGTTGTTCTAAATTTTGCAGCTCCTGTGCCAATTTCTTGGCTCGTTCTAGCAGTAATGGATGAAGCTCTTGAAGCTCGCCATTAGAAGCTGTGGTTGTTTGGCATCTTAAGCAAACTCTCGGCAGAAACGGTTTTCTAACCCGTAGCAATGTTAATAACATTTAAGCAAAGCTCACAAGAAGCATGTATTTTATCTTTTGTTGACTTTTTACTCTCAACTATTTCATTTCAATTCAAAGTGATTTATTTCAATGAAGCTCATCCCATCTCTCTTATAAAATTCCGTTTAACTCGAGTGACCATGATCTCTCAAACAGAGTACTCTAAAGGTATGGTGAATCCCAGATTTAGATTTTGCGGGACTTGTTGATACTAATTACCTGCTTCAACAACAGAGAAAAAAGTCGGTGAAGGTACCTATGCAGTTGTATATGTTGGAACCAAACGTTCAGATAAACGCAGGATTGCCATAAAAGAAATCAAGACCTCGGGATTTAAAGATGGCCTGGATATGTCGGCTATCAGAGAAGTGAAGTACTTGCAAGAAATGCAGCACGTTAACGTGATTGAGCTAGTCGACGTGTTCATGGCACAGAACAATCTGAACTTGGTGCTGGAATTTCTGCCAGCAGATCTGGAAATGATCATCAAAGATACGTCGATCCTGTTTACTCAGGCAGACATCAAATCTTGGCTGCTCATGACGCTAAGGGGAGTGCACCATTGCCATCGAAACTTTATTTTGCATAGGGACCTCAAACCGAATAACTTGCTATTGGCACCAGACGGACAATTAAAACTAGCGGATTTCGGCTTGGCTAGAAACATGGGGTCACCACAGGAGTTTCTAACTAGTAACGTCGTTACAAGGTGGTATAGAGCGCCCGAGCTTTTGTTTGGTGCCAAACACTATACTGGAGCTGTTGATATATGGTCTGTTGGCATAATATTCGCGGAACTCATGTTGAGAATACCATACCTACCTGGTAAGGATGACGTGGATCAAATAGATGTTACTTTCCGAGCCCTGGGTACCCCAACTGATAGAGATTGGCCCGAAATTTCGACATTTGGCGCATACAACAAGATTCAGATATATCCGCCTCCTTCGAGAGAGGAGCTTAGGAGGAGATTTATTGCAGCTACGGAAAATGCGTTGAATCTAATATGCGGAATGCTGACCATGAATCCACATAAGCGCCTTGACCCTACGCAGTGCCTTACGAGCCAGTATTTCGTCGAGCTTCCTGAACCAACGCTAGCTTCAGAGTTGCCGAAACTGAACAAAAAATGATAGAATACTGTGTGTCTTTGCATCAATACCCGTGATATAATTCGCGAACATACCTTCCGATCGCTAAACTTGCGGTCAGGCCAGGGCTTTCAATCCCCAATAAGTTTACAAAGCCTGGAAAACCTTCCTCTTCGCATATATAAAAATCCTTAAAGCTCTTGTCGCCCGGCGGACCCAACTTGGGTCGTATGCCGCTATAGTCCGGTTGGAGGTCCCCGGTTGAAATATGAGGGTAATAAAGTCTGATAGCGTGCAAGGCAGATTGAATATTCGAGCAATTGACATCGTAATTCACAGCTGAGTCTACGAATTCAAGATCCGGTCCAAATCTGATCTGGCCGTTTAAATCAATGGTGAGATGAGTTCCCAGTGACTGGCCACTACGAGGAGGAACTGGGTAAATCAACCGGTTGACCCGAGGAAAGGCAGAACCAGCCAACCTGTAATAATTACCCTTGCCAAAATATTGCCTCATATGGCGAAACTCGGGAAGAAGCATGTTAGCAATTTCGTGGGCATAAAGACCGCCAGCATTGACCACATTTTCCACGGAAATAGTCACGGTTTCGTCTGACCCATTTACGGTAGACTTGCACAATAAATCGTACCCGAAACGGCGGTTGTATTCCATATCAATGAGCTGTGTGCCAATTGCCACTTCTACCCCATTGATATCCAGATTAGTGATCAAATGTTGCATCAAAGAATGTGAGGAAATGATACCCGAAGTAGGGGAGCTCAAGGCAACTTTCCTTACCTCGATATTAGGCTCTTCTTGCTTTGCCTTGTGGCTCGAGACTAGTTCTACGGGCAACCCCAACCCTTTGGAGATTTTTTCGTAAAGGTCATCTAAACATTCTGCTTCATCATCTGTTTGGGCCACTATCCACTTGCCACAATTGTTCCACTGGACGCCAGTTTTAGGAAGGCTGAGTTCATTGTATATGATGCTGTTACCTTCGAGACATAGTCGAGTCTTTAAAGAGTCTAGTGGGTAATATAACCCAGCGTGAATAACTTCGCTGTTGCGACTGGACGTTTCAAGTCCAGGTGCAACATTTTTCTCTATCAAAACGACGCGATTTTCGACCAATTTACTGAGTTCGAAAGCTATCGATAGGCCAACAACTCCTCCTCCTATAACTGCATGCGAGAAATCGACTGCGCTTTTGGAAGATGTGACTAATCCACGACAAAAAAATGACTTCCTTGACACGTAGGAATTGAACTTACGAAAATGATTAAGACACCTGAGCATTTACAAATTGACTGCCTGCCCCTGAGTTTCAGTTAAGCAAAGCTCTAGAAGTAAGTATTTGCAAGACGAACTAACAGATCTCGTTTAAAGAAACTCGGGTAGGAAGCCTATCTTGTCCTCAATGGCTCTTCAATAGCTCTCACGATGATGTGGTTATGATGCTGACGATACTTTACATAAATTTCGATGTCGACCTCAATCGTTTGGAACGGTGTAACCTTTAGCATCTTAATGCCTCTTTATCACGCATCTGTTTAACACATTGACCCGCTGTCCGTAAATGGTAGCTCCCAAATGGTGCTCACGCACATAGGATGGCTAGGACTCACTATCGCTATTTCCGTGATACTTTGACATTACAACTTTGTCAATGCTAAATAGAATTCGCAATATCTCGAAGACGCACACCATAGATATCTTGAGACTTCTCCTAAGATTCATTATTCCCTGGTGTTTTCCTTACCTAGTTTTCATCGTTTACAAATATATAATCGAGGGCTGCGCCACGAGGATAGCGGCTGCTGGTAGAGTAACTATGCTTGGTTTCGAACTTACCGCACCTCAATGCGGTGCTTGCTTTTGGCATAGTCTGGCCTTATTTGAACTAGCTCGCTACTCTATCTTTGCGAAAGATAGTTCAAGTCCTACAAGTCCAAGATATCTAAGTCATCTACGATGGCGACTTCAACGTTGCCAACAATGTCTCACTAGAGAACACCCTCGTTCATGGAAGATAGTTTAGTCCTGTTCGATACTATCAAATGGTCACGTGATGTGATATTGTGTAGCTCTCGGAGATATACCTTGATTGCCAACTGGGGCAGGATGCTTGTAAGTCAGTTTACGAATACGCATCATACAGTAGGCAAGGAGGCGAAAAACACGGGCTGCAATGTCTTTTATCGCTACCATATGTTCCAGGAGGCTTTCAAGCTCTTTAGCTTCTAAGAGTGTCTCCTTTTATGAAGTCTTCCCGAACAAGAAGCTTGTAAATCGACTGTTATTTGAATTGGACAGTAAACTGACATTTTCAAAATTATACCCAGTTTACGAGTCTGTCTACAACTCATTGGGTAAAAAGGAATCCAAGACGCCAATACCGACATCTTTCAAGGCAGTCGACGTTATGATGATGAAAAAAGTACTAGAAAAGCTGCGACACCGTACTAGAAGCGTAAACAAAAACCTCATAAATTTGGAGAATGAACTTTTGGAGAAAGCAGCAGAAATGGGCGACAACGATGCGATCGCAATACTTGCATTCAGAGTGTTTAGAAATGCTTCTGTGAATACTGCAGCAGACATTCTACACGCCAAGAAACTCATCAAAGAATTATATCAGCTACATCATCCTCTAACAACCAAGCTCACAGCTGATTTTGCATTTACTAGTAACGATTTTGATAACGCTGAGCGATACTATAAACAATTCTTGGGGCTAGAAGATGGCACGTACCGAACCGGGGAAGTTTACGAAAAATTGGGTATGATTGCTTTCAAGAAGCCAGATTTGAAAAAAGCCGAACGCTTTTTCCTCGAGAGTATACGTCTCTGCCCGTTGGAATATGTCGTACAGTCCTATTACCATTTGGCTCAAGTTTACATGGACTCAGAACCTCTGAAAGCCCGAGGTTTAATGGAGAGGGCAGCAACCGAAGGGTTCAAGGAGTCCTTTCAGCTACTAGGGTTCCTCGAAATGAACTACTTCAACGATTTTCACAAAGCTCTCCAGTGGTTTCGGCTGGGAATGGAACTCTACGATTTCGACTGTTTTATAGGCTATTTCGACTGTTGCATGAAATTGAAAGTGTTGAATAAAGCCGAAAATTGCTTAAGGAGCATGCTGAAAGTGTCCGAATCTAGTGAGTCAGCCACAGCAGCTTTCCAAAGCTTTGTAAACTCTCGCAAAGACCAGATCGGGGCACTGGAATCATATTCTAACAGGATTTGCAATGGCACCAACTCGATTGTGCAGGTGAACAACGGTCCCATGGATCTAGAGTTGAAAAAGGATAACAGATGGGACTTGTGAATTGCTAACTGATACTTATATCCAGGGTGGCTTGTGATAGACGATGATATCTCCTGCCCGTTTTGTATCCCAATGGCTTAAGGTGTTGAAAAACCTAGCCTCTTCTGTATACCCACTATCATGAAGGTGCTTCTTCATATAAAGTTTGTCAAGATGCTGGAATATTACTAGATATTCCGGCCATTCATGAGGCCAAGATTTATTTGGCGATCTAAGTTGTTTGCGGAATACCGGAGGGAAATTTTGATAAATAAATTTTGGAACGTTGTCGTATAAACGATCGCTTTCATCCATGTAATTGGCAAGTTTATCTTTTGCTTGAGGGTCTGATAGCAGATGTAGTGGTGGCTCACAGGTGATGGCCCAGAGATCATCAATGTTATTTCGATGGATATAGGATTGCCATGGCGTGGAATGGCAGGGCATGATAAATCCAATACTATGCATTTCTGGTATGTTGTGCAAATATTTGGTGACTTCGACTGCGCCGGATTCATGAAGGAACGAAAGGGTCATTGCTACAACAACCGAAATGAATGGAGCGATCCAAAAGTACCACTTGCCTGAAAGACGTTGTCCCGCCTTTTTACTAAGTGAGGAATATGATAAGACAATGGTGGAGATCGCGAGGAAAAACGGCTGTAGACTGTACAGGAATCGAAACTCCTTATGACGAATGGTGGAAAATATCAGAACGTTAACAACAACGATGAACTTGATCTGCCATAAGGGATCATTAAACCGTTGAGATACCCCCATTGTTTTAAGAGAGAACAGGCCGAAAACTAACAGGGGAAGAGAGTAGCCTGAAATAAGTGGTATGCTTTGGAAGATGTGAAAATGCCAAGGCGCCATCCCATAAAACTCAGAGAGCGCACTAGTGTAATTGAATTTGATGAATCTTGCCGCCGGGAATATAAAGTCACCGTAGAAATAGTAGTCAATAGCCAAATTCAGGATCGCAACAGCAGAGAAAGTTAGCATAACTTTACGAAGCAAGGTCAATAGTGTATTGTAGCGGCCATTACACATGAGGTTCAGTATCATGCATAGTCCCAAAGGCCCCCAGATGAATGCGTTAGTTGGCCTTTGAAGACATAGAAAAAGGCCGCAAAACAAGCTTTTTGTAAAATCGGACGTTGCAATATTGTCGCCTCCAGTCCAGTCCCAGTAAAAAAGTGCAATACTTGTAAGGTCCATTTCGAATGTGTTGATAAATGTTCTAGTGATCATGAAACAGTTGAAAAAGTTGGTCACAGAAAGCAAGAGAGCATTTCTCTGGACATACAACCTTTCATGAGAAGGCCTCTTTTTCTTCCCAAGACATGCAATGTAGATCTTCTCTGTAAACTTAATAGCGTGCCACTCACCAGCCGCAGCGAGAAGTGCCATCAAGATTTTGGGACCGTAAAGCACGCCTTGGTATTCTATTAAATCCTCAACCGCCCGAGGAAAATTCATCATCTCCGATACCATATCCCAGGCAAGGGACGATTGCGAGAAAAATCTGTTAACCACCAGTCTGAACAGACCACCGGCAAGCGCTACAATATGTGCCACAGTGGCCGCCAAAAGAGGGACTATACGATACACCACTTCAAAAAATAGTGGAAATGCATAACTTCTTAACCCAATTTTCCATTCCCACGTTAGTTGTCCATAACCAAATGCTTTGACGTGAGCAGGTTCCAGTGATTGCCAGAACTCATCTGGTTGGAAGAAAGACCTCACAAAGAGTGTATTTATGATCCGAAAAACCACCAGGATTCGCAATAGCGACTTTTTTGAAAACTGTGAAATTTTCTCCTCATCAATTGGCTCCTTGTGGAATTTACCTGACGCCTCTGGATCCTTTGAAGCCGTCGATCTCAGTGACATTTGTTATTTTCTCCTTTAGTACATTATTTTATTTCCCAAATACACATTTAGATCATCTTAAATTGAACCCTCATTGAACTAAATATACCAAAGATGCTGAACTTCTCTGGACAAACGAGGCGCCGGAATGTCAACCTGGGTAACAAAACGGGTAGGACCAAACAGGATGTTTTGAATGAAGCGAAGAAGGAGCGGGAAAAACGAGCATTAACCAAGAAAAATGAGGAAAGTGCATTGATGATCCAAAACTCAATTCGAAGATATGCCAGCAAAAAAGCACTTTTCACACACCTATTCCAAAACATTACAAGCGAAATGGCCACACAATTAATAATAGCATACCCAGTGGTGCTTTTTCGGTTTGTGTCCGAATCTGAACTTATTCAGATCCTACAAAAAGTGGTAAATGACGGTAGTCTCCCAGTCATCAATTTGAGATTGACAAGATTGATTGCTGTCTTGGGTACACAAGTCTGTTCCGAGGAACTCTTTATGACGATCTGGGATAAATATGCCATTGAGTTTTTCACACGATCTGAGCTGGTGTATGCAATCATCAAAATGTTGGTTGATGCGTTCTATCGAATCCCTGATGAGGCCTTACGAAGACTGATAGAACTGATCAGCGAGCTTCGCATTCCACAGACAAACCTAATATCTCTGTGCTTAGAAATTCCTATCGAAACTGCGGAAAACGTTGACAACATAAGAAGCTTTTTGCAAACCCTAGGTTCAAGATACTCACCAGAGAAATTACCTGTTGAAACTGCTAATAGCAGTTTGATTGAAAACCTTTCATACATATTTGGGATCATAGAAGATTCTAAGCGCCCGATTTACGGGCATACCATTTTGCGCTGCCTAAAATATGTCAGACAGGGATGCATGGTCAATAGCACTTTTTTCAGACAACTTTATACAATGAATTTTGTGGATACAATTATGCTCCAGCCATTCGAGCAGGTCTTCGAAGAGCTTTCTGTTTTTGTCAGTCATGCACCGAACCTGGACTGTAAGAACAACGTCCTAATCAGCTTGGTAGCAAAGCCACAGTTCATGCTCCGCATTCACAAACAAGTTTTCAACGAGTTTACTCGTCACGGCTTTCCAGTGTCCAGAGCACTTTTACTAGTCGAGATACTAAACATTTATCTCTCGGTGGCCAGTGATTTTGAACTTTTACATAATAATGGTTCCTACCCTTTGGACCTTTTAAAGCAAGTCTCAGAGTACCTCAAGCAAGTTTGTTTCGAAAGCCTTTGGAACCTTAGTGAATACGGCCATCGCCTTCCTGACTGTTACTTGAACACTTTAAAGAAAATTCATCTTCGAGATTCAAGACTTCAATTTTTCGCGCGATCTGGGACCTCCGATTACTGGAGTGTGTCCGATCCTGAGTTTGTGAATGTTAATATCACAAAATACATCGAAGAATATGAGCGGTTTTATCGCGACCGAATTAACGAGCTGGACATAAAAGAGGATGATATCGATGAATGGGGACTTTTCGAGAAAAAGCGAGATCTCCGTTATGACTTTCTCTCTGACGCAGAAAAATCTTTTGTGAATAGGAAGACAACGAGACAGTTTAAGAAACTGAATATTCTTTTCAAGACGCCGTTTTTTATTCCCTTTCAGCAAAGAGTGGATTGGCTTTACTTCCTCATTTCACTAGACCACAAACGACTAAACATAGATCCCAACGACATGTCGGCAATGTTCACACCCTGGGGCTCAAACCCGCTGTCGTCAAAGCAAACTGCAACAATCTCTCGAGAACATTTGTTAGAAGATGCTTTCAATGCTTACAATCCCATTGGTGAAAGTTTTAAGTCAAAGCTCTCAGTGACTTTTATTAATGAATTTGGACCTGAGGCTGGTATTGACGGTGGCGGTATTACCAAGGAGTTTCTAACCAGTGTCTCTGATGAAGGGTTCAAGACTGACAAGCATGAATTGTTTGAGGAGAATGAAAACCACGAGATTTATCCTTCGGGAAAGTTAAAATCTGCACGAAAGCTCAAATACCTTTGGTTTTTGGGAAAAGTGCTAGGAAAGTGCCTTTACGACCACGTCCTCATAGATATGACTTTTGCCGACTTCTTTTTGAAAAAACTTTTGAACGTAAACCACTCAAACTCTTCGTTCGATGACCTCTCAAGCTTGGACTCTTCACTATATTCGAATCTTGTGAAGCTGCTCAAGATGAGCTCACAAGAATTACAAGTCCTAACCTTGAGGTTTGAAGTCACCGATGAGGAAACACTGCAAACCGTGGAACTGGTTCCAAATGGTTCTAAAATAGCAGTTGACAAAAGCAATACACTGCAATACTTACTAGCACTAGCAGACTATAAGTTGAACCGCAAACTGCGCCTAGGAACGCGGTCATTTACGGGTGGTCTCTACACCATGATCCCACCACACTGGTTAGAAATGTTTAACTCTATCGAGTTACAGATGCTCATTTCAGGTGGTGGAAAGGATATTGACCTCGCAGACCTTCATCAACACACCGAATATGGCGATTTCTCTGAGCGAGATCAAACAATTCGCGATTTTTGGGAAATATTAGCTGAATTTCAACCTGAAGACCGGCTGAAGTTTGTGAAGTTTGTCACTTCAGTTCCTAGAGCTCCCTTGCAAGGGTTCAATTCGCTGAATCCGCTATTTGGAATACGTAACGCTGGACAAGACGTCTCCAGACTCCCTACGGCGTCTACGTGCGTAAATCTACTGAAATTGCCGGATTATCAAAATCGCGAATTGCTTAGGACCAAACTACTTTACGCTATAAATGCTGAAGCTCGTTTTGACCTGTCATGAATAATGAAGACCCAGTTCCTTATATTACGTGCT
Source organism: Lachancea sp. yHQL494 (assembly GCA_030562185.1). NCBI lineage: Eukaryota > Fungi > Ascomycota > Saccharomycetes > Saccharomycetales > Saccharomycetaceae > Lachancea > Lachancea sp. yHQL494. The sequence goes on along the minus strand of JAJMGS010000031.1, from coordinate 186,778 downwards.
CACTGGCTACGGGTTTTAATGAACTGTATTTATTAAGTTTTCAAATTGAATACATAGATAGACAAGACTCAAATGAAGCCAGCTATCTACGTCGAAAATACATCACCATTAGCTCAAAACTATTTCAGCGAGTTCAGAACGCATGAGCAACACTAAACTGGTTCGCACGAGCTTTGCGGCTGGTTTAGCTAGTCTTTTGTGGTCAAGGCGAGCTTTTGGAAGCGTTTTACAAATCAAATCTAATGATCAGAGTTACGTGCCTTCAGACCTATATGATGACGGTAATAGCGACGATTTAGACATAGATCTCATGATATTCAGTCTTGCATTCATGCTTACGTGTTACCTCGTCTTAACGGTTGTCTACTTCGTTGTTAAGTACTTTTTGAGGAGGTATTTTACGGCTGGTATCGCTTTAGGTAATGACAGCGAACGTAGTGTCGCTGGCACCTTAGGATCTTCAAGATGGGCCAGCTCTTTGGATGATGTTGATACCGTAAAGGATAAACTCGCCCAAATGTCGCCCGAGGAGCAGTTTTATTATAAACAGGGTGAAGAATTTATTCGACAAAATCCACCTTTGGTCTTACCAGAACAATCCTCCGTTCCCGGAAGCTCAAATAATGTGGATCCTATCATCAATACGCAGACTCTGCAGTTTATCAACGAAGAGGGCGCTTCTGCTTGGGAGTTTCAACCGGATCCTAAACTTCCGAATGATAGTGTTATCGTGGAAAATAGGTCTGAAATCACTTTTTTAAACTACAACTACGATGTATCCGTGATGACCAATCTTCCCATTCCTCGCTTGAATCGGGTATACTATTGCGAATTCAAGATCTTTGAATTGAACACTGCTGGCAGTACGAGCAATCACCTTTCTCAAAATGAGATCATATCTTTCGGGCTTTCCTCCTCTCCATACCCTTACTTTAGGCTCCCTGGGAGACACCACCATTCTGTCGCTTATGATTCATCCGGCGCCCGTAGAGTAAATGACTCTTTTGAGCTCTCTTCGGAGTTGGCATCGATTTTCCCCCGGTGTGAAAAGGGTGACGTTATCGGCGTTGGTTATCGTACTAATAGCGGAACAGTATTTTTCACGCGTAATGGCAAGAAGCTGAGCGAAAAATCTATTGGAGGCCATATCAAAGGTTGGAAATTTAAGTATATATATCCGATTGTGGGGTCCAATGTGCCATGCAAAATTCACGTCAACTTTGGTACATACGGGTTCGTGTTCATCGAGGCTAATGTGAAGAAATGGGGTTACGCAAAGTCTCAGGGTTTGAAGTTGCCACCACCATCATATGACGACTACGGTCAAGATGTGCTATTAGAAAGCAGTTACGAAGATGATGCCACTGACAACGAAAGTGTATCAACAACCGATGGGGATATAGTTGACCAAGATGGCCATCTATTGCCTCCACCACCAGGATTTGAATTCAGTGTATCTCCTCAGCCCTCTAATGTCGGGCAGTATACGTTGAACTCTTTACCAGCTGAGCCACCCACCTATGCATCTGATGAACAGGTAGAGACGGTAGAAGACAATACGTCACACCAGTTGGAACAGCTTGCGGATGTAGATACTGAACAGAATGACTCTTACGGTGGAAACAAATTGGGCAAAAATACTATGGCAAATCAGTTCTTATAGAGGCGATCGAAATATCAGCATTCTTGATGTATAAGGAATCAGTTACCTTAATTTTATTAGTACTCACTTTGGCGATCAAGAGGTGTTCATGCTTGCTTGATAGTTAATATACAATGCTGTTTAATCCTTTCTATCACTAAAGGTATTCCTCTAATTATAAAAAGATCGGTGAAAGTGCTGTGGAAGGTGCTCAGTAATAATTCTGAACATTTTTCGTGTTTGCGTTATTTTGGTCCTCAAAGATCAACAGATTATTGAGACCACTTTGTTCTTCATTTCCCACGTCAGATTTCAAAAACTCAGGAGTTCTTGGCGCATTCGAATCTGTAAAATTGGACGGTACATGCTCATTTTCCGCGGATGTTTGGGGCTCTTGTGCAAAAGGGGCTTGCGCATTTGAGGAAGAAACAAATTGAGGATTGCTTTGTTCCTCAACACCGTAAATTCCATCTTGATCGTTGAAGCCATTAAAAAAGGGTTGTTGTTGTTGCTGTCCTATCGCGTGAGGTTCAGGATGGAGCATAAGAGGTACCGTGTCAGAGGCATTTATGGTCTCTCGTGATCTCTGAGATAAATCACGGTCCCCGTCGTTATATTCATGTATCGTTTCATTCATGAAATCCAAAGATTCTTTTAAACCAGCAATGACGTGAGGAACATTGGTCCCACCAATGAATGCCTCACTCACCTGTCTTCCTTCCGAGAAATCCTCACAAATGGACCATTGGTTAGAACAATACTGATCCACACCCTCCGAAAAGTAGACAGCAAAGGTGGGAGATTTTGCTACACTGAGTCGAAGCTCAAAGAGCTTATCCTTGCTTCGTACCTCATCGTTAGAATATGAATCTTCATCATCATCGTGACCTGAACTGGGTAAATCTTCTCCACTGAGTGCCACCGAACAATCTACAACAGTGTTTATCGGGAAAAAAATTCGGAATAGAATTTTGGTATTGTTGGCGATTGCGCTAAAAAAGTAGTTGATTTCATGGTTTTTTTTGGAAATCAAAACCATAAGGTCAGTAGCATTAGCTATGATTTCGTTAATTGAGAAAGGTGACAAATTGGAAAGACTCCTGATGGTAGGAAGTTCTCCTTTTTTCAAGTTGCCGCTTTTCAAACGTTTCCAAGTGCCAACTGTGAGAGATTTAACATCCAGAAAACAATAGTTGGGATTAGTGTCAAGTGGGATACGATCAAAGTCAGCGGCAGGATATGCGGCATTCGTTGCCGCACTAACATCTGTTGCAATGGACTCACCGGAGTTGCCATTCTTACTACCTCTGTGATATGCGCCACTGCTCCCACCACCACTGCCACTACCAGTTGTTCCAGACTTGCGGTACTTGGCACGTCGATTTTGAAACCAGATACGCACATTTTTCTCGGGTAGGCCGGTAATTTCTGAAATGCGTTTACGATTTTGAGCGTTTGGATTAGGGTTTCCTTCGAACTCACGTTTAAGCACATTAAGAGCTTCTCCTGTGGCACGAGTCCGTTTGGTTCTGGGTCTGTCGCTGGCATCACCTTGTGCGCTGGTCGAACGTGAGATTCCTTGACCTTCATTATTAATATCCTGATTTTCCACTCCTGTGTTGCCATTGCTATTTTGTCTTTCACCGTTTCCCAATCCCTGAGAAGCTTCAAAGGGATCTTGATATTGGCTTTGGTATTCGACCCCGCTCCCACTGTAGTCTTCCATTGTAAAATTACACCAAAATGAGCGAAAGTTTAGTCAACGATTACACCAATATCAGCGATAAAACTATGGGAAGAGAACGCCTAAATATTTCCTTTTTCCTGCAGATATAGAACCTTTAGCAGAAAACCACGGATTGCCTTTAGTATTGCAGAATCAGTGGCTTGATTGTGTCTTCAAATAGACTGTTTTTTCGCGACGGATGGAGTGGTGTTGGTCAAAACATTGTTGTTGATTCCCAATTAACATGATCGTGAGGATTTCTTAAAAAAAATAGGATAAATCGCTATTTACGTATATCTCAATTTATAAGTACTTTTGTATTTGTAATGCGAATACTTTGCCGATTAACATGACACTTTGGAAACAAACGATTTTCTCAAGCGTCTTGGCTATTCTGAGTTTATACCGCATAGTTTTATTGGCTTTCTGTATCTCTACCACCTAATGTAAGTTCGGTGAGGTTATCGGTAATATCGTCAATAGACATGTTTTGTTACTTAATAGATTATTACCTATGGTAAACTCGGTGATGTACATCACCTCCGTGGTTTTTCTAGATGTAAAAAGTGGAGTCCCGGCACATAGTATAAACCATCGGTATTTATACAACTTGTGGAATATCACCTAATCGTCGGATCCATGAATAGATTGGAATGAGACGATTCAAAATACCTTAGCATAGAGATCTGAATTGCCACGGTACTTATACTGTAGCCTACGTTGCAGATCTCGTCAGTTCATCCTTAGCTATCGTGTTTAATGGGTCCACAAATATTATCACTTTGTACTATTCTGTCGTAGTGCTCATGTAGTTCGCAGCATATCAAAATCCATGTAGGATTCCGACCGAAATAGGATTGCAGTTCACGATATTCAAGTCTATCTCAAGTTGATGAATGCTCAGTAAAGCTAGTTTTTGCCATTTTCACGGTACAGAAGCCCAACGAATTGGAGTTGGCACAAAGTAAGCTATCCGTTGGCGTTATTCTGAGTTTCTTTGCAGCCGATTTTGCAGATCTAAAGCGGCAGACATTTGGGTGCTTTCAACTTAATAATTGACTTAGACCGACCAAGGTATGTGATTGTAAATACTCAGTTACGCATGCATTTACAATATCAGAACTTTTTTAGATGAATAACATAAACGATATATTTTAACATGTGCTGCGGCGATCGTTCATGCCACTAGTAGGTCCCCATGAATTTGCAAGTTACCGATTTTGTCGCTCAAACTGCTGCTAGCCAAACGAGTGAATTGACGTTGCAGAACGATTTGTTGTGCCCACCATAGTCCTCCCATGACTTCAAGAAACTTGACGGCCAATTCTGCTTTACTTCCTATAGTCTACTGCTCAAGTTCACGTAGACGGCTTTGACGTTCGTGAAGTTACTCAAGCCATATTCGCCCAGCTCACGCCCGTGCCCGCTCATTTTTACGCCACCAAAAGGTAAGGCGGGGTCAAGAAGATTTGAGGAGTTGATGTAACATATACCGGCCTCCACTTTTGCTGCAAAACTGTGCGCCTTTGTGATGTCCTTGGTGAAAATCGCAGATCCTAAACCATACACGGAGTCGTTGGCAATTGCTAGAGCTTCTTCGTAAGTAGAGAATTTGCCCACAGCGATAACAGGCCCGAAAATTTCTTCACGGGCCACGATGTGCCTTGAGGTGACGTCAGCTAAAATTGTAGGTTTCACGTAAAATCCGGACTTATGCTCTTCTGATTGTGCGAGAGCCTCTGGTAAACCCAGACCGCCGAGAGCCACGCGACAACCTTCGTCAATACCCTTTTGAATATATGATTGAATACGCTCATGTTGTTTTTTAGATATCTGTGGCCCTACTTTCACCTTTGGGTCAGTTGGTGGGCCAACGATATAGGCTTCTTCAACATGCTTCGCTAGGGCATCTACAAATTTATCGTAGATGGAGTCTTGAACAAAACATCTGGAAGTGCCAGAGCAGATCTGACCCATATTGCTAAAAATACCCTGTGCAGTCCACTTAATGGCTTGTTCAAAATCCGCATCGTCAAATACCACGTTTGGAGATTTCCCCCCACATTCTAGAGTAACGGGTTTCAAATTTACAGCTGCAGATTTCTGAATTAATTGGCCCACTGGGGTGGAACCCGTAAATGCAATCTTGTCGATGCCAAGGTGTTTGGCTAAGGCATCACCCACTTTGGCGCCCGTACCAGAAACTACGTTGAAAACACCGGGTGGGAAGCCAGCTTCCTTGGCAAGTTTGGCGAAGAACAAAATAGAGAGCGGTGTTTGCTCTGCTCCTTTGAAAATGGCTGTGTTACCGGTGGCAATTGCGGTCCATTTCCACGACATCATTGACAGTGGGTAGTTGAAGGGAATGATGCAGCCTACAACACCCAAAGGTTGGTGGATCGTGTAGGTGAGAGTGTTTGTATCTGGGCTAAACGATTGCCCTTGTGCTTTATCAGCCCAACCGGCATAATATTTGAGTATCTGGGAAATTCCCATAATATCGCCCTTTGCATTCGTCTCGAGAGGCTTGCCACTATCGAGAGATTCCACCTGTGCGAGTATCTCGAGGTTTTCCTCCACTAAAGCCGCCAATTTAAGCAACAAGTCTCTTTTCTTGGCCGCAGGAGTGTCCCTCCAGCCTGGAAATGCTTTACGGGCTGCCTCAACTGCCTTGTCAACATCAACTTTGGCGTCAGCAGCTTGCACCGCGGCAATTACTTTTCCCGTAGAAGCATCAATCGACTCTATCTTTTCGTCGCACGACGAGTGCACATATTCATTATTGATAAAGAGGCCCAACGGTTGTATGTACGAACCTCCTAAGGGCAGAGGAACTTCCTGGAATAAATCTTTCATGGTGTGTAACTAGAGATATATTTGATGGCCTGGAAAAGATTTTTCTCTAATGGACTGTAAATCAAGTTTTATTCTTGAATGAGAAGTTTGGTACTCTTCTTACAGCTAGTGGTTCCTATTCAATGGAAAGCGCCATCTGTGGATAGATAAATCATTTGCTCTTTTATACTTTTACTTTTCCCGCCAGCATACGAAGGGTTCTTTATAATCAGTGAAAGAAACGTAATTAATCTAAGCGCCGCTTTAGCGAAAACATGTTTTTCTCTAGTCGTAAGTGGAGGAGATAAGAAACAGGTAGATTATTGATGCGAAGTTTAGAGCTCAGATAAGCTAACTAGCCGATCACATTGCGCCATTGAAGATCCGCCGCAATTAGAAACTTGTTAGTAGCGTTCGAGTGGAACGGGTTAGCGTGGTGGAGCTTGGTTGAGGGACAGGAACTCCGCTGGGACGGAAAACCGGGATACGTATTTGATTCGTTAGAGGGCTGGAGATTCACTAGCAGATTAGCTAAAAGTGAACCTACTGCAGAAGCATACTTACTATGCTAGCTCTTCTTAAGTCAACTTCAATAGTTCAAGTACTATAGCCGTTCAAAGTAATTCCGTAGGCAAGCTTGCCTCCCAGCATCACATACGTTTGTATGCATTCTTATTCGCTTAGCTCTGCAACCATGTGTCAATCTATATAGCCTTAAGGCAATCCACTAGTAGCGATAACGTCAACCCAAAAGAGTTCGAAGATAGATAAGATCAGCACCGTCTACTGATCGTGTTGCTCGACATTGTACATACAATGCGCCGCGCAGATATTATGATTGTCATCCATAGCTTTCGTCGTAATCTTGGTATATTATCAGAACGTACATATATCATATCTTTCCTAACCTTGAGTGGAAAAACTCAGCGAAATCCACCAAAACTTTACCAACGGACGACTAAGGGACGTGCGAATTTGAACCAACGTGCTAAGTCAGACTCATAAGTGAATTTTTCGAGCTTCATATACATATCGACTGGTGCTACCCCTCATTTCAAGTTCAGGTTAGGAAAGAGGTAACAAAACAGAATAAACCCGGTTCAATGTCTCTCTTCAGCGAAATCTCGATTCCACAACTCAACATTACCTATAAGCAACCTCTGGGTCTGTTTATCAACAACGAATATGTCAGTTCCAGTGACAAGTCTCAGATAGAGACAGTGAATCCAGCTACCAACAAGCCGATCGCGTCATTTTATGCAGCTTCTGATGCCGATGTGAAAAAAGCTGTTGCAGCAGCTCGCGAGGCATATGAGTCTGTGTGGAGCAAGACGTCTGCGGAGTTCCGTGGAGTTCTTTTGAGTAGACTAGGCCAGCTCATTGCGGAAAACAAAGAGTTGCTAGCGGCCATCGAAACTTTAGATTCGGGCAAACCGTATTACTCAAACGCATTGGCAGATCTCGATCAAATCTGCCAATTGACCACCTACTATGCTGGTGGTGCTGACAAGTACTCCAAAGGTCAAATGATCCCCATCAACCACGACAAATATGCGTATACCATCAAGTCTCCTTATGGAGTTGTCGCCCAGATCATTCCTTGGAATTACCCACTAGCTATGGCTAGCTGGAAAATGCAGGGAGCCCTCGCCGCAGGCAACACAATTGTCATCAAACCGGCAGAAAACACATCACTGTCGCTACTTTACTTTGCTCAGTTGTTCGAGAAAGCTGGTTTCCCACCTGGCGTGGTGAATATCCTTCCAGGCTACGGCTCAGTCACCGGCCATAGCTTGGCCTCGCATATGGATGTGGACAAGATTGCGTTTACCGGTAGTACGGCGGTGGGACAGAAAGTAATGGCACTAGCTGCTACATCCAATTTGAAAGCTGTTACTTTAGAGTGTGGTGGTAAGTCCCCCGCAGTGGTGTTCGGAGATGCCAATATAGACGAGGCTATTAAGTGGACCGCAGCTGGTATCTACTACAATTCCGGTCAAAATTGCACTGCTAATTCCCGATTGCTAGTTCAAGAATCCGTTTATGACGAATTTCTTGCCAAGTTTATCAAGTATGTACAAGAGGAATGGAAGTTCGGCGAGAAGAGCGACCCTTTTGATCAATCATGTACTGTAGGACCCGTCATTTCGAAAACCCAGTTCGACAGAATTCAAAGCTATATCGAACACGGTAAAAGTAAAGAAAAGCTAAATGTGAAGGAAATGGGCATACCTGTAGAGAATGAGGGATTCTTCATACCACCAACTATCTTTACGGAGGTTCCTGAGGATTCCAAACTTACCCAGGAAGAGATTTTTGGGCCTGTCGCAGTGCTGCTAAAATTCAAAGACTACGATGAGGCTATTGCACTCGCCAACAGCACCAACTACGGTCTGGCCTCTGCTGTATTTACTGAGGACATCCGGAAAGCCAACCATTTTGCTAGAGACATCAAAGCTGGAACAGTGTGGATCAACTCGTCCAACGACGAGGAAATCTCAGTTCCGTTTGGTGGGTTCAAAATGAGCGGGCTTGGTCGTGAACTGGGCGAGAGTGGTATGAATGCCTACAGTCAAACTAAATCGGTACACGTCAATATCTCAAAGTTGTGAATACGATATCGACAATCACTCCCCCGTTTATTTCGCTGGAGCCGATAATGAAATCAACCCTCGTTCATAGTGAAGGACCAATTGTCTTAAATAACAAATAAAATTCATACATGTTAATTCGATGGGGTAGTATAGCTTTTCTTAACCGCAAGCCGATGGTAGTTTCCAGCCTATGATTCCTCTAACCAGACCTGTAAAGTCCAAGAGCCCGTGTTCAAATTGCATTAAGAGGAAGGTCAAATGTGACAGGAAAGTTCCATGCTCAAACTGCGCTAAAAGAGGCGAGCAGGAAAGTTGTTTGGCCTCCAACCGTGTCAAGCTCAACAAAGCTGGAAATGATGTCTCAGGGTACAAACAAGAGTTTCTCATACTGTGGCATGCATACGACTACTGGGTTTTGGACTACGGCCTATTGCAGAAAGGTTACGAAAGTTGGGAAAATAAGCATGAACGTCAGCAAGCGTTTGATTGGAAAACGCAGATTGAACGAGCAGATCTTTGGGTCGATCACTTGAACATGGACATGTCTTTCAAGTTGCTAGACTACTCAGTTGAAAAGCTTGGTGGGCTATATTTTGGCATTTTGAATGACGTCGGTGAGCTCTATATGGTGCTAGAAGAATACTGGGCCCGAATCAATATGGCTGACTTTCGGTATACCTCCGAAGAATACCTTTGGAATGCAATCTTATGGTCAATTTTTACGCTAACCGTGTACTACATACCACTAGACATTTTGGAGATAATAGTACTGGAGACACACTTCACCGAAATGTCAGTACAGGTGAAAACGTCAGGTTTTACCGAACAGATGCGGGCAGAAATTACCAACGAGTTCACTAATGTCTCAATACAGATGTTAAAAAGAGCTGATTTTTTGGCTTTTCCCGATGTAAAAACCATACAATCTTATCTAATCCTGGCTTCAACCTCATTCCCCCAGCAAGAACCTGCTCTAGCAAATAGTATACTAACGCATTGTTTGCACATTGCGAAGTACTGGCAGGTAGATCTTTTTAAACCTTTAGTAGCGGATACGACCGAGCTTAGACTTACCAAATTAGCTTGCGAGAAAATTTGGTATCGATTATGCGTCCACGACTACTGGCAATCGGGCATCAATAAGCCTTTATCTCTACACGAAGCTAACAACTCTTTGCTAAATCATGCCGCTTTCCTGATGGATAGACTAAACGTTGATGTATACCAAAGTGAAGAGACCTTCGAAGTCCTTTTATGGAAAGTAACGTCTCTGGATCGCGACCTCGAAAAATACTTCGAAAGTCAAACCAAACCGCCACTCAAGACACTGGAAGCTGTCCAACGACAAGTGGATATTTTTCTTCACAAGGTCCAGGCGCTCGATGTGAAAAGCTCTACGAGTACTAGATGCGAGAGATTTATTGTCAGTTTTCTGTTAAACGTTGTTAACTGGAAGATTAGTAACTTAATGTACACCTATTTTGATCAAAATGCTGGTCATGCCAAGGGTTATCAATTTACTGCATTGATGATCGCTCAGATTTTGCAAAATATCAAGACCGGAATGGGCTTTCTTAATAGGCTGCCAATTGTCATGAACTCATTGATAAAGGTTTTAGGGTTCCACTCGTTCTGCTTCGTCTTCGATTCTTCGTCGGTAAATGAACAGCTAACGCTAGACCTCACAGAAATCTGCCAGAGCATGGATATGAAATTTAGTAAAACGTTGAAAACTGCATCCGCCTTAGCTGAAAGGCTGAGAGAGCTAAGGAAGCTCTGGCGTAACATCTGCGTAGTTGATGATGGGCAAGGATTGAATCACCCCGTTTTCAAAATACTACGAAATGATATGCTAGTGCTGCAAGATGACAGTAAGCGCTTAGGTCGCTTGTTTCTTAAACTGAATAAAGTAAGCAAAGAAAACGATGCCACAGAAGAAGGTCAAAGCCGCGAATTCATGCAAATTGTCAATGATTTCGAGACCAGTTTCAGCCTGCGAGAGATACTCAGTCAAAGCAGTTGAGTTCAGCATCGCTCAAAAACTTTATACAGGCCAGGCAAGTTTGCTACCTCAACTATGCCATTTTTCAGCGCGTTAGGAGCAAGGAGCTTTTTTTTGATGCAGGGAAAAATTGTCTGTTCCAGTACGTTGGCCATTAAGTCCACCTTTGAAATACATTCTGCTCGCACCTCTTCATCGATCGAGGAGTCGTCCGGGTCTATTCTCTCAATAACTTCGGGCACATATAGGAGAGCTATTTGTTTCAAAATGCCCTGTAGGCAGAGCAACTCATCAGACCAGTCTACTTTGGCGCCTAATCTGTAAAGAAAATATGGAAGCTTTGACAGCGGAGGCATGTATCCTTTCAACAAAATTGGTAAGCTTCCGATCTTGATAGATTCAAAATCTTCATCACCACCGTAAAGCTCGATCGAAAAATATTCGTCGAGCATTTCTCTCATATCCCACAATTTCTTCAAGAGCGATGTGATATGATCGTTTTTTAGTCTTAAAGTGACGTCTAAAAACGCCTTGATAGGTATTCCTTTATCATTGGGAACTTCTCCACTCTGTTCCAAATATATCTTACCGAAGTTGGCGAAGTCTGTCAATCCTATTTGATAAAACAAGTTGAAGCATACTGATCCATAGTCTACGAGGAAAAGTCTTAGATCATGCTGGATAGTTGCTAGCCTTCTTTGCTCGTCAACGATCCCAACGTAAGTTAAGTTTGCGAATATGTTCGTTAATTCTATGCTGGTTTCATCATCAACTATTTTTCTCAGTGTCTTAACACTTGCAAGATTGACGTCGGTCCTCTGGTTCGGAAGTACAGTATAAACAAGGTCTCCGTCGTTTCCCTCCTGTATGGGGGCAGTAAATTCTTGAGTTACCTCATTTGGAAAATTTTGAGATACTTTTGAGTTGCAACTTTCTCTTATAGTATGAGCAGAATGTTCTGCAGACTTCAAATAACTAGTAATCTTGTTCTGAGATGAATCTATGCGAACTAGTTTGTTTTCTTGGCGCTTAAATTTATTGGTGATGGGGGTTACAGGCATACTATTGATCAGATGTGAATGTGGTTGCCCCAAACCTTCTCGAATAGACACTGGATTCGGTGTGAATATGGAGGTAGTCTTGAAAGAACGGGACGTGTCAACACTCGAAAGCGTCTCCTCTAACTGGTTAGTAAGTTGCTTGACGATTTCCTCATCGTGCAAGAATCGTACCTCACGTTTGGTCGGATGAACGTTGACATCAACCAAGTCAGGACGAATAGTAAGACTGAGGAAGATAAAAGGTTTGTTGCCTTTGGCTAGAAATGATCCATACACTTGGTTCAGCGCTCGTCGGATTGGATCACACGTTACTAGGCGATTGTTTATGAACAAGACTGGAGCAATAGCTTTTTTGCTCACGAAGTTAAGGTTGCTGACTTGTCCATGTGCTGATATTCCAAGTTCAGGCTTTTCGGCCATATTTAGATCGACCAGATTAGTTCCGACAGTGCGGCCGAATATCATTCTTATTCTCTCTCTCGCATTTGAGTTAGCCTTCACAGATAGCGCGAATTGTGATTCTCCAAACTTCTTACATGAGAATGCTACATGGGAAGCATTGATGGAATAGCGGCCTACGCAGTCTAGAATTTTAGCAAATTCTTCGTTAGGAGACCGCAGTGCCCTTAGGCGCGAGTGTACATTAAAGAACAAGTCCTCGACCAGAATAACGGTTCCGTCCCTCCCTGCTGTAGGTTTAGGCTCGCTGAGCATTTTCCCAGCGGAATAGGACACTTTCCATGCGCAAGCATCGTCTTTGGTCTTTGTAACTACTGTGACCCTTGCGATATGTGAGATGCTAGCCAGGGCTTCACCTCTGAATCCATAGGTCTGGATAGAGCTCAAATCTTCAAATGAAGTCAGCTTTGAAGTGGTGAATCTCTGACACAGGATGGGCAAATCGTTTTTATCCATTCCCGAGCCATTATCTGTGATTTGGAGAACTTTCAGCCCCCCATCTCTCACCAAGATGTCAATAGAGGTAGCTCCCGCATCAATTGAGTTCTCCATCATTTCTTTAAGCGCATTGACAGGAGCTACGATGATTTCACCAGCTGCTATTTTGTTGACCACCGACTCTTCCAAGGGCTGGTGTGACCTGTTAGTCGTTGCGTCAAGGCAGACAGTTGAATATCATCAGGAAGACTACTTACTTTGATCTTGGAGGGCATATTTGTGCTTACTTCTTTGTTTTGCCACGAAACTCAATATTATATTTAACTTCTATTAGTTAATATGGTGTTGGATCTAACCATCACATATGAAAGCTGAGAACAATGCTCAAAAGGAAGTCTCAGAACACAGATTCGCATCCATCAAAACGCATTAATGCTGAACCTGCAGACGGGGCTACACCAGAAATTCCTCATGAAGATTCAACGAGCGCTGTTGAGCCCTCAGAGTTTGAAATCCTAGAGGGCTACAGGGATCTAAACAGCAACATAAGTAAAGATAGAGTCGAAGTCACGAGAAATGGAGACATTAACATAGCGCTGGAACGCTTAAGGGCTGCCGACAAGCTATTCGACAAAGTAGGTATCATAGACGTGAACAAGAATTCACTTTTCGCACAAGATTCTCGGGCCGTCCTGAGTGTCAGCGAGCTTACACAGTTAAGTGTGCGAAATCTGAAGCTGGATGATTCACAGCTGGCGTTGAATGTTCAGGATATTTTGGGCTACACCAAGAGATATATGCTGCAGGAATACTTCAAAATAAATGATAGCCCTGTTCACCAGGCGGATGGAAGACTGCAGAATGAAACTGGCAACCTAGAAAATTCATCTGATTCACAAGCCACAGCTGCGGTACAGTCTAGAACCGGCAGAGGATTTGCTCAACAGAAACATGAGCGAGGACTCTTGCAGCAGTTTGATCAATACAACCAGTTCACACAGTTCAATTGGTTCAAACTCGGTATGCTATTTCAAACCAAATCTCGGGCCCCAGCAATAGTCGATCACCTATTGGGCCCTTTCGCCGCAGAAAAAAAGGTGAGGGCTGCCAGCCAGAGGGTTAGACTTCCGGCCGAATCTGTTGGAAGGACAGCAACCGCTGAACGAGTGAGTAACGAATCCCTCAACGCCACACAAGAAGAAACCACACCCGAGCAAGTTAAGAAGTGCTATAAAATCCTGGTAAAAAAGAATGGCTTCAATCAAATTGGGCTATTTAAATTCATCATAGATCCCACTTCGTTTGCACGAACGGTTGAAAACCTTTTCTATACTAGCTTTCTCATAAAAGAAGGCAAGGTTATTTTAGAGGAAGACATGGATGGGTTTCCAGCTATAAGGCCAAAAGAGCCGAATTCTAAGGACCCCCATGAGCAAGAAGTTGAAAAACAGCGGCGGAATGATGCTCGTCAAAATCATCTCATTTTTCAGATGGATATGTCAACCTGGAGAAAGTTGATACAAAGATTTAATATAAAGGAGCCTTTCATCCCTAAGTAGGACATACATTTGTATCAAAAAGGGTAGCTCTCATACACGGATCCAGCCGGGAGCTTCGAGTATTTCGGTAACAGGCCATTTTCTAATGGGACCTATCGTAAGCTCAGTTGTCAGACCTAGGGTCTCATATAATTCGACTCCCGCCCATCCGATCATTATTGCATTGTCGGTACAGAGAGCTGGCTCCGGATAAAATATTTCTTCAAAATTGTCTGCTAGCTCCGTGCGCAGCTTTTCTTGGAGCCGTTTATTGGCAGCTACTCCACCTGAACAAACTAAGTACTTGACACCTTCGAAAGCTTCTGGCCTCATTGTAAACACTAGCTTCAATTTTGTCACTAAATGGTCAAAAAGAGACTCTTGAATTTGGTGGGCCATTGATCGCCTTTCGGGGTCTGTATAGAGCTGAATATCCTTTTCCAGGCTCTGTCTCACGGCCGTTAAGAAGGGTGCAAATGAGAATTTTTGCACATTCATGCGTCCATTTTGATTTCGAAGCGGTTTTGGGAGATTCATTAGTACTCGTCCGCTGAGAGCGTCATCAACATTCTCATCAATGAAAGCTTCCATGTTTTTGGCGATCATATTGCCACGAATCCCAATCTCTCGGGCACACTTGTCCAGTGAGTCGCCAATAGCGATGTCAATGGTGTCGCAAAGAATTTCATGTTCATGCAAAGTTTTGGAGAGCACAAAAAGAGTATGGCCACCGCTAACTAGTAGACTTACAAACGGAAACTGTGGTTTTTGGGCATTAAACTGCATGCGTGGGATCAAAAGATGGCCAAGCATATGGTGTACTCCAAGCAGCGGCTTATTCCAAGCTACGGCAAGACCTTTTGCGAAGTCAAGCCCCCCTGAAAGCGAACCAGGCATTCCGGGGCCTCGGGTAACGCATATCAAGTCTATTTCCTTGAGCGTTGTGGTTTCGAAAAGCGCTTGTTGCACCAAAGCACCTAGTTTCTGTTGGTGATGCACATGTGCGCGTGTCGGGACAATTCCTCCTTCCTGTCGACTGTCAAGAGTCTCTTTTAAGTGCATCAGCACTCGGGGTGCCAGGCTGACACTGTCACGATCCAAAATGGCGACGCAGGTATCATCACAACTGGTTTCAATTGCCAGAACCTTGTAATCTCTTACAATTTTTCTGACGCCAGAAGATGCACCTAAAGAAGACCACCTAGCCCTCATATTTGAGAAGAGTAGTCTTGAACCTATCACTAGCATTTTGGTCTATTATTTAGACGTCTAAGACACATGTAGAACTCGTTGTTGAGCTGTGTTCCTGCCTCTTGGCGCGGAAACGCCGGTTCACTTAAGGTGATCGAGGAAGTCGAACGCCCATTGTCGTCTGTTACGACTATATACACCGTGCTGTGCACATTAGATTTCATATAATGACGGCGAGGGAGGACCACCGACGAAGAAACTGATTCTATTTAATGTAGCTCTGTGTTTATTGCACGTAGAACCGTCCTTCTCCGCCAAATTTTTTTTTTATCAGAACAACTGTTATGTCAGTCACTAGCGCCAAGATGTATAACAGGAGATGGTTGGGCCGCAACGACATGACAATACAAGGTGATAATAATTGTGGACTCAGAAATTGACACGATAGTCAATGATGAGCTAGTCAGGGTGATTAAGGCTACACTAATGTACCTGTATTCTAGGCATTTTGGAGTTGCCCTACGAACCGATAAAGGCACGGATCCGACGATTATCGACTATCACCTAAATTGTATAGACACCGAAGGTTTAATGCAACTGTTAAGCTTCTACTGTTCGCACCTACAATAAGCATGAAGAGGCAGATATAGAACATTACAAAATCTCAATCAACTAGCTTAGATAATAATGGGTGATTTAAATGAACAATTTAGTAAGCTAGCGAATGTCGATGCAGATTCGACTCAAAACCGCTTCGAGTAAGAAATTTCTCCACTATTTTTTCTTCTTGGTTGAATGGTTGAGTGGCAGCTGCAAATACAAGTCATTTAAGTGCGTAATAGTGTTTTTGAAAATTGGAACGAGCGCACCATGGAGGCAAAGAGTTACGGTCGGATAAGAAACTGTGGCGAAACGCCCGAGGAAGTAATTTGTCTTACTACCGAGGAATGTCGGAGTACCTTGGTGCGCATTTTTCGTCTTTGAAAGTGGGGACTTCTGAGCACCCATTTATGGGCTGCCCATTTTTAACAGCTTGGATGGCTCAATACCAGTCCCTGATAGCGATTCTAAACAATCGTAAACTAAACGATTCTAGTACCTCTGATTTTGGTTTAAAATTTATTCTGAAGGTTGTGGCCTTACCTCCGCGTCAAGTAACAAGCACCAGAGACCTAAGTAGCCATCTCTACGACAGTAAAAACATATTAGCAATCCAGGCTCGCAGTTTTGCCAAAGTTGTTGTCGGCTCTCAATATGTTAGCAAGTATGGAAGCAGCGAAAAGAAGAGATCAAGGATCTATCAGGGCATTCAGCTGGTTCTACACAGGATGCAACTCGACCTTGCCAGCATCACTTGAGCTTTCGTGGCATCTTCAGTTCTCAATCACTTTGGATCCTCTAGGACCCCAAAATCGAACTGTTTACTGCAGACAAATTAGCTAGTACTTATCCACTAACACATATTTTAGTATCATTGTACTAATACCATTAGCATTAACAGTTCATGGTTATATAGGTGATTTACATTTAACATGCTCAGATTTATATGTACTAAGAATTCAACTTTTCCCTCGAGAACGCTGCGCCCGCTAGTTGCTTGGATATTTCTTCATTCGATTATCTACTTGATGATCACGTCGCGTGCTGAGGAGATATTCTCGAGAAATGAAAAAGCTCTTTCTTCACCACAGAAGGTTTAACAACAAAAGACGAAGTGGCTGACTTCTCTAACTGAGACTTGACACTGACGCCGAATGGGGAGATGTTCTCGTTTACTTCGTCGATTCCAGTGATACACCCACCCCACGAACAGCAGCATGAGCAGCCCAGCCGCTGGACCAAAGATGGTGGGAAAACTGGCAGAAATGACGAGCATAGGGGTGACGAACGAGACTATAGCCCTATTCTGTATTGTATTCTATCAGGAGGAATTGGGGGTGCAATTGGAGACTCTGTCATGCACTCATTAGACACTATCAAGACCAGACAACAGGGAGCGCCAAATGCGGTCAAATACAAGCATATGCTTTCTGCTTACAAAACTCTATTCATTGAAGAAGGTATTCGTAGAGGTCTCTATGGTGGGTATAGTGCAGCTATGATCGGATCGATGCCAAGCGCAGCAATTTTTTTCGGTACATATGAGTTCTTGAAGCGCCAAATGATTGACAAGTGGGCTATTAATGAAACAGTTTCTCACCTTACAGCAGGCCTGGGCGGTGACTTGGCTTCCAGTGTTATTTATGTTCCGAGTGAAGTACTTAAGACACGTCTTCAGCTGCAAGGACGTTTCAACAACCCGCATTTTCATTCGGGTTACAACTACGCCAATTTAAGTATCGCGATCTCTACCATTGTGCGAGTTGAGGGCTGGAAAACGCTTTTTTTTGGATATAAAGCTACTCTGAGTAGAGACCTGCCATTTAGCGCTTTCCAGTTTGCATTTTATGAAAAATTCAGGCAGTGGGCGTTTAACGTGGAGCGTAAATCTCAAGGCCAAGATCTTTCCGTGATCAGTGAGCTGTTAACAGGTGCTGCGGCTGGTGGGCTTGCTGGCATTTTAACGACTCCTTTGGACGTCATAAAAACGCGTATACAGACTCAGATGCCGTTAACTAAAGATGTAGACGGTCAACGATTGGTTAGGATTGAAAACTCGCTTTTGAAAGGCTTGGGAGCTGTTTACAAATCCGAGGGTTTACTAGGTTTCTTCAGTGGGGTAGGTCCCAGATTTATATGGACAAGTGTGCAAAGCAGCATAATGCTCTTGTTATATCAAGTGACACTGAAATCCCTTGACCGATATGCATAGAGGAGAAGTGCAAATAAAAAGTCTACAATATTTTACTCGCAACCGCACCAGATAGTTCCTCGTTTGATGAGACAACTGATGACAGGGATTTGGCCCTCGCCATAACGACTTTTTATCACTATGCGCTTTCCTTCTAATTTTCACTTCTTTTGCACCGAGTCCTGTACATAGAATTAAACCCGTGAAGTGGTGGGAAAAGTCAACATCGTCCATTTGTGAGCAAAGCATGGTAGCCAAATTCAATTTTTAATATTCTATTTGCCGTCTCACTAGTTAGCATAATATTCAGAGAATCCGTTAGTTTCAATAACAAAGAAATACTGGGAGCATTCTCAAACTAATAGTCTTAAATTATCATTCCATTTGATATACATGGAAGAGTTTCTGCACCGTTGTATTTAAACACGCTGAAATTGTTCACCTGGATCAATGATAGTCGGCTCGTGTAATTGAATTGTTCCCGGATAAAGGCCTCGGCTTTTGACTATGACACGTTGGCTTAAAGTGATAGTCAAAACACGACACAAATGGCCCACGGAACCCTCGCTAAATAATAGATATCCAGAAAGCCATTAATAATAATCTTTGCCTTTCGCGATCGACCGTAAAATGAAAAGAGTGCCAAATCCTCACGGATCATCAGGAAGTTTTAGAAGCTACGAACATTTGAATATCTCTAGTTCTGATGCAAATAATTTTAAAAAAGTTCCTTATATCTATGGCGGCAGTTCGTTGGGAATTGCGAGCTACGTAATTCCCCTGAGTTTTGAATAAATCCACTTTAAGGTCGCATTTTATGTTACCTCCATATGCCATCGCTATATGAATCTAACACCTTTTATGTTGTGTAAAATTGATAGATAGAAAGGGATTCCTTTAGTAGGCACTGATGGGAGTGATATTAACGAGATAGGTGTAAAATATTGGATCTTCTCTCTCTCGATCAGCTAAAAAGTTTCCTCATTATGGGAAAATTGATCCAGGCTTGAGGGTTCATATGATCTACTCGCAGTAGAGGAATGAATGGAAAATAGCTAAGTAAGCCCAATTGTTTCTTCGCAATAGTTGTAGAACAGAGACAGTGTCCTGTAAGAACGGAGAATACGAACGTTGCCCTTGAAAAAGTTCTGCCACGGCGACGGAGATACCCTGATATGAACTGAGGTGACGGTATACTTTTGGTAGATTTCCAACTACTATATATTTCACAATGAACAGCATATGGCACCTACGAATATTTCACGACAAGCGTATCTTGATTTTATCTAAGTCATCCAGAGGTCTCGACAAAACCATCAGTCTTGATGTGCTGCATAGCCCTAAGCAGAGACAGTTCAGAATAGCAAAAGTATGTGGAAGCAATACTTGATATAGAAACGGGGTCCCTTTTATCTATTTACATTTCAACCGTTTGATCAGCTACCACCCCATCAGAAGTAATCCTGGCCAAGCAAGATACTAGTTTTGCAAACCTGTGCATTGAAGCGTTCACGAACTGTTATTCAATTCTAAATGCTGTGGACCGACAAGCAGCAGCGCAGAGGACGGTCCGCGCTTTCGCTCGGCCAGTTCCCATGTTAGGCAATACGCCATATAAAACAACACACACCGTCTTATGCAAATGCCTTTGCCGCCTGTGGAACCATGAAGTCTTTGGCCTTAAGGAATTTGACGAGGAATGATGGAATTCTCCAACCAAAAAGAACACCTACTCCGCCATCTCTGGAGATGGGCACCGCGCCCATTTCCGGTGTATTTTTCAGAGGCGTCTGCTTTACGGAAGCACCGAATATCACAGAGTTAACCGTTGCAGTAAACGTAGCGACTTGGACTTGGTCTATGTCAATTATACTACATTCGCGCCCCGACACAATATCACCAAGAGCCAAAACGTTCGAACATTCCTTTACCACTAGGTATTCGTCTGCAACTAGATAGCCTTGGCCATCGAGAAGCTTCTTGTCAAGAAACTCCGAGTTAGGAATGACACCGTAGGCAGGAATTACCAGATCGACTATCTGTGAAGACTCGTCGTTGAATAGGATCTTGAATTTATCACTGGATTCTTCCACACCCGTGGATCGAATGCCCGATACAACGTTTACGTTAAGGTTTTTCAATTTCTGGGCAGCTGCATCGCTAACCTTCGGATTCCACTGTTGCAAGGGATCACCTGATCCTGTATATAGAGTGATCGTTTTTTTTTCACCGTAAGCATGGCCTATCTCACCGGCTGTTTCAACACCAGTAGGGCCACCGCCAATGATGGCGATATCTCCAGATTTTTTAATCTTGTCATGCAAATCAAGCAAGGCGTCCTTGCATTGTACGTGATCACCGTCCAGCTTGAAGACTGGAGAATGGCTTCTGGAACCCGACGCAACCACTAAAAAATCGTAAGAAATCGAACTCTCTGTTCCAGTAGCGTTCTTCACCAACACGGTGTTCTCGTTGCAATCGACGTTCGTGACGTTTCCCAAAACCAAACTGGCTTCTTCAGCGCCAAGCTTTTTCAATTTTTCATCAATGGGGAAAAACAGTTTCTCAGCAATCTCTGGCTCTACTAGTGCTCGAGGAGATGCTACGCAAAAGTATGCGTGCGATGACTTCGAAATGACAGTGAGTTTGACAGATTTCTTCAAACCCAAAATTATCTCGGCCGCTTTGATACCGGCAAATGAGCCGCCAATGATAACGACGTGAGGTTTGTTGTTCATAGTTCTTAGTCTTGATGTGATGTATTTGTTAATTTATCCTTTCCAGTTTTCCATTTGAAAATGACGAAGGATTCTTTTCTTTTCTTCAACATTGTTCTTAAGTATAGGAAATAAAGCTTGCTAATTTCTCAGAGGCGAAGACTTCACTATTCCTGTTTACAATTACGAAAAATTTAGTAAGTCAGCTTCTATCTCACATGAGGCTTGAAAAATAAGTAGCTTGAACACCTGTGACTGTTGGCCGTCACATCACTAAATGTTCTGGCGTGATGACTATAAACGGGTGTAGATAGGTATGTATATGTAATTATACGATGAAAGCCGATAAAAGAAGGATTTATAAGGCCGTGATGATAAGCTTAATTCCAGTTGCCTATTTTGTACTTATGCTTTAGCTTCTGTATTAGATCAAGTGCACTCGGGTTATTAACCACGTATCTCTTTATCTCTACAGCGAGTATCCCGCACCTCAAGGAATATGCAGCTCAAATTAAATTCCAGTAATCCTTGAGGGAGTTCTGGCGATGCTTCCTTCCTTTGTTTCATTGAAGTTATAGTTGAAATGCTCGGCTGAGTCTTCAAGCAGAGAACAGGCAATACCGAGTTTAACTTCATGAAGAGGCTGAAATGTGCTCGATGTGCACCTAAATGCTATCCTTGAGTGTGTAAAAGTAGAGACGGGTGCTTCAGAACTAATTAAGGTTTAATGTCTGTAAACTAAACCGCGTTACGTATCTCTCAAACTACCGCAATAATAGCCTGGTGGCATTGACTTGATCCGCGCCACATTTCGATTGTGAAAAGTTTGTGTCCTGTTTGTCTTGCTCTAGTCCAGCTGATCAGAATCCTTTGGCAGATAATTATCTTTCTATGTTTGATCTGTAGTCTTTCTATATTGAACTATACATCCATACTTCCTGATGGCCGCCTTCAAAATTCGAACGCTCAAGCCTAGAATTCTTTTTAAGGAACTACTTCAGGAACGTCAACGTGGGTTAATGCGTCCTCCGGCCATTGGAAAAACCCTTGATCAATCAACTCATCAATACTCATGGCTCTTTTGCCTGTGGCCTTTAGGTATGCTAAATAACCTTCTTTCAAGGGCCTGATAGAGGCTCTGATTTTAATTTGATCACTAGTCCACTCTACCCCAAAATACCCATCACTCCCAGCTTCGCGAATCTCGCAGTTGAGTCTTTGCGAGTATTGAACATCCATCGGGAAGTTCAAATCGTGATATTTTCCGTTATCACCATTGAGATCTAAGAACCATTTATCGTACCATCTCATTAGTTCCATAGAGGGAAGCTTAATACGTCCACTCCAAACCCTAGCTAACCAGGCTCCTTGCGTTTCACTTAAGCGCGTGGGAAGAACGTATCTTGGCAGACCAATAATACCAAGTGTGGGCAAATCGTAGGGCACAATATGATTGTAAAGGTTGTGCAAATGACTCCCATCAGTAAGTAAAGACGACAAGATGGCGTCCCCTTCAGATTCAACTTCCGAGTTCTTAGGTAAAAACGGTAAGGATTTCAAGTAACCAGTACAATAAATAACCTTAGTAACGTTCTCAATCTTTTCGCCATTGACTAGCAATACACTTTTAGTCTCGGGATCGAATTTCAATACGTCAGGAACCTCGCGGATATTTGGGTCAAAACCGGCTGGTAGTGAAGATTCCGATCTTTTGGTTTTATAGATAGGCCTTTTCAAATGAGTTGCCAGCTCAAATGCCAGATCCGAGCCGGAAGCACTGTTTCCCACAATGACTATCTCACCTTCTACGCCTTGAAAGTCTTCTGGACAGTCGAAATCCTTTGCATGCGACACAGAGGTGGGATACTGTTCATGCCATTCTTTCAAACCTGGACGGTCAGGGACAAAAGGAAGATCGTAAAATCCACAGGCAATGGCTACAGCGTCGAACTCTTCGGTATGGCACTCGTTAGTGATTAAGTTTTTCGTTGAAACTAGATATTTTCGTTTGTCATCACTGTAGTGCAGTTTGAGGACTTCATGATTGAAGTACGTCAGATGTTCCACGTCTCTGGAATAAGCAACAATATAATCCCATACTTGTTCTCGGAGTGGAAATAGTGGTGCATGAGCTGGGAATGGGAAACTTTCGTATTCCATCAAAAACTTGGGAACATTGGTGTCTAAGTATTTGTAGACCGCAGTTTGGAAAACTATGCCATTTTCACTACTAATGTGGGGCTCACTTTTACCGTGCGGTGTCTCGCACGGAATTGCAGGGCATGATGTCACATTTTTGTTCTTGAAGACCGGCTTTGTGTAGTTCCAAAGCCCTCCAAAAGTACTTCTTTTTTCGAAGACTTTGATCTTACCGAACCAGTTTTCGTGAATCAACGCCTTTGTGAAACCCGCCCCTACTGGTCCGCCGCCGATCACTGCTACTGAGCTATTCTTAAGAAGATGGCCTGGCGCCATTTTAGTCATTGATTTTTTGTCGCTAGATCTGAAGCTAGATCGCATACAAATGACAGAACTAGAGACTGACCTTCTTCCATTCCGTCCGATAATTGTCCAATATAAACTGACTTGAGCTTCTGGATATCTAAAATCCTTCGGTGTTTAACAATCAACAGCCCTCGCTTTGGCTCTGCGTATCATGATAAGACGAACTCATACCATTGTCGCTAATGTCCGCAGATAACCTACTTAGTCGTATAAAGCAATTATCTATTGTCCCTCGATAGGAATGGGGATTGCTCACACGAAGTCACGTAGAATAGCCAACCAAGTGGATAGTTCTGCTTGAAACGATATGCTCGAGCAGGAGCCTCTTAGTAGCAGTACCACAGGGAGTCATGAGCTTTTTAAGTGGTGGGGCCACGAAGTAATAGATCGCCGACGTCAAAATTAATATGCTGCTCAGGATTCTTACATATTCCACGCCTAGACTTCAGGACTTATCAAGGCTACGTGTAATAAAGTAAACTGCTAGAAACTAATATGGCTCTCGATGGTACTTAAATCATTTTTTATTCTGTTGTTTACATTTCCAGGCCTTTTTGGCTGTCAGTGATTATTACCGCGATAAAGCACAGTAAAACTGGCAAACTGTAGGCGTACTTGATGCCAAGCGTATAACTGTTCACCACTTCTCTCACATTAGGCGATAGCTCTTATATGTCGGATGTACTATGGCTGAGTTTTATCAATATTCTCTCTATCTCTGCGTCTCGCATGCATTCCTTCAAGTGTTCAGTGGCCTCTCTTCTGACCACATTTTGAGTGAAAGCAGAGGTACCTGCACACCCCAGACACAACTGATACTCCTGAAGAGGTAAAGCGCCGCGGTGGCAGTAGCTTGCTTATTTGGTGAAAAGGCAAAAAGAAATGAGAAGAGCGTTGAAGGAAATGTAACGCCTTGACCTATATTTGCAGGAATCAACAGCAAGAACATCAACCATCGGGCGTCGAAGGACTTAGCAATAGAAAACAAATGTTTCCGAGAAGCATGAACAAGATACATGGTGTCAGCGAATTGGGTAAGTTTTTTGACTCTTTCGTAGATAAACCCATGATGACGCCTCCGACTGGACTACAAAAGGATGGAATCCCCAGTCGAAAGCCTGCTTCTGCTGCATTGTTGCTGCCACTACTTGAAAGTAAAGTGGAAGAGTGAAGATGTAAGCATAGACAACAAATCCGATTTAACGATACTAACAGGCAAAACAGACGAGCTGTAAAAGTGCCCAACAGGTGAAGGGGGATTATCGGATTGGCCGTGTGGTTCTCTCCGCATAGGCAAAAACTGCCAAGGAAAAAATACTGATAGTTAGGAATCCCAGAGACCTCGCGGCAAACATCTAGCTTCGGATTCTTTTTGCGAGCTAATTATTGAGAGGAAGATCAGTTGAGACGCTCCAGTAAAGTTGATCTGTCTTAGTATATTACCGACAGTAATCGAATCGTTAGCTTTCGGTTTATCCCGTATGGAAAAGTACACCAAAATAGACATTGTGGATGAAATTGGCACTTGTAGCGAAAGCACCAAGCAGTGGCAATTACGCCTCCGCATGATGTGTTGACGACAGCGCCAGTTCCAAAAAGGATATTCTGGAATTATTGGAATATTCCTCGCTTTTCGACTCGAATAATGTCTGAGTTCATAATTGTGGACAGCGTAATAAGAGTGCCAGAACCAATGCCAGTCAATGCCAGCATCGAGAAGAGAGCGAAGATACTAGAAGAGAGACCATAGCCGAGACAGTCGAGACAGTCGAGAGCAAAAACTATATTTGCAACGAAGACACAGTTTCTCTACCCAGAGTGTCCGAAAAAGATCCGTACAGCAGGTGGAAAGAGGTGCATGTTACTAAGTATGCAGTTGTTATCCAAGTCGCTAGTTTGACATCCTCGAACTCATTACCAATAAGCTAGCAAATTGATGCTGTTATGGTACTATCGAACCCTGAAAGAAAATGTTGGTAAATAGAGCGATTTCGATGAGATAAACCTCATCCTTTTCAAGCCAGCTTATCTTTGCCAGCTACTGAACTCTGCCTTCTCAGTTGGGATAGAGGAATACGAAACCATAGGCTTCATCACGTTTGGACGTGCTAATATACTCGAGCAAGGTGATACCTCAACTCAAGCATGCTGACATCTAAAGACTTTTCGTTATTTCCCTGTCGCCACCATTTGTGGCCTTCGAGGCCGTGTAGATCATATAAGTCATATTCGTCATCAATGTCTTGAGCAAGAGCCACATACCACACGTGAAATGCGAATGACTTCCGTGAACGCCATCTATCTGGCGTTACGGAGCTAAGACCTTGGTGTAACTACAATCCACTTTGGTAAAAGTTTGGCAAGGTTGGAATTGGTGACCGCGCCGGAGAGGTTTTGTTTGTCCCTGGAATTACATTTATCGGCTTTCTGAGTCTCTATCACCCAATGTGAGTTCGGTGAGGTTATCAGTAATAATCGTCAATAGACATGTTGTGTTACTTAATATACTATTACTTGTGGTGAACTCGGTGATGTAAATCCCTCCGTGGTTTTTCCAGATGAGAAGAGTAGAATCTCGACACTTGGACTAAACCATCGGTATTTATACAATTATTTGGGTAATGAGTTCTGATATCGACGAATGTTCTAGACCAGATAACTAATTGCACCCAGTCTATATTCTTGGTGCAGTAATAATAAAACAGGGTGTGGATAGTTACTGTCCAAGCTCAGGGTCTAGACTTCAGTATTCTGTTGGTCTACCTGAGTGACTGATGTCTAATTTATCACTTTGTACTATTCTGTCGTAGTGCTCATGTAATTCGCACTACACTAATATCCGTGTAGGATTCCGACAATAAATCACTGAGTTCACCACAAGTAATAGTATATTAAGTAACACAACATGTCTATTGACGATATGTCTAATCATCTCTCTGAACTCACATTGGGTGATAGAGATCCAGAAATCCAATGATATTTGTCAAGAGATAGTCCAAAATTCCAAAACGCAAGATGTGTGTTGCCATCTACAACCGTGACTTCAGGGTCCTTGAGAAGTTTCTAGTCAAGCATATTGTTCAACTTGCTACTGCCACTGTGAGAAAACGCATAAAATCTTTTTTATACTAATAAGTTTACAAAATAGTGACATTGAAAGTTGGACTGGAGGGCGTCACTTGGAGAATAGCGGGGCCAAATAGGATAGTTGAATCCGTCAGGTTTCCAGAATTATCTGACGTAACAAATGCGTAGGATTGTCCAGAGACTTCAGCGGGCACATAGGCGGAGATCATGTTATTGGATACGGATCCAGCAACGGGCAAAATATCCAAACCGCTGACGAAGGTAACGTATGGTGCGGAGGAATTTAGTTGGCCGCCCATGGAAAATGAAACTGACGTGTTAATCGCCAGTGGCATTCCTTGTGCGACTGTTAACCCAGGATAGGCTTTAACGGGCAGAGATGGGTTTGAGGCAGGGCAGGATTTGATAAAGGCGGAAGCAATTGAATAAACCGCATTTATGCCCATAGGAGTAGCGAATGGATTGGCCATTGGTACTTCGCCTACAGCATTGCGTGTAGCTGACTGATGGAGCGCTTCGGTAACCAAAATAGAGCCGGCGACGGTTAGGTAAGTTTTGGAGGTGACTAAAGGAGCGGCACCAAGATAAGCAGACACACCAACACCATCAATAGTAGCTGCGAGAGCTACAAACTCCTCTGGTGTTTCCATGGGGAATTGGTAGGTACACGCAGCAACAGGAGTAACCCCCGCGGCTGTCAAGGCATTTTCCAAGAATAACACGTGAGTTTCTTCGTCATGTGTAATATATTTCAACTGCGAGTAGAAGTCTGCTGTAAAGTTGGCTTTAACAAAATCATCCAGGGACCAGGTTGAAAGTGCCTGTTTAAAGAAGGCATTTTCTAGGTGCTCTAAAGTGAGTGCGAACTGCAATATTTCTGGGTCGATGTCGTCTCTTTTCTGGAGAGCAAGTGGGACAGCTAAAGCTGTCGAAAGGAATATAAGGGTAGCTGGGAGTGTGAATTTCATGGCTGGAAGGCGAGGATAGGACAAGTTAAATTGAATTATTTGAAGGACAAACTGTTCAATAAATATTTACATATTGTATGACACAAAGCACTATCAACCTCAGGTATTTTTATAGCAGTTGGACCCGTTAAGCCACATTTAATCAGGCGGGCTTTAAGGCCCATAAAAGTCTCTCTTCACCTAGGATTGTCGCACAAGAGGAAGTGGTAATGGCAACAATTGACCGCGGGTGCTGCGGAACCCTTAAAATAGTGACACACGTCCCGGTTTCCAGTGGAGATAATAAGGACGACAATCGCTAAAACGCACTGAGCACTTTCTTACCTCAAAGTACCATAGCTTAACATATCATAATGCTGCAACCACCTCTGACGAAGACATCCTTTTACAAAACCCAGGTACGTCACCGTGCTTACGAGCAAGCCGAAAGTCCGTCCGAATCATTGGTATGGTAACATATACAGGTTATAGTTAAGTCACAGTGACGTCATATGAATTCCCATTGTTGTTGGCCTAACAACAAAAATGCCAAGAAAAAGGGCTGAAAGGTCATTACCACTATTTTTACTCATAGACGTCACCTAAGAGAGGTGCAGGAACGCATCCATATTCTTTATGACGAATCTCCTACTGGGGTAAACAAAGTTGTTGAGTTCCCTGGTCATAGGAGAGAAGGTCATCATCTGCTATTAGTAACCTACATTGCCGCATAAAATAAATATAAGCATTTTGTTTTCAAGTAAGGTGTAGGGGCAGGGATCTTAGTGCTACTTCGGTCTACGAAGTCACGAGGAAAAAAGTAAATCTTGATAAGATGAGCGGTACGAGAATCGAACCCGTGTCCCAACCTTGGAAGGGTTGGATGATAACCACTACACTAACCGCCCGACTTGATTGACAAAGCTTTGTAACGAAGCTTTATATTTAAGTAAAACTGTTCTTGCAGTTCAACTCGCAGTCGATTGCCGCAGAGATTTGCCATATAGTGCTTCCACCCGTAAGGAATTTGGTTCAAAAGATTTGCACAAGTAGCTTAGGGACGAGCCTCGTTTTAAATGCAAGTACATACATCACAGCGCCTAGCCTTTTCCTCTTGTGTCGTAGCTCAGCTAGGTTCTTCTTTACATTTTATTTCATATTTTTTACTCATTCGCCCGTTTTAAAATACATCGTTTCATGGGCACATCAAATGTTGAGTCTTGAAAGGAAGAACAATGCAAGAAAGTGTGTTCCATGGTATGCGATGTTATACCCTCCATTTGATTCAAGTAGATTAATTAATGTACATAAGATCCAAATTGCGCATTACTCTCGGAACTTCAGACTTCATCAGAGCTTATATAGACGAGAATTCCCTAAGCAAAATGAATTCCAGTCTGATGAAAACCATACAGCAGTTTTAAAAAGTCCGTTTGGTCACATTTCCCGGCTCTTTTATCAGATAGTGCAGTTTCTTTTAGCACCGTCTCGATTTTGTGCTTGACAATCCCAATCATCGAGTTTTCAGAGTCGTCGACCATTTCAGAACCGTGGTTTATTGTGGCAAGGTACGCCTTGTAGTTTTTCTCAAGAATCTCCAGCACAGTAGTAGATTTGAAGCCTGCGGCTATAGTTCTGTTTTTCCGCACAAAGACAATCCGTAGCAGACCATCCCACTCATGGTAATCCACTTGGGGTCTTGGGTTCTTGATTTCAAGTCGCACAACACTAGATTCCACCTGTGGAGGTGGCCTGAAGTTGTTTTTTCCAACCTTCATTATGTGTGTGACGTTGGCCCACATTTGAACATTTGCCGACAGTCGACAATACAGTGAATCTCCAGGTCGGGCCAGCAACCGCATGGCGAACTCTCTTTGAAACATAAGAATGGAGACCCTAGGAGGCTGTGGTTGATTTATAAGTTTGAAGACCAGTGGCGAGGAGATCTGATAAGGTGTGTTGCTTATGCAAATGTCGAAATAGGGTAATTCGGTCTTCATAAAATCTCCAAGTAAAATATCTAGCTTTTTCTCACCTGCGGTACCATGGACACGCTTTGTCAGCTCTGCGCCCATTCTAGGGTCCATTTCAACGGCAATGACTTTACGAGCCTGCTCTAAAATACGCACGGTCAAGTTACCAGTACCAGGACCCACTTCTAATACTACATCTGACGGTCTAATTTGTGCTTTATCGACGATTCCTTGAGCAACTAGCGGATTTTTCAAAATATGTTGGCCTAGATCTGTGTTAAACTTAAACACTGAACTTAAGTGTTTATCCGCTGACACTTGAGGCCCATTACTCGTGGCGGTTGTAAACTTCTTTTTGGCCGCTTTACCCATGGTGATGAATATGGCTGTGACTGCTAGTACTGACTCGTAAGATGCGTGATTCGGATAATTGCTTTGATCAAACAACTTGCCTTTACCGGTGCTAGCGATGAGATGCAATTAGATGCGATGGGATGTCGTGGTCAAAAATTTTTTTCAGGTGACTCCTGAAGCACTAAAGTACTCAACTAGTACTTGTAACGTGACGAATTGATCTTCAGAATATTTAACCGCTAATGTTTTGCATACACAAGATCTCATGAGAGGAGAACTACCTACCTGTCGACGTATTCGCTATTTATACGTAAAGCTCATTAAATAGTTTTGACAGAATTATTCTAACCTTCAGTCTATACGTTAAAGCTGGACAAAAAAAACCGAAGTTCATTGGCTTTCCGAGCCTTCATCACCTAAAGCGAGTTTTGTGATGTTATTGGTATTGGAGTCAGTAAACATATTGTAGTACTTATTTGTTTATTACTTGTTGTTAACTTGGTGACGTAAACCCTTCTGTGGTTTTTCGAAACGTGAAGAGCAGAATATCGACACTTGGAATAAACCATCCGCACTTAGACAAAGTTTTGGAATGGGTAAATTAATAAAATATTGGCTATTAATTGTATCTAAATTGATCACATGCGTTTTTGGATCACGACGTGAGTCAACATACAACTCGGGATTGGTATTAATAGTACTCTGTACTATTGTGTCATAGTGCTCATGTAATCCGCACTATAGCAAGATCCGTGCAGGATTGCGACAATTATCATGGCTACATTGCCACCAGACGGAGAAGCAGGGAAAACCACTGAAAATGGAAGGGGAGTAGTTGCAAGCATATATCTACTTCTCCTAGTTTATACCTCCTAGAGATAATCAATTTGAATTTAGAGCGAGAAGAAATGACCCACGTTATGGGATGAGAAGGGGAAAGTTAGAAGTTTAGATGTGCCTATGAAAGTTCTGTCTAGTCGAAAGCCTGCTATTTGGATTTTCTCCTTGCGTCAAAGGTATATGAGATGAACGCTAAGGTCGATTTTCTTCACAGTTCTTTTGAGGCGTCTTCTTGCCCCCCTTAATGTAGCTCCTTCAAAAGGAGTCGTCAGTAGCCTGAATTAAATTATACTTTGTAGGCAAGTATCTTCAATCCAAAAATTGTGTGCATGATGAGTTATTGAGTTATAGCGTCAATGATAGGAGGAAAGATCCAAAGGTAATTTGGATGATTTGATTCCGCTGGAAGCCTTGTCCCATAATCAACGTATAAGCGTAACGAAGTATAGTATCTCTCATTCAATTCATCAACTATTTGCCATACAATTCCAGCTCGACATCAGTAGGAAGATTTTAAACCGAGTTCCTGGCGTAGTGCTACAGTAAATTTGAGGGCGACTTTGAAGGTGACTTTGAAGGTGACCTTGAAGAACTATTATCGCTTGTAAGATACTCCCATATCCCCGCGTGTTCCTCGACATTCAAGTCCGCTAAAGGCCGCCTTGATCTTTCAATTTTCGATCCTGCGTTATTTAGTTTATTCTTGTGCGTACTATTTGTATCCTGTGTACAATTTTCGGCATCTAGAGAACTGCAGGACTCTTTTCTTTGCAGTTTTTGCTGCTTCAAGGCTACTACCTTTTGATTAGCAGGGGATTGCTCAAAAAATTGGAATTTTCCCACAGAAACGGGATTGACCTCAAGCTTTCGTACGGGACTTCCATGTCTGTCATTTGTAGCCGGCAGCACATTTAACTTCTTTGGAGATATGCTTGGGCGATGGTTAATGTTCTTGCCTGAGAGTGCACGACGTATTTTACTAGGAGATTTGGTATTCATTTATAGATGTTCGAAATTCCTTAACAACGCTAGGTGAAATGCTAGATGAAGCTGGAATACTAGAGCTTGGAGTTCTTGTCGAATGGAATCGCTGGCCGTGATATGTATATAGCGCATCGCTTACATTTGGTTTTTCAAGATCACGAAAATTAATATAGCTCGCCTTTTCCTTAAGCGCGAAATTTGAGGGAAACGCCAATCTCAACTCCAAGGTTGGTAAAAGAGCAGAAACTGGTTGATAAACATTGCGAACCTACCCGTTTGGTATTACTCATAGCTCTATATTACTACTCTCATGATAGGCTGCTTCCGAAGGATCCTTTCTTCGTTCTATATGGTGTTGGGAGTTACCAATTGCAACATTTATTCTCATCAATTTCGAATACACCCAACAATGTTCACAAGTACGAGATATTCCTTATAATCACCTTACATAATCATAATTAACCCGAATAAAGAGAGTCGAAAACATGTAGCGTTGGCCGCTGTCGCTATAGAGTGGAACATGTCTGTAACCACGTCGCAAATGGCCTAACTTCAAGCAGCAGGTTGCGAGATCCGTGTCTCCGCCCTTGACCTTGAAGAGCAAAAAATTGAAAAAGTTATCCTCCAACGTAACCTTGAATTTGGTCTCCCAAATCGGATTGAAGCCGTTTTCTTTGCAGCTGTGCGTAGAACCTGAGGTTTCCGTCATAACAATGCCGTTTTCGCTCACTAGGGGTTGAAAAGGTTTAGCACTGCCGTGAACATTAAACTTTACGCTAAAGCTAGGTGAGCATTGCTTTTGCTTCAAGTCCCGAGGTTTAGGAAGCATTTGGGCAGATAAAATCTCGACTCGGAGAATGATTCCATGGCCGTTCACGGCCGCACGCATTGCCTGAATATCATTCGTTTTAGCCACGCTGTTTAATAAATAATCTGGTTTTAGAATATAACCAGAATGCCACAGCGGGCCCTCTTCCAATGGCAGCTGAAACATAGCTTTGTTGAGCTGTTGGCCCAAATCATATGTCTGCCAATTTGTTGCAACCATTTGGGCCCCCAGCTCCCAAAATTTGATAGGATTGAAATTTGAAGACTTGTATCTAAAAGCATGTGGATAAACTCGCATAAGGAAGCGCCTATTGTGTTTTTCAACTGCTAGTTTCTGAAACTCGTCCTTTATTAAAGTCTCTAGCTTTTTCTCATTCAACGAAAAACAGTGGTTTTCTGTTTTCGACTCTGGTAATGAGAAATTTCTGAACGTGAGCCCATGAATGACGGACATCGAGACAAGACTTTCGATGACGCGGTGTCTTTTGGAAATACTTAACTTCGGCCTGGACCTCTTGTTAGGTTCAATTTCGGAATCGTAAGATGAACTTGTGGACGAAGAAGATATAATATCGTCGTCCTGTGAAGCCCTGGGATCACTCTTGGATTTCTTAACTTTTATAAGAAATCTGTGCCTTAGATTGGTGGGAGAAGGAAGTATCCCTTTCGTTGTGTCACGGTATATTTTGTCTCCCAGCTCCTGGTGAAGAATACTTTCTATCGCGATCTGGTTTGTTACTTTGCAGTGCACTTCCAAGGATAAGACCAGTGGGTACGGGGAAGTGATGAAGGCGTATTTTCGTACTACTTTGATGACATTCTTGAAGGGTAAGGAACCGGTCAGTTTTCCATGGCAAACCACAGGGCCCTCTTCGGCATCCCATACATCAATCTCTATGCATCGGCATCCTTGCTGCAAAGCATGCACATAAGTTTCAACTGTGGGTGATTCCCCCAGTTGCTTACCCTGAAGATAGGTGTTATGCGAAGAAGAGATGAAGTATTTATTGATTGGAAGGGAATAATCTGTCCTATTCTCTTTCAAGTATGGTTGAGACGTCAAGTACTTTCGAAAACCATCAATAGTCATTGTGCCACTGCTCTGCGCAAACCGTTCAAACTCGTTCATAACTTTTGCCATATCAGAAGATTCGTGTTGTTCTTTTACGAAAAATGTCCTGAAATCCGCAAAGTTCAGTTCTCCTTTGCCCCTAGTGACTCGAGACCAAATTCTGTATACTTCCTTCCGTGTTTTTAACTCTTGCACAAACTGTTGAAATTCTGTAAAATTCAGAAGCCCATTACGGTTAACATCAGCAGCATCAAAAAGCTTTTTTAAATGACTGGTAGAACAGAATATATTAAATTTAGCGCATAGGACTTCAACATCTCGGAATGAAAGTACATCAATATCATCGGCTCCCTTTTCGGCAGAAACGCTTGCACGCCAATGAACGTTAGCAAACATTTCATCATGGGGATTCGAAATACTTCTCATGAGGTTATGCCTGGAATCGACCATGCTGACGATGCCCTTGAACAAGCACTCGTAATCCGCATGGTTATGGGCCATCAAGTGTAGAGCTCGGAATTTATTGGACACTTGGTATATGATGGTAATCCAATTGCGGCCGGCAGAGGAGGGGACCTTATAGTCCTCAATATAATTCTTGGCCATTTCACCTGTCCTTATATCCTTGATGGAGTCTAGGCTTATGCTCTTGAAATCGCGCCAGTAGAGAACTCCTGCTTTCACAGAGAAAACATAATCCGCCTGTTTTTTTCGGCTCACTTTGGTCAGACATATTCCATTCTCAAGCCTGGCATATAGTTCTCTCAAATAGTCATTACTCCACGAAGCACCCTGTTTGTTACCCTCCATGCTCCTGGAAAGGTAAGCCTCATCGTACGTTAAGGGCCCCAAAATAGATGAGCTATTTTGTTCTTTTGGCCGTGACATATATCTTGCAGTTCTCCGAATAATGTGCTTTATGGTTTGATTAGAGGGCTCTGGGATGATTCTATCTCCGAGATCATTTTCAAATTGAGGTGAATGCCTATCGATAATCACGAGCCCTTCTTTATGGCTTCTTTTCAGCCAGAACTGAGGTCTTGGGGAGGACCTTTCCATCTGAGGCTCGTTTACACTTTGTAGTTTTCAAAAGCCTTGCTGAAGGTAATCAATTTGTGCTAAATTTTGAATGAGCCCACTTTACCCAAAATATCCATCGGCGCATCCAGAAATGATTAATAAAAGTGTTCAATCTAGATTTCGATGCGGCGCCCTTTAATGCCTCTTCGTTTTGTGTTTTGACTGTATACGCTGGACTTGATATTAGGATAAAATCCAAATCGTGGTTCGTCATTTTTTAATCAATTCAATTGGCGCTTATGTAAGCATGTTGTAGGTAACTGAAACTTTTTATATTTGGCATGTTCTGAAAATTGACTTGTGTTTTTGAGCACGACCTTCATTTGGTCAGTCAATCTAGCATCAATAGAACTTCCCACGTTAATATTAGGGCCGCGATATATGGGAATAAGAGATCTCAAGCGAGAATAATGCCCTATTCTACGCGATAAGATTGCAAATGAGGTCTCCGCTCCTACCGTGCTCGTCAAATTCGTGGTGCCAGTGATGGGTACTGCTGAATTTATTGCAAGCGATAGATTTGGGACATTATGGAAGTTAAGCCGGGTTGGCTTGGTACTGTCCGAAGGATCGAAAAATGATTTGGTTTTCTCCGCAGACTTTGGTGTAGTATTTATCATGACAGGTTTGATGTTCATCCGTTTGAATAGGAAAGCCCCTACACTACTGGTATGTCTGTGAGGCTCGGTAGATTTGTTTTCCAAGCCTTCATTTTTTTGGAGTGTTATCTTACGAAGCCCAGAGGATAGAGCGTCGCTAGCGTCTTCTTGTAAGTTTAACTGGTCTATTTCGCTGCGCAGAGCCAGCCAGCGGTCTGCTAGGTCATTCGCGTGGGTTGCCACCTCTACGGTAAGCACTGAGCTGGAAAGAGCTTGATATACGATACTAAAGTTTTTTTCTATTGCACACTGCAAAGCCACAAGATTCGTCCAGGGTCGATCTCCCAACTTTGTATCAGCATATGCTTTATCTTGTTTCTGGTCAGAGATGATATTCCAAGCTTTAGTAATATCTTGGTCCAAAACTTCGTTAAGACTATCAAAAAGCTCTTTCCAACGAGAGTTTACAAGCTCTTCTTTTAGTGATTCATATATGACAACCAGCGATTCATGCTTTTGACAGGTGATGGCATAGTTTTCTTGTAGAATGTGAATTAGGTGGTTAATGTGCGGAAGTTCTCTGTTACCAAAATTTTTGATCTTGTGGTTCAAGACGTCCTTCATGCTCTTCTCCAATGGTTCCATAGTTTCTGTTATCGACACAAACTTCTCAAATGAATCTGTATCCTCAGAGAATGTCGGTACTTGCCTGAAACCTGTATCTGCGCTTTCTGAAAGTACACTGCTCAGCTTTTTTTTGCCGTCGAGAGAATTGCGTGGTACTCTCCAGCTCTGCAGGTCCTGTTTTATTTCAAAACATTTCTCCGCATTTTCATCTATTAAGGCATTAAGAGACACAATGTGATCATTGAGTATCTCGTTGAATTCTAGACCAGTCTCCAACGCATGCTTTGAAGATCGTAGCACAATCTTGAGTTGACCAAGCCCAGACCAGCAGACCTCGAACGTGTTGACCAGAAGACAAAGAGTATCACTTGCTGTTTCACGCGCTACCTGACTTTCTATGGCATTAAGTAGGTTAACCAAATGAGATTCGATTTCCACGGTCTTTTGGAACAATGTATAGAACTCGTTTTTGAGCCTGCGCATACATTCGAATCTATCCAAGATTTCACTGGTGCTAAATTCCAGAGTGAATTTGGAAAGGAGAAATCTATGCAAAACAGGCCACTGCTGTGTTAATCCGGCAAGATCATCTATCAACAAATCATCGAATTGATAGTGGCCTTTAATTCTCAACGTCAAGTGGGATAGGACATCGAGATATTCAAAAAGAACGCCCTGAAGGCTTTGACTGGACAGCTCTTGCTCCATTGTGAATACATCAGTGTCAAAACCACACGCTTAGCACTGACAGTACACGTTCGGGGTTGGATGCATGTACAACAGATTGTTTATTTTTGAAGCGGGATCGTTTGGAGTTACATGAAGATTGTCGGCAAAATATAGAACATCATCCACTATATTACTATATCAAGATGAGCAGTTTAGGAACTCGGGTCGGATCATGTGGTGTGATGTAGCGTCTCAGCTATGGTGTAACGGGTGCTCTTTGAGTAGTGACCAACTGAATAGCTTGACTGTTTAGAGCCGCTGAGAAAGCGCGATTCTATACGCTGAACGTTTGGATAAATGCATGAATATTGATTTCTATTTAGTCTATCTATTACTATCCTAGCGTAACTGAGATAGCTGGGAAAGAAAAAGGTTTTATCATGGCGTTAATTTAGATGACTTTTGGTCTAAACTAAAATCGTTAGCCACGTGCTCCAGCACCTTGTCATCTATCTTTGCTTCTTCGTCTGATTCTGGCTGATTTTTCATAGAGGTCAATTCGGGTTTGCTGTTTTTCTTATCACTTAGCAGCTTAAATAGCTCGCTTGTTTCATTAGCGTAAAGATCTTTGAACTTGCCCATTTCGACAACGGATCCGTCGTGACCCAGAACGATGACATTTTCAGATCTCCTTATCGTGCTTAGTCGATGCGCAATACTTATGATGGTCAGTTCGCGACTTTTCATTAACTGTCCCAGGGTATAGTTGATGGCGCCTTCGCTCTCTACATCTAAAGCGGATGTAGCCTCATCCAGAATCAATATTCTAGGTTTTTTGATCAATGCGCGCGCAATGGCTATACGCTGTTTTTGGCCCCCACTTAACGATGCACCTCTGGGTCCAATAAGCGTATCGTATCCTTCAGGAAATTTTGTAATAAAGTTATGGCAAAAGCATTTTTTAGCCGCCGAACGGATTTCTTCCATGGTGACTTCGCCATTCATACCGTATGTTAGATTGTATCTGATGCTGCCAGACATTAGGGTAGGCTCTTGCTGCACAACTCCCAAATGACGTCTCAGGGATTTACAACTTGCCTTGGTGATATCTTGATCATCGATCGTGATATTGCCGCTTGTGGGATCGTAATATCTCAACAGCAAAGAAGCGATCGTAGATTTACCTCTTCCTGAGGGACCCACTATGCATACGTTTGACCCTGACTCGATCGTAAAGTTTAGATTTTTGAAAATTTGGTTGCTGGGTCTTGTAGGGTAGGCAAACGATACGTCGTTGAACTGGATCTTTCCGGACTGTGGGATGAACGTATTTCCCGATGTTGGTTTAATACTTGACGCATGATCGGTCATTTCAAATAACCTTGAAGCTGCACCAGCACCTTTCATAAGCTCTGAATAAAAATTTGAAAGACCGAAAACTGCAGAACCCGTATATTCGGTGTAAAGCATGAAGGCCGTTAAATCACCTACAGAGAGGCCTCCCTGAAGTACTAGGTGTGATCCATACCCTAAAACAATAAGAAAGCTCAAATCTCCTAGAATGCCGGTAGAACTGAAAAAAGTTGCGTTCGTTAGCGCCTCTTTCTTTCCAAAGGCAAATACTTTCCGAATGGCATCATCATAACGTCTGAGTTCCTTCCCCTCCGCGACAAAAGATTGGATGGTTTTCACCCCGTTAAGCTGTTCCTCGGATACTCTTGTTAAGTTACCTGTAGATTGTTGAAGATCTCTCGAGATGGCCCTTATCTTTTTACCATATATCGTAGCACCGACGAGCAATGGAGGTGCAAATAATAGTAGCGCCGACGTAAGGGGCGTGGATATACTAACCATCATACCAATACCAACGCCTCCACAAATAATGGCTTTGAAACCATCGGATACATTTTGGGTCATGGAACGCGAAACGACGTAAGCATCTGAACTCAGTCTGGAGATCAGGTCGCCCACTTTATTCCGATCAAAAAACTCCGCATCTTGGTGTAGAATTTTTTTAATAACGTTAGAACGAAGTCTAGCCACCAATTTCTCACCCAGCACCCTTAATAGGACAATTCTTCCAAAGTTGGCAACCGTTCCGAGGACCAAAGCTCCGGCGAACACTCCCAGAAAATCGTACATTCTGAGATTGCCGACGATTGGAGGAAGATCTTCTAAGCTGACGGGTCCCGTGGCTGCTCCATAAGCGTTCTTGATGGAATCCAGTACCATACCAATGACTTTAGGGATAGCCATACCCACGGAAGAACTGGCGGTCAAAAGTCCAATTGCAAGACATAGCAGCCTCCAGTCATGTTTCGCGAGTTTGAAGAGCCTCATAACTTCCTGAAACCCCATTTTTGAACCATCTTTATCGATCTTCTTTTCTCCAGATTTCGACATATCTTGCGCTGGCTTCCGAGCATCCTGGCGTGTAGACAGAACAGAAAAATGGCAAGCAAAACTTAATTGGCGGAAGTGGTCATTCGAGCCAACCAGACCCCGCTTCCGTTGCTGAAGAAGTGATTTCTCGATAACAGGCATATTACGCCAATGCATAAACCGAGAAAAAACTGACCGACTTAAACCATCTTTCAGACCGATGGGTCGCAGCGTTCGTACCGGTCGTACCAACATCATAGCTGCGAGAAGATTAAAAGGCAAACGCTAAGCCCACAGAAGGTAATCCTGTGACTCTTCTTATATATGAGTTGCCGAGCGTCCTACGTGAAATATATATAATTGAGCCCATCGAAA
Organism: Lachancea sp. yHQL494; assembly: GCA_030562185.1. Taxonomy (NCBI): domain Eukaryota; kingdom Fungi; phylum Ascomycota; class Saccharomycetes; order Saccharomycetales; family Saccharomycetaceae; genus Lachancea; species Lachancea sp. yHQL494. The sequence goes on along the minus strand of JAJMGS010000031.1, from coordinate 147,462 downwards.
TCTAGAGCGAAGTCCCGTGAATCTAGCGTGATATCTTGAATATACCTTGGAAGCATACATTCGCTAGATAGCAAAGTTTCATGGATACACTTCCACGTACCCAAACATTGCGTAGCGGGTCTCGACCACTTTGAAATCTCGCATGGGTGTTTTTTTAACTACGGTTGTCTAGTGGCGTCGCCACCATTTCAAGTGTAATCACAGAGAAATCTTGGAATAGTAAAGGTAAATGGACTGATTGCAATGAGTTTGGTAAGAGCAAGTAAACTTAAAACGTTTCAGAGAGATTGAATGATTGCGAATGTGTCAGAACCCGGAAACATTAGAGCTACACAGCTGCTCACATGATATAGACAAAATAGTACAGAGCGATAAAGCCATCTGTAAGTTATATAAAGTCTAAAAGGTTTATATTCATTGTACTTTAAAGTGCGCGTCCTGTTAGCATTTCAGTTTGTCTTCCCGGTAAAAACGTAAATCTTTGGCCGTCATAGGTACTTGTCAATCGTCGTCATCTTTTAAATAGTAGTTTTCGAACATTACCTAACACGGTCGAATTGTTACTTGTAGCCCAGCAGGCAGGCACTTCTGAAGTGCCTGGCCAAAACAAAACAAGAGAGTCTGATCTCTCGGTGCTTTATTCACAAGAAAGTCGATTATGAGCCCTCATCTACTTCTGGAATATCACCGTGCTAAAAAGGTACTACCAGATAGAAGAAACTAACTATTCCAAGAAGACTACCGTTTCCAATCTGCTATTCTCAGATCAATCAACTGCATATATCACCAGACTATTAGCTTCATTGGGTGTAATTTTATTCACCAAGTATATAAACTTTTGCGAACGACCGGGCCAATAGGTCGGTCTGAACCACGCATCTCGTCGTGAGTTTTGGGTGAACAGGAGATTTTATGAGAAAGCTTCTTCATCTGAAAGTTTCACTATTCTGATAGCCCTGGATAGTCGCATTAGAGCTTAGGCAGAGATACGTGCTTTTCTATTAGCTTCTACTTTTATCTGACACACCAGGATGTCAGCTAAATCTCTGGTGGCTGTTCGAGCGGCTAATTTAGGCATGGGCTCGGCAAGCTTGGTTTCGAATTATATAGCGATCTGATTGAGAATAATAAAACATACAGCAAGGTAGGCCTGGAAAATGAGGTAAAGAAAAGCATAGAGCCTATACTCCAGTACTGCAAATAGATTTACTACTTACGTCTTTTTTATTCCTGACAAGGTAAGTCGATGTTGCTAGTAAAGTACAGGGCCACCATCAGGCCATCCAAATGGCAAATTGACCTCTTTTGATAGATCACCTTCCGAGACTTACCACGACATAGCAACCGATGATTGCAATTTAATCTCTAAATTGAACTACATGATACAACTTAGTGGGAGGCAGAAATCTCACTATCATTTCTAACATTTTATTGAATTACTGACAGCTCGTCCCTGAGGTCACAAAGTTCGATGAATATATACGGTAGACTGGCCATTATAAACTAAAGTCGATCGGGGACATAAAAAATTCGTTTCACGTCCCTAGCTGAGAGAGGATGCTTATTTCTTCAAGGCCTCAGGCTCGGAGACGGTTTCGCCATTTTCGTACTTCACAAACTTAGCCTCGCTTCTCGCTCTGCTGAGAACTTTGGGGGTCTGCGCTTCGCTCTTCAAAGCAGAACGCACAGTTTGTGCAGCAATTGCCATGTAGTTGTTGTAAGTCAAACCAGCTTTTCTCCAAGCAGACATATCTTAACCTTATAAAGTGTTTATGGTCCTGGCGTGATGTTGAGAGCTAGCGGTAACCGAAAGCCTTAAACCTCGAATTCGTGATATAAAAACCTGGGTCCAGTGTTCGAATGAATCTCCAGTACCTTTTCTAAATTCTTAACTTGAGTTCTCATTGGCGAAAAAATCCAAGTGGCAGAAACCCGACTGTCTACGGGTAACCTCAGTGGAAATTTTCAAAATCGTAAGCATGTTCCACGACCATCATCAATTGGTCTTCGTCGAGATCCATGCACTCAACCGCTCAAAGAAGGCTTTAAACTGAATCTCTATTCTCACCAGAAGAGCGTTATTCGAGCTGAATTGACTTATCAGGAACCTGTTATAGTTGTTACATCGTTTACATCTTTTGGACTATGAAACCAGCTGAAATTTCTGACCTCAAGTCGAACCAAATTGATAGAGACTTATTTTACAAATTGGCATCGGATCTTTCGGAGGAAAGACTGCAAGCAACTTTACAACTTGTCACACAGCTTTCAGAGCTACCCAAGCAGTCTGGTGAATGGGACTATGTTTTGAACAGGCTTATCAATGGTCTTTCTTCGAGCAGGAATGGCGCCAGACTAGGCTTCGGGCTATGCCTCACAGAAGCGGTCTTTTTGGCGCTACAGTACCAAGTTTTACCAGATATTAGTCACTATGTGAATTTACTGATATCTGCATTATCGAAAAGTGCTGTGAAAAACGGTAAAGAAGAGCGTGGTCTCCTATTCGGAAAGCTTTTCGGACTTCAGGTTATCCTCAACGAACCGTTATTCTCTCGCGTTTTCAAGACCAGCAGTGCTGAGGGTGAGGAATTAAATCTTGCTTTCACTTTGGAATATGCAAGTGCATTGATCGATGTCGCTACCAGCAAGACCTGGATTCGCGAATCATCTCTATACACTCTTTACCAGACAATCGAGAAATTGGCGCCGCTTTTGAAGTCTCAAGAGGCACTCGACGCCATTTTCAAAATTTTGGATGCAAATGATCTCACATTAACGAGCGAAGGTCTGGCAATCTACCTCTTCTTGTTGCACAGTTGCCCAATGACGAGGAAACTATGTAATATGAATGGGTTGTATCTGAAATCCCCATGGAAAAGCAATGACCCGCTAAAAAGGGGTAACCTGCCGGTAATCGCCAATGCACTCAAAGAATCTAACTTACCAGAAGATTCATCTTTAAAGCAGAAGGGCGTCTGGGGTCCAAGGTTGCACTTCGTCTGGGATATTTTATTTTCCTGCTTCTTCAGTTCGAATACAAATAATCGTGAGACCAATGAACCGTCCAACAAAAAACGGAGAAAGGAAGGTAATGAGAAAAAGCAGATCATTGGATTCCCGGAATTTTGGAAAGCTGTCGTGGATGACTCTTTCTTTAACGAGAAGGCCTCGTGCGAAAGAAAGTATTTGGGATTTTTAGCCTTCGAAAAAGCCTTTCAGCTGTGTCCAACCTTCAACATTAGAGATACTCTTTCCACGAACTTCACAAGGTGTCTAATCAACCAATGCGGTAGCCCTGAAAGGAACTTGCACAAAATTTCTCAAAAGTCTTTAAACGCCATTGTCAGTATCTGCCGCGAACAACCAGAAAAGACAGCAATAACCTTTGAAGCATTAGCCTTCGGTGATAATGGTTCTATCAATTTTGATCAACTCACTAAATCTAAAACGATAAGCACCCTCTTAGCCAACAAAACACTCCGAGCTGATCACTTGATTGATATGACCGCTGTCTTGGCTCAAAAGTCGTCTGATAATGCTGACGAGCATTCCAAGCTCAGATATATTGTGGATGCGGTGCTTCATCTGGTAAGAGCACATAAGTCGCAGGCGGACATTGTGTGGGTGGGCCCATGTTTTGATATACTCATTCACCTCAGCTTTTTCCAGAGCCAAGAGTCATCGTTAACCAATGATAATGAGCAGCGCAACCAATCCATTGGACCTATTGCCGTCGAACGGCTCTATTCAATACTCTCCGATCTACTATCCGCTGAACAAGAAGGTGTTAGATTTTTTTGGCCCTACGCTGCCCTCAAAAAAGTTCTTCGCAAGCAAAAAGATCAACAGCTGCTGAATTCTATTGGTGAAGAATTGCGAGAGATCTTCGTTGACGCTATAGATGAACTTGAAAGAGTGAGCAAAATGTTATCGAAAGATGAATTGAACCCCCAACTATCTGGTTTACAGTTACTTTTTTCTATCAATCTTTTGGAAGCATATTCTGGTGAGGCAGAGGCCGTTTCTGTGCTGGAAGATCTGATCGCTTTCTCGAAGCTTTATGGTAAGAAAGAAAAAAACAGTTCTTATGCGGGCTTTATAGAGATCTTATTATCTTTGGCAGCTCAAAAGAAAGCACTACTAAGAAAATCCAGTCTAATCATCTGGGAGTCTTTTGTGAGTCAGGTATCGCCAGAAGATCTACTAGTCTTAGTTGAGGTCCTTACGGCAAGGGAGAATAAAGAGGGTTATTCTGCTCTTTTTGAAGCAGCGGGAGAAAATGACGATAATTCGGATGAAGAGCACAATGAGGAGGGTCAGCAGGATGAATTAGACAATGAATCAACGAGTGATGATCCCTCTGATGATGGAGAACTGGACTCAGATGACGCAATCTACTCAGGGGATGATGCTGGGAATATAGACAAAGAAACTACCAGTGCTCTTGTGAAGGCTTTGAACCTACCGGACTCAATGGTGGATGATAAAGGTGAGGTTCACTTCGAAGACTTAGGGGACACAGGTGACACAAATGACGATGAAAGTGAGGAAGATTTAGATGATGAAAAAATGATGGAACTAGATGATCAGCTCTCCGACATATTCAAGCGCAGGAAAGAAGCGCTTTCCAGTATACCGACTGGCAACAAGAGAAAAAAAGAGGTCAAGGAGTCGAGAGAAAATGTCATAGGGTTCAAACACAAGGTCGTCGACATGCTCGAAGTCCTAGTACGCTGGACCGAGACGGAATCTAAGGAGGAATCGTCAAAATCTCAATCTATGGCACTAGAAAAAGTGCTTGAGATTATCATACCTCTGGTAGGCTGCATTAGAACCACTTTGGACAGACCCTTAGCCGAAAAAGTTTCTAAACTAGTCAAAAATAAGATTACAAAGTTCAAGCTTGTGGGTGCTCAATCATGCGAGCGATACGATCAAACAAGCATCACAAAGCTAATTAAAGAAGTTCATGAGTTCATGCTTTCAAAAAAATCTGGCCAATTTCCTAATCTATTATTCTCCGTTTGCTCCTCGGTATCAATTTTTCTAGCCAAACTCATGGTAGAGATGAACCCAACCATGGACACCTATTGCATGTTGATGGAACTTTACCACAGATCTCTAAACGAATGGTTCAAGCACGGGAAATTTGGAGTTAACATATTTATCGAGTTTCTCAGTTGGCTATCTACAAAGAAGCAGCACGCTTCGAATCCAGCTGAACTCGAAGATTGAGATGTCCAGGTTGTTTCTCAATGCGTTCAACTCTCTAGAACCAGGCGATGTGCAGAAGTCAGGGTTTGTTTTTCAACACAAGGAAGGATCTCTGCTCTACAAAGGTCAAACTTTGACAGACAGCCGATTTCGGATTTATCAACCGTACATGATCTTCTCGATTCGGGCACACTTAGGTGTCCAAGAGCATTTTACAACTAGGCTATAAAAGGGATCCTGCTATTTATCAAATATGGAAGGATTGATCACGCTCTGAAACCGTTAAATCAGCTGAACAAAACCTCCAGGTTGGACGCACTTGGTTGAAGGTAGCTCAACCGCTTCCACTTTTTGCCTTCCAATTGACATCAGGAACTCGTTTGACAAGGACTCAGCTTTGCTCCCAGAAGACGTTGTAGATGGATTATCCAATGGAGGCCAACAGCGGCGATACCAGGAAGGTCGATAGTAATAGGCAAGTGAGGCTTTGAAGCAGACACTTTAAATGGACAGGCCTCCATAAGCGAAGACTCCGATGTGTCCTACAGTTCGAGAGGGTTATTTCTTCAATGTCAGACTAAATACTCAGCAACCACAAGGTGGAAGTTTTGTAGGTTTGAAGACGACGTTTTAAGATGGGTGAATGATGAACCTTTAGCGGCGTCTTCTGTTCCAGTCTCTCGGGTGAGGGAGCCAAACGACCGGACGAGGCAAGACTTCTCACCGTATGTTGATAACCGTTATCATATTGAAAACGTATGCGCTTCTAGAAGTAGAAATAAGGACACTTACATTTCAGTTACTTGCTGCTTGGCACTATCTGATCTAAATCTCGGTATGCACTATTCTGAACATGCTCCCATTGATGAGTTTGTGGATCGTCTCGGGTCCTTTGTACAATTATATCCAGACTTTGTTTAACCCAGAATTAAAGCGAACTTAAGGTTTTAGGTCTATCTATATGTCTATTCGAGCGAACGGATGTCATAATCCTTTGGAGCAGGTGGATTCGTCAGCTTTTTGGACGGCTTCCAAATCTGTACGATATTCTCTTCCTCAACGCTTGCCATAAGCCACGGTATATTTATGTTACAAGAGAAATCGTTTACTGGACTCTTATGACCGGCATGCATCATGAGCAACTCGGGTACACCATCATCGGCGTCCTCCTGTGGTTGCTCGGCTCCAATTTGGAACAAGTCCCATATCAAGGCTCTTCTATCGGAACCGCCTGAACAAAGGATTCCATCCCTCTGAGGAGCGAACTCTAAGCTTGTGACAGCATCCTGGTGTCCAGAAATGCTGTGAAGGGGAACGCTGGGATTTCGCAAATCGTAAAGATAGACTTGCGAGTCTGTACCGGCCGCAGCGAATAGATTGACGGAATGTTTGCTAAAGGCTAAAGTGTTGAAGGGTTCATTTTGGATTATTTTTACGACTGGATTGTCGGACCTTTTGTCATGCAGTAGCAGGGTCTTGTCTTCCGAAACAGAACCGAAGATGTTTGGGTTTGTTTCATGCCACTTCGCTTCATTCACGATATCTGTGTGATTGGCGTCGACTTTAATAGGCGACCGCTCAGCGGATCTTACATCCCAAATCGCTATTGTTCCATCATCTGAACAAGACAAAAGATCTCCCGGAGACGCAACGCTGAAATTGAGCCCGTACCCATTTTCCTTATGGAATGGAAATTCTGCCCTCAGCGCATGCTCTTTATCCTGAGATCTGTCATATAAATACACTGTCCCTGATCCATTGATGGTCGCTATTAAATTACTGTTAAAAGGAGCATAGCGCGCTCTGGTGACCTCCTGGTCATGCTCAAATTTGTTGGTTATTTTAATCTTCGACCTCACCTGCTGTTGCTCAATTCCTGCAATTGCAGTACTAGAGGCACCGTCACGGTTTTCTTCCTGACTTCTTTGCAACCCATCTGTAGTGTCATTTTGAAGCGTCTCGTATGGTAATTCTACGGATGCAATTTTCAGGTAGTTCTGCTCTTCCCCCGATGTATGGGTTCCCAGTATCAGCTCTTGTTGCGTTGACTCCGCACTGTTATCCGGTAACCATTGAATGGTCAGTGATGGCCATAAAAGTTTTGTCTCACTGACAAAATCGTACATCAGAGGTACGTTAGATTTCCACAGATCATATTCCTCGTCAATTGTAAGCTCTTTATCGGGTTCGACCGTCGTCATGCCGGTTTATTCTGTCGATTTTAGTAATAGTACTGGAAAACGAATGAAGATGAAATGAATGTATTTAATATATCTAACTTTATCATGCAAAATTTAAAAATAATCAATATGAGGATTAACACTGTCGAGTAGAGCAACGTCTCCCAATAATCTGAAATCTCTGTTGACGTAAATTAATAGAGCCTTCGGATTATAAAATTGTCTTAATTGAGTCGTATCGATTAACACTTATTCTTGATCAAGGATCCTGAACCAAAGTTAGATTTTACGATTTATGCTCTAGTTTTCTGTGTTGTGATATAACTCCAACCTTTAATCACCTTCTCTTTGAAGAGAGCTGGGAGGGATCTTTTTCTATCACATTCTCCACGCCGCCCATATTTTCCAGCCTGTCTTCCTCGATTCTGACTTGCTCACGTCTTTCCCACCACCGATCCTGGCACAGATCGAAAGAGTGCTTCTTCAGGTACTTCCCCTTGGCTTCTCTATTATTTGAAATTGCCCACTGCAGGAAATCAGCACCCGTGCGAATGTAGAATTCCCGAAGCGACTCAAATGCTTTCGGATGAGGTAGCCAAGGTCTGAGGTCAGCAATCTCTGGCCCATCTTCTTCGACATCTCCCTCTTCCTCGTCGTCTTCTTCTTCGTCCGCGACAAGCCTCCTATCGGGCGCTTCTTCCTCGTCGTCGTCCTCCTCCTCGTCGCTCTCATCCTCCTCCCCATCTTCTTCATCTCCAAGTTCTGTTGCTCTCTTTATGGCGTGCAGGTCTTCCCAAAATAATTTGACCCCATCCAACCTGTTCAAGTCGATGCTGTAGAATGAATCGATAGCATAATCTTTCTCTCCATACTCCCATACACCTCCAAATATGAATAACAAATCATCTATGACCGCCGTGGTGGCATTGAACCGCGGGTGAGGCAGTTGAGTCAAAATAGTGAACTCTTTGGAACTACTTTCCATTTCTTCCTTTTCTTCAATCCTCTGCAATTCTCTTTCAATTTCATCATCGTTATCCGCGGTATCCCCATTATCTGCAAGGTTGGCCTTCTGTAGGATGTCATTTAAGATGTTCTCGAGTTCTTCGTCTTTGTTTCTGCTGCTTTTGGGAGCCGCAACCGTTCTCTTTTTCTGAGGTCTCATCTTCAATGTATACCATCTGTTAGACTCAACTTGATAGGAAAAGAGATCGTTGAAGAAGTCGGAATTCAAACCTTCCTCTGTTTCCTCGTAGTCGTAAACACCCCCAAAAAGGATTCCTCTACCCTTGTGGTGCACCATGGAGCAGCCTACCCTCGGAGAAGGCTGAAATCCTTGCTTCTTGCGTCTCTCCCATCTAATACCATTACTGTCGGACTTCATTTTGAGGTACCAACAGTCGGTGAGAGTTTTGCCTTTCTGCAGGCCTTTGCCGGCCTTGACTTTACAGTAGCCACCCCAAAGAACAGCCCCATCTTGTGTTGGAATGAGCGAGTGACCAGATCGGGGATCAGGAAGTGGATGATTCGGAGGAAATTCCACTTGCTTCCACTTGTAGGTTGTAATGTCAAATAACCAACAGTCCTTTAAATACGTAGTGGACGTGCCCAGGTCTCTGAACCCACCATGCAAAATGAAATAGTTTTTCCAGATTGTCATACGGTGTCCGGAGCGAGCGCTTGGTCCATTTTTCTGGTCTATCTTGGTCCACTCCTTGGAGGTGCAGTCTAGAAGCCATGTATCGGAATAATGATAAAATGTATTTTGCTTTGGAGACGAAAATTCACCACCATGGAATAAAGCGATGCCACTGGGATGAGCAGCTGCAGCTGCTGATGATCTGGGCATTGGTGAATTTTTGGAGACAATTTTCCGCCATTGATCGCTGTCTACTGAATAAGTGAAAAGCTCATTATAGAAGGCTGTGTTTGATGTGGACAAATCCGTATGTTCACCGCCGAAAAGAATAACCTCACGTTTCCCATGCACTGGATTAGAGATCATGCAAGAGTTGATTCGCAGACTCGGCCGCTCCACATTCGTGACTACAATTTCTTCGAACGATTCCTGCTCTTGCCGATACCTTGACAAAACTTCGTCGATGTCTAAGTCATCATCTTCTTCAGAGCCCAGCTTCTTGCCCCGTTTCTTGTCCTTACTTTCAGACTTTTCCAAGTTCTTCTTGGTTTTCTGTTCAGCGCGAGCCTTTTTAGCGTCCTTATCCTTCTTATTCTTCTTTGCCATTTCTTACCCCACTTCAATACACTGTTGAACCTAGTAGCTGAAGCTGAAGAGATTTGTGTAAAGCTTTCAGTAGTGAGTTAGATCCTGCTCATCACACGGAAAATATATATTATAACTTCCTCCAAGGAATCTGGCATCAACTACATCTCAGCGTCTGCTTCACCTCACGTGGGTACTTAACCTAATCAAACTATTTACAATGGATGTTCTCGGAAGTGTTGAAGATGCCACTGCAGACAAACATACATTTCTGGCACGAGTAAAATTGTTTTACTTCCAAGTTAGTGTTTGACGTTCCCACCACGGTTTTTTTTGGGCTTAACAGCCATGCTAAATAGTTTAAACAGCTGAAAAGGATGTGTCCTCCTAAAAGCCAAATAAACTATTAGCTCGGAGGTGAAAAGGTAAGCACAGGGCAGGCACGAGCTGTGAGTTCTGAACGGTATGATGGCGAGGGCCCTTGAATATTTAGTTACAGAATGAGTCCACGGTAGTGAGATGTAATAGTAAAAGTGATATTCTGCAAAACCCACGGGACGGCTGAATGCAAGTACCGATTATCTGAGCCCACTGGTGTCATTGATTATCCATGACTCAGATATTTTTGATGAGTTTGCTCACCGTGGATGCCAAATCGTCGGCTTCTTCTCTAGTAGCCGCCTCAGCATAGACACGAACGGCATCTTCAGTTCCACTAGCTCTAACAAAGGATCTCGCAGTATTAAAGTTCGCAACAATAGCATCAATCTGGTTTTGAAGACCCGCTGGGCTCACCAGCTGCCTCTCCGCGTTCGTAGTTTTGAAGATTGTTCTGTCCGGAACTGACACTTTAATCAATCGATTGGGTAAATCAGTGTATTCTTGATCCCACTCCTGAGCCGTCCATTCCATAATCGATAGAACCGCCAAAACTGCCAACATGTCAGAAATGGCGTCTCCCACGGTTTGATTAATTAATTTTGTGAAGAGTGCCAGTAATCTTAAAGCCTTGCATGCCTCTGTAGATTTCTCTGTCGTCGCTCTAAGATTTTGATTTACCAAATCGGTGAATTTAGTCGAGAAAATAACTGTTCCATGGCCATTGGCCTCGAAGTAAATTCCTATATCAGACTTGACTGCTTCATGGTGTAAATGTTTGACACCCGTAGATGTGCACTTGACTGAAGCACCAAGAACTTTCTCGAGGTAATGGGTGGAGCTGCCATTAGCATATGCAGTTTGAACCACACCCATTTCCACCTCATTTTGCAGCCCTGCAACATGTAGCAGGTTTTGGAAAAACTTCGCGAAAAGTGTGGCCATCTTATCGCCATCCAGCAATTGAAATTGGCCCTTGGAGTTGCAGTAGTAAAATACAATTCGATCAGCGTCACCATCAAAAGAGCAGTTGATTTGTTTTTCGTCTTGATTTTCGCCGGTCGTAATTCCCTGGGGGAGCTTTTGGTTCGTCTTTACGAAATCAGCACCACATAGATGGTTTAAAATCGCGGGCGTCTGCCAGTTCGCATTAACCACTTCGTAAGTATGCTTAAAAAATTGTCGTTTTAAAAGCAGCTTCTCAACTTTGGGACCCCCAATGCCATTAGCAGCATCGATTTTCAAGTGATAAGTGAGGGAATGAATTCCGCAAAGTTCTGTAATCTGGTCCCAAGCTGATAAAAATTCCTGATAGTACAGTTCCTCACCTATCTCCACTCCTCTGGGCAGTTCATTGGTCTTATTGGTCAAAAAATGCAACTGTGGCGTAGTGAGAATACCGAAGTCTATAATTTCCAAATTCAAAAATGCTTGTGTACCGGCTCTGAAAGCTGCCAATAAGCGAGGGCCAGATTCACGGGAGTCGCGTGCAACAGCAATGCCACCATGTTTATTAGTTTCCACTTTAAGCTCTTTCATCAGCTCTTCCAAATTCTTTTCAAAACTTGACCAACTTAAGGATGCACTATTTGCCAAGTTTGTGGCATATTTTTCCCAACTCTGCGCTAACATCTCACCTCTAGGTTCCACAATTTTTACCCCATTGTCCTCGGGTGGGTTGTGCGAAGCTGTGATCATCACACCAACAGTTTGACCTCCCAGATAAATCGAACGTAAGCCAGCCAAGATGCCTGTTGTGAACATTACAGTGTCCAGGACGTCAGAATTGTAGCGAAAACCCGCTGTACCATAAGAGTAGGTGAACCCACGCTTACAATACTTCTCGTAGAGAGATTTCAGGGCTTCTGTCTCGAGCATCTTCTGCGATGAGCTAGGTAGCTGTTCTAATCAATTGTAGAATGCATAAATATAATAATATATTTGAATAGGTACAACATATATGTATGTCCTATTAGAGATTAAAAAAAAATCGATATTCCGAAGTCCTAAATTAGGCCAAGTGCGGGACTTGAGAGCTCGCTGTGCAATCTGATGGCTCCTCCTACACCCATTATTGGACAAAATGAGGTAGAATTAATCAAAAATAGTGTAAAATTACCGTGCCAGCTAAAATCGTTAATTCAGAACGAATGCGAGTTCGATGGTCGCGAATATGTGTGCATTCCATTCAAAAGAGTGTTTGAGGAGTGTTTGGTGGGTGAGAACCAGAGCAAAGTGAGAATAGAAGTCACTACAGAACTTACCAATAGTACATCCGATGAGATGGTATACAAATTTTGGTCGAGTGTGAAGGAGACGTAGGTGTAAAGGACTGTGTCAGAGGATCCTAGTTAGGTGAAGCTTTAAAAGTAGGCTTCGGAATTGCAGGATAACACGTTTGAATATTGGGCGATCATTTAGCCTGTAGTCCTTCAGCTGGCGCTCCTTCAGTTGGATACGTGATTTACTAATGAGGGCCACTTTTAAAAGCGGCCCATAAACCGACGAGCATTCATTTAACCTGGAATGGCTTCCATTAAAATTGGATTCCGAGATTACTTGTGCCCTCTTAAAGGAAGCATACATTGGACAGCGAGCAATGCCACAGTTTTCGCAGTCGGGTTGAAGAAATCGTAGACCTACGGTTTTGCCAAGTTCTTTCTTACATCCTCCAATGAAACTATTTATGATAGTCATTGGGATATGGGAATGGCCCATGAACGGTTGCATTCTAGTTGATATCTAGCAAACTACTCGGATATGGACGTTAGGCTTGCAGTCAAAAGAATACCCTTCTGGACGCATAACTAAGGTCAAATAAGCTACAAGACTGCCAAGAAAACTAGACATGATCGGTTCAAAGTTGAACTGACCAAGAATCCCATACGAAGAAAGTTCGCGCTACGAAATACAAATTTGAGGGTTTTCAAGGCACTCAATTTTTCTGAAATCAAGCTTCCTTGGAAGGTTTACTAAAATTTGGATTATCAATCACAACATTCAGGGTTCAAAGTTGCCCATAACCCTATGGCAAAATTAATGTCTAAATAGCTTCTGCCGTGCTCTCAAAATTCGAATTTATCACACTACAAAGATGGCCTTCTTGAAGAAAGTTTTCATCTTAAACGTAAGTCCTTCGAATCTGATGACCCCGCCTTAGTTTCTGAAGCAGGGGTTCATCCAACAGGATTACGGTCTAATTTCCCGAATCCTACCACTTTCGTGGGATACGAAAAGCGTCATGAGATTATCTAAAAGAGTGAATAATTGTTAAGGTCGCGATGGCTGGGTCCAAGTATATGTTTCATCACTAAAAAGATATCTTGAAACGTTCACCAAGTCTGACTTACCTCGTTCAGCCCGAAAACGGATCCGAAATTTTCTAACGAAATAAATAAGAGCATATATTATTAAAGAATTGATCTCCAAAAATATCAGATTTGTCTCGAAATTTCAAGCTCTTGAGAAAAGCTCTATTCTGGAGATTTCGAGCGATTGGTGCCCTTTATACCATAAATATGCTGAAGATCACAACTCAAACTGCTAATAAAATGCTCTCACAGGGCACAAAGTCGAAATTTTTGTCATCTACTGCCGTTAGTCGCAGCAAGAGCTATCGTGTAGAAACAGATGCTTTTGGCGAGATTAAGGTCCCTAGCGACAAATACTGGGGTGCTCAGACTCAAAGATCATTAGAGAACTTCAAAATTGGTGGGGTCCGTGAGCGCATGCCAGAGCCTGTAGTCCGAGCGTTTGGTATCTTGAAGAAGTCTGCGGCAATTGTTAACGAGTATCTTGGAACGCTGGACCCCAAGGTCTCAAAACCAATCCAACAGGCTGCTGATGAGGTTATCCGTGGTGACTTGGTGGACCACTTCCCCCTAGTCGTTTTTCAAACAGGTTCCGGTACTCAAAGTAATATGAACGCAAATGAAGTGATCTCTAACAGAGCCATTGAAATTGTGGGCGGTGAGATGGGTTCTAAATCGGTCCACCCAAACAATCACTGCAACCAAGCTCAATCTTCAAACGATACATTCCCCTCTGTTATGCACATTGCCGCTGTCACCGAAATTACGAACTTATTGCTCCCACAATTGACCGCTTTGAGAGACTCTTTCGCTAAGAAATCCCAAGAATTTGATCCTATCGTCAAGATCGGAAGAACTCATTTGCAAGATGCAACCCCTCTAACGTTGGGTCAAGAATTCAGCGGATACACTCAACAATTGACTAATGGTATAGCTCGTGTAGAGCAATCTTTACACCACTTGAAGTACTTGGCTCAAGGTGGTACTGCTGTAGGTACAGGCCTGAACACGAGAATCGGTTATGATCAAAAAATTGCCGCACAAGTTAGCAAAGAAACTGGCATTGACTTCAAGACTGCACCTAACAAATTTGAGGCCCTAGCTGCCCATGACGCCGTCGTCGAGTGCTCTGGCGCTTTGAATACGTTAGCCTGTTCTCTTTTCAAGATCGCTAATGACATCAGATACTTGGGTTCTGGTCCTCGTTGCGGATACGGTGAGCTTTCGTTACCCGAAAACGAGCCGGGCTCCTCAATTATGCCTGGTAAAGTCAATCCTACCCAGAACGAAGCCATGACGCAAGTGTGTGTTCAAGTCATGGGCAACAATGCCGCTATCACTTTCGCCGGTGCTTCCGGTCAATTTGAGTTGAACGTTTTCAAGCCGGTTATGATCTCCAATCTTTTGAGCTCCATAAGGCTACTGGGTGATGGCTGTCACTCTTTCAGAGTACATTGTGTGGATGGAATTCAAGCCAATAAAGACAAGATTGCCAAGCTTCTACATGAATCCTTGATGTTGGTCACTGCCTTGAATCCAAAAATTGGCTACGATGCTGCATCTAAGGTCGCGAAGAATGCTCACAAGAAGGGCATCACTTTGAAAGAGTCTGCACTAGAATTGAAAGTCCTGACCGAGGCAGAGTTCGACGAGTGGGTTGTTCCAGAAAACATGGTCGGGCCAAAATAAGTTAATACCATCAAGGCGATGGGAGTGGAAAACCGACATACTCCATGCCAATATGCATATTCCCTGTTTAATTCAAGAACTTTACAATCCGTAGTAGCACTTCCATTTAACTATCCTAGCTGCTGGTATTATAGCTAAGAATTTCGTCGTTTATTTTTCGTAGTCCACTATTTTTGGCTTCGTCAACTGGATTTATGATCTCAAACCCAATTCGGAGTCAATGAAGGCACTTTTTCTGCAAAATTCTCCTGCACGATCGCTTAGCAGTTCTTCCAGCCATGTAGTCGAATGCATAGCACTATTTAAACGCCAATGAAAGTGCCATATTCACTATAAGATCAACATGACGGAAGGAGACATTGAACTCCGGCATGAAATACAAGAACAGGGCCATGCGAGGGAATTGGACCACCTGAATAACTATTTCACTATTTGCCAGCGCCAATACTTGTACACACGTTTTAGTATATTTTGTGATATCAGCGATGCTTGGTCTTATGAAAACTTGGCATCCGTAGTAAGATCCACTTGCTTGGTGGACCCCTGTCATGTTACAAACGGTCATTCCGAGACATCAGCCCAACCATTATTTGGAATTCTACACGAGTGTGTTGCATATTTCAAAACCTGTTACCAGTCATGAATATATGCGCTTTGATAGGTAGTCAAGATATCTGATATACTAATTAATGAGTGAAATATCCTGACGTCGTAAGGAAAGTCTTGAAGCCTTTTAACAGTAATGGGAGAAATTATGGCAGCAAATATTTCGATCGAGCAATGCTGTCATTGTTTAAAGATATCAAATGGGCGGCTATGCCACAAAAAACAGCAGTTGCTGGCAATACAACCATGTTTCACACCGAGCATTCCGTTGCGCATCCCCTGATTTTTATGTATTATTATAGCCAATTTAAACCACCTCGCTACTTTGTCTTTGCTAAGAGACGTCGCTTTTCCTCGTGAGCGGCCCTAAATCTTAGAACAGGCGAGGATGTAACATATGGGTGGCTATACTGCTGACGAATCTTCATTTGAGGGAGCAATCGACACGTATAAAAGAGGACCAGACCTTCTCGTCTCGTCCCGCTTACTCTCATAACTGCTTGAAGTTCTCACCCATGATCATTACACATCACAAAGCCAGTGTAGAGTCGCATATGGATCCGTCTTAAGTAAAGTGTGGATGCAACTAAAAAGCTGAGCCTACGTGGTTGGGAGCTGGAGATACTATCCTCAATTACCGCAGCTAACAAGCACAACCTTTTGATTTTAGGTATGACAATAAATCAAAGCTGCTATACGTATTAAGTACTACTGTTGTTGAAATTGTATCTGTCAACCCAGCTACAAGACCAGAGAAACAGAAGACATTATTTGCCTTGAGCCACTCTTTCGCAAAGGGCAGGGCAGCCATTTGTCGATGTTCACGACTAGCAACCATCAAGTTCAATTGTAAAATAGTCCATACGTGTACCTAACCTTGAGGAAACTCGACTCCGCTTCGCTTCGGCTTAAGTACCAAGTTCTCCACACGTGGCTCACCCTCGCAGAATCCTCTCACACTCAATATTACACTTCCAAACCCTGACCCCATTGCCTAAATCAAGAATAATTTTGAAGGCTCGCAGTTCTACAGGTGCGAGGAATATGGCTGTGATTTCGAAATGCTACAAACTTCCCACTCTAGCATACCAATCCAAGCTTAATCTATGTTTCTCTCGCCATCTCGAGCTCCATCTCAAGCTCTATCTCAGTATCGATATTATCTCTGTCTGCATTGAGAGAATGCTTATCATTCCTTTATAATAATAGGTCGTCTCATCATCTGAACGTATAATATGATAACCCTCTTTTTCAAGGGGTAAGGGGCAAAATTACTCACGGTTTCTGGAGATGAGACTATATAAGTGGTGGCGTCCTAGGTAGGAGAACGTAACATTACAGGAACCACTTATCAAGGACGTATTGTAAGGTGTTCCATCTGAAAAGATAGACACACGAACCGATACAGAAGGAGAAAATACGCGAGGAAAACGAAATTTTACCACTTCCTCATAGCACGTCTAAAAAGGTTCTCCCGATAGAAGTAAGAGAAACAGAAATTTCACCCCCATGAAGCTACAAACTACACTTCCTTTAGCCCTAGCGGTTGCCGTGGGCTCTGCCCTGGTACTTCCCGATATCGAGGAAGCGTCTCATGATGTTGCGGAGCGCGTCACAGGTGCGCTTAATGCCGGTGAATCCATGCTCTCAACTCTTGCCAAAGAGATAACCAAGACAGCAGCCGAAAAGGGCGAGTCTGTGACACTCGCACCGCTCGTGGCTGCCCGTGAAGCCTATCTTGCTATCCCACATCGCTACATTGTCGTGTTCAAGAGCCATGTATCAGACCAGGAAGCGGAGTTCCATCGCTTGATCGTTTCAGAGGCCCATCAGCAGTCCGTAGCCAAGTTACCACTCCAGGATCAGTTCTTCGATGCAACTGCTGGCCGGACAGATCCTATGTTTGATGACGACGAAGACGATGATGGGGCTAGGATCCTTGCCCGGAACCCTGCAGGTGGGATCGAGGATGCCTTTGACCTTAACGGCTTGCTTCGTGGCTACATTGGCTACTTCACGTCGGAAATGGTGGATTTCATCCGTATGAACCCACTAGTCGATTTTGTCGAGCAGGACTCCGTGGTGGTCGCGCAAGAGTTCGATACCCAAAACGGCGCCCCCTGGGGTCTCTCACGTATTTCGCACCGCGAGAAATTGAACTTGGGATCGTTTAATAAGTACTTGTACGACGATGCCGCCGGCAAAGGTGTCACATCTTATGTCATCGATACTGGTGTCAATGTGGACCACAAGGATTTCGAAGGCAGAGCATCGTGGGGTAAAACCATCCCCACCAACGACCTGGACCAGGACGGAAATGGTCACGGTACCCATTGTGCTGGTACCATTGCTTCCAAACATTACGGGGTTGCCAAGAATGCCAACGTCGTCGCAGTCAAGGTGTTGAGATCTAACGGTTCCGGATCCATGTCCGATGTCGTCAAGGGTGTCGAGTTTGCCGCCAATTCCCACCAAGAAGCGGTCAAGAAGAACAAGAAAGGTTTCAAAGGTTCTACCGCTAACATGTCACTTGGTGGAGGCAAGTCTCCAGCGCTAGATATGGCTGTAAACGCCGCCGTCTCGGCTGGTTTGCATTTCGCGGTAGCTGCAGGTAACGAAAACCAGGATGCCTGCAATACCTCTCCCGCATCGGCTGAGAATGCGGTCACCGTTGGTGCCTCTACTTTGGCAGATGACAGAGCCTATTTCTCGAACTGGGGTAAATGTGTCGATATTTTTGCTCCGGGTTTGAACGTTTTGTCCACTTACATTGGGTCTGAAACCGCCACAGCCACTTTGTCAGGTACCTCGATGGCGTCGCCCCATGTTGCAGGTCTGTTGACGTACTTTTTGTCTTTGCAGCCCGATTCGGATAGCGAGTTCTTTCACGCTGCTGGAGGTGTCACCCCAGCCCAACTGAAAAAGAAGTTGGTAGCTTACAGCACCAAGAACGTTTTGGGCGACTTGCCCGAAGACACTGTAAACTACCTCATTTACAATGGTGCCGGTCAAGAATTGGACGATTTCTGGGCAATGGGAACCGAATCAGATTCACAAACAAAGGCTGCTGCTGAATTAGAAAGCTTTATCGATGGTTTGGACGAAAAGACCGACGTCATTTACGAAGAGATCAGAGATGTCTTTGATAAATTGACCAATATACTTTGAGTTGAATGAAGTTTCGATCTACAACCCGCTATCGATGTCTCAAGGGAAGCAGCGGAGATTTTGAAAACCAATCTCATCGAAATTCTCTTTAAACGTAATAAATAGTTTCAACTCAGCAGGATATCTGAGTCGACAACACACAAACCAGCCAGTCAGTACACACAATATATAAGTCATAAGTTTTCTTACATCCTCGATCTTATCTGTCAGAAATCACTAAATAAGCGAAGACACCACCTACAAAGAAGCTAGAATGTCTGTAGATTGGACAGAGGGTAGGGGGGGGGGGACCATACGCACAGTTACGGGTATTTGGCGGTGACAGGTAAGGCCTACCGATTTGGTAATAGCCAGTAGATATTGCATTTACTAAACGGTAGTTTCAAGTTTTACTCAAGGCATTACTTCCTCGAGGGCAGCCCCTTCATAACACGTATCGGTTAAGCCCGTATACCCAAGCTCGCTATTTATCATATCGACCAAGTACTTTATTAGGTTGTGTCGGAATCCTCTAAGGATCTGACTATAGTGAAAGTAACATGAGCGCCATGACATAATGGTATAAAGTGATAATAATTCCAATGTCGAGTTGGTACGTTGACCTGGATCGTTTCGTGCTCTATATTACTGAGAACAGTATCAATGTCTCGGACTAATAAGTATAGAATTTAAATTGTATGCAATAATTTCCAATACCAATTGATGTGCTTTTTTATTGAGGCGAGTCTGAATCAGCAATGGAAAGCTTGCTGATATTCTTGTTTAATTCTTCCATGATTAGGTTGATTGAAGTTGTTCGTAGATGAAGGTTATAAATATCTTTCCGTGATTATTTCAGCTATATAGGTGGTGCATATATCTAAACAGTTTGTCGGTATTTATACAAATTTTGGATTCAGCGTAAAACTTTTCACTCAATACTCAGGAACGATCGTATGATAAATCGGGTGATCCCAGATGGTCATCATCCGAGGTATCACACCATTTTGTCGTATCGTCCGATTCTTCGTGAGCTCTTTTAGGGCTTCACGTAGAATCTTTCATCGACCGTCCATGTTTTACTGACATCACTTAGTACCATAATGTCGCGGTTCTCCAGCATGTGCTCACTCGTTGTATAATGCAATTGGCACTATCCAGCAGCAACTCGCTAGTTCTGACATTTTTTAATTTACTCACTCCAAAATTTTGCATAAAATTATCGATGGTTTATTCTAAGTGTCGAGACCTCTTCACATACAGAAAAGCCACGGAGGGATTCACATCACGGATTTCATTATAAGTAATAAGCAATTAAGTAACACAATAAATAGATTGGCGATATTAAAAATGACCTCACGAAACCCGCATTAGGTGATAGAGATCCAGAGAGCTAATAAGTATCCTCCAAACTTCTGCCATCGCTGATACCAAATAGAGCTTTCACCCCAATAGACTTTTTCCAAAATCCAAATGTCATATACAAGGTACTATAGCACGTTGTGAGCAGTTGCATTCACGATGATCTCTGGTTTCAGGTATGAATTAATCGATGGGTAGCTCTTAGTAGTGAGGATCCGCTATGCCGTTGACGTAGGCTATAAACGCATCCAAGGATATGTCTCGTTAGCATAATATACCAATTGGTTCGCTGCAGGTTGGCGCGGGTCAGTCGGTGTAACTGACTTTGTAGAGAAAAGACTAAAAATCAACACCGTCAGAGTGCGGCAACTGCTGCAGATTTCCGACATAAGACCACATATCATACCACTTGTACTAGAAGTCGAAGTATCCTTTAATTAGCGTCCTTGGTAGTAGTGGACGGACGTTACAGATGTTAAGCACTTCATTCCATTATGTCGCTGTTCACTCGGTCGCAGGCCAGAAAACTCAGGCTCTCGGCATAGTGGCTACTTCGTTCGTAACCAACTCATCCATAGTAGGCCCTGCAGGTAAACTCTTTATACACAATAAAAGTTACGCATCCTGCAAATGTTCAGTCGTGGCAGTTTAAGATCTTCAATCGTATGAAAAGCAGCGTGACCCAGAAGTAGGATGTGGTAGCCTTGAAATAAGATGAAAGTCCGGGATCAAATATCATGGCGAGCCCAGCACTGTGCCTTAGGCAGGTGACTCCCGCCCTCGCTCCAGTTTAGAATAATGTGCGTACACAATGATTGGATATTTGTTGATATAACGTTAATCGCCAAGCCATTTATTGGCAGAGGATAGCATCCAAGCGCAAAGTACAACTTCGCAAAGAACCGCGGACGTCCCTGTTTTACCTTTTTATTGGCATGTTACTGATAGATTAAGTTATGCGACCTATGATACCGTATCCACTGCAGGATGCTGATGAACCTTGTCTGAGGGACGAAAAATACGTCAGCTCCAAGCTTCCAAAGTATAGACGGTCGCCACTAGATCGAAAGTACAAAAGCAGTAGACCAGCAAGCAGTAATCGTTGGAGCTTTTGGACGTTCGACAGAAACAGCTTCTCCGTTTCAGACCTTCCACCTGAACAAGAATATCGACCTTCAACACCAGTTGTACAGGACAATTTAACGCTCATTGACGCGGGTAATAGAATTGTGACGAGCCGATCACGTAAAGCAGGCTCAACAATCCCTAAGAAATCAGGGCCGCAAATGGTTCCTTACCCTCTAAAGTCGGTTGTTGGGCGAGCGGGGAGAAAGGAGCGGATAGAATTAACAACATCAGACTCAAACCAGCAGCGAAGCGCAGAAGGAAACTTTGCCGTTGATGACGCCCGCAGACGACTGTTTTCGATTCTAGTGCTTGCTATCGTCGTCCTAGCTTTCAATTCGTCAACAGGAAAGCTAATAGAGATAATCAAACAAAAAACAGGATTGACATAGCGAACTCACAATTCAAATAACCACATTTGACGACCGTGAAGGACTTCATTCGGATCTCATGTGTTTGTCATTTTTTACGTATGACTAAAATTTTCGAAGTTCACGCGATGAGATGAGATGAGATGACTTCTGGATAGTCATGAGAACAAGCAGTCGCTACACCAAGCACAAAGAACCTGTGCCTCAACCCCATAATCTTGATCTATCATGCGTCAAAAGAGAGCTAAATCCTACAGAAAGCAAATGCTTGTCTATCACCACAATTTCAAATTCCGCGAGCCATACCAAGTTTTGGTAGATGACCAAATCGTTTGTGATACACACAAGGCTTCCTTTGACCTAGTAAAGGGACTACAGCGAACTTTGCAGGCCGAGGTGAAACCTATGATAACACAGTGCTGTATCCAATCTATCTACGAGACTAGAAATCAGGAAGCAATTGATTTGGCAAAGACATTCGAAAGAAGACGATGCAATCACCCACCCAAGGAGGCAAAAGCGCCGTTGGAATGCCTCGAAAGTGTGGTTTGTATAAATGGGGTCAACAAGCATAGATACGTGGTAGCAAGCCAAGACCCAAAAATCCGCAGCACGCTCCGGAAAGTGCCTGGAGTACCCATGGTTTTCATGAACCGGTCTGTTATGGTCATGGAGCCGCTCAGCAGGTCGAGCGAGGTCCTAAGCCACAACCAGGAAAAACATAAACTGTTCAGAGGCCTGAACGACCCAAGCCTAGCAGGGAGACCTGCTGTGGAGGGAGAAGGCGCCGACGTGCATTCCCCAAGAGAACCACATCATCCTACTAGCAAGAAGCGAAAAGGACCCAAGGGCCCCAATCCACTTAGCATAAAAAAAAAGAAGAAGGAGTCCTCTTCAGCTGAATCCAAGGTTAAGGATGAAACGACAGCCGAGCCTAAGCCAGATGCCAGTTCTTCATTCAACCGTCGAAAACGATCTCATAAATCTTCAAACCGTCAATAAGATCGACAACGACATGACCGACGCCAGCTTACATTTTTGCTGTAGTAACTAAATGCAAGGAAAGATCTGATCTATCAGTTATTTCCCAGAGAGTATACGCGAGCATGCCAGTGAGTTGCTTTTTCGTACGAAATGGCATATTTTATCATCTCATTTTACTCTCGCGACTGAGTCTCACTAATGGCGAATATATTTCTGGGTAAGACTCATCACTCTCGAGAACGCTATGATATTATACGTGAGAAAGTAGATTTAAACAGCCGATAAGTTTTAGAATGACCAGTTAATCGAAAATGACGACCTGAGTTACTAACTGATCACGTTTAAGTTTATATTTCATGGCATTGTATACGTCATCTGACGCGTAGCTGATCAATCTTTATATTGTAGTAAACAAAAGAATTCAATATTAAGCTTATTGTCATCAGGAACAAGAACACAGATCAAGACTTGTCAAGGATACCGGTTACAGCTCGGAAAGACCTACCGGATCAATAATTGGCAATGTCTGATGCCGAAGAGCTGAATATAACTGTGGCAGTTCGGTGTAGAGGCCGTAATGAAAAAGAAGTAGAGGCCCGCAGTTCTGTGGTTGTGGCAGTTCCTGATATCACTGGAAAGAATGAGGTATCTATTAACACCACTGGTGAAACAGGTATAGCTGCGCAACTTAATTCCAAGACTTATACGGTTGATAAAGTGTTTGGGCCCAGTGCTGATCAGCACCTTGTGTTTAAAAACATAGCAGAACCATTATTTCGAGACTTCATCAAAGGTTACAACTGCACGGTTCTGGTATACGGCATGACCTCAACTGGTAAAACCTACACTATGACAGGTGATGAGAGGCTGTACGATGGCGAGTTGAGCGAAGGCGCCGGTATCATTCCCCGCGTGCTGTTCAAAATATTCGACGCACTGGAGGATGCTTCGAGTGACGATTACATGATCAAATGCTCATTTATCGAGCTATACAACGAGGAACTTAAGGATCTGCTGGACGAGACCCATGACACCAATGTGCCTAAAAAGCTGCGAATCTTCGATTCTGCGGGTAATGTAAATGGTAATAGCAGCAGTCGAAATAACTCGACAACCAATTCCCCAAAATATGCAGAGGCCCACTCTGCATCATCAAATTATAGTTCACGGCGCAGAATGAGGGCTCCTCCGAATGTCTTCAAATCTTCTAAGCCACCGGTTGCGAAAACGGTCTCTTCGACAGAAGCAAGCTCCGCCATTCACATCCAAAACTTACAAGAATTCCATATAATGAGTGCAAAGGAGGGTATACAATTGTTGCAGAGGGGTTTAAAACAACGGCAAGTTGCTTCTACAAAGATGAATGACTTTTCAAGTCGATCACACACGATTTTCACGATAATGCTCTACAGAAAGTGTGATGATGAAAACTTTCGGGTCTCTAAGATGAATTTGGTGGATTTGGCAGGTTCCGAAAACATCAGTAGATCTGGTGCACAAAATCAAAGAGCTAAAGAGGCTGGATCGATCAATCAAAGTTTGTTAACTCTGGGGAGAGTGATCAATTCACTTGCAGATAAAAATACGCACATCCCTTTTCGCGAATCCAAACTAACGAGGCTTTTACAGGATTCTCTAGGTGGGAACACTAAGACTGCTCTAATAGCTACTATTTCACCAGCAAAGGTCAACTCCGAAGAAACTTCAAGCACGTTGGAGTATGCATCAAAAGCTAAGAATATTAAAAACAAACCCCAGGTTGGAAGCTTTATTATGAAAGATGTTTTAGTGAAAACTATCACCACGGAACTGATCAAGATAAAATCCGATTTGTTATCCACTAAATCCAAAGATGGCATATACATGAGCCAAGAAAACTACAAGGAGTTAACGAACGAATTAGATAATTACAAGACGGAGGTTCAGGAATGCAAACGATCGATCGAAAAGCTAAATACGCAAAATGCCATACTATTGAAGGAGAGAAAAATCTCCAATGAGATTCATGAATCACAGAAGGCTAAAGTTCGTAATCTGGGAAATAATATCGAATACTTGTATGATAAAATTGACAGGCAACACAAGAACGAGCAAGAACTTTCAAATGTGGTTCAGGAACTTATGCGTGCTCTTCATACAATGCAAAAGTCACTTCAGATCTACGAAGATCAAGGCCAAAGGTTTCAAACAGAAATGGAGAGGATGCTGTATGAAAATATTGGATCTTTCAAGAAGTCCCTTATACACGAGATTGAACAACTGAAGGATAATGTCGACGAAGACAATATTGATGTCGAAGCCAACCTAAACATCGTCAGTAAAGAACTTTCCCGGATATTTGAATCGTTGGATACATCGAGTAACGATATATGCCGAAGGTTCGTAAGAGAGATATCAGAACAGACGCCGAAACAGTTTCAAGAAATTCATGAGCAGGTGCAGACTATTACAACTGTCGTAAAAGCCTACTCTTCAGATTTGATGACGCACCTCAGCAGTGTAAGTGAAGAATACAACAATCTTAAAGACTACCTCAATGAGCATTTTTTCAAAAATAATTTTCAGGAGGCCCTTGATGTGCACGTCGAGCGTTCGTATCATCAATTAAAGGTTTCGGCCAATTCTGTCTTCGTTCAGCTTAGAGAAATGATGAACGAACATCTGGAAAGCAACAAAAACTCAATGATTCAGAGCCTGAAAAATGCTGCAGCTGAAGTCGTGGCAAAGGAAATGGGACTTTTGGACCCGGTAAAACAAGCATGGGAAAAATCCTTGGAAAACATCAATGAATGTGATAAGCTTAATAATGATTTCGAAAATAACATGGGCTTGGTACTAGGAGACGTATATGGTAAGATAAACCGAGCAATGGGTATATCGGCATCGGCTATGAAGGATGTTGAGAATAATTTATCACACCTTAAGGACGTATCAGCAAATTTCCAGAATAACAGTGTGATAAGCAGTAACGTTGATAGTATCAGACGGAAGCACGATATGCTCAAGATTCAGGTACAAAACAGCGCCAATTATATGCATGCAGCTACCCAAAAGTTTGGTGAAATCGATCAGTCGATTCAAGACCTATTAACAACGCAAGCTACTCCACAGCTGCACAGCGAGGAGGGAATAGAATATCTTTTAGAGCAGCTCAATGACAAGCCGCTTAGACCATTAGGTCCATCAGGGAAAACCCCCATGAGATTAAGCTACCAGAGTGGTCTTAACTATGACCAGCTGCAGCCACCATTGAAGAGATCATACTCTACTTCGCCAATTAAAGAAATTGATGGTAACAAACGAGCTGCTTCACCACTAAAACGTAGGGCAGTCGAAGACGGCAGCTTAGCCAAAAATTTCAAAGACAGAATGAACAACTTATAGTAATTAACTTAATTTGATGACACCCGTTTTGTAACATTAGTTTCAAGATGCTCGCTTGTCTAATCATGAATTCATTTATTGATCACACTGTAAGGTCCTAGGTCTCGTAGCATATCCTCCACCTCTAGGCGATCCTTTTCGAGACGTGTGCATATCTTATCGAAGCTGTCTACGTCCCTGACTGACTTCAGGAGAATCAATTGATCATTTTGCCTAGCAGCAATAGAATGATATAGTTCGTTCTTCTTTCTTTCTTCCGCCGAAGCGGGAGTAAGAGGTCTTCTGATCTCAAAGGGAGCTTTACTTCGGGCCTCAGAACCTACTGAGCTCAAGCTTTCTTTTGTTGAAACTTCTGCAGAAGATGGACTCGGTCCCTTGCCAAAAAATTTTGTTATTGGGTTTTTTGCGTAAGGGTCTGATTGCACTTCGTTAAGAGCCAGCTTACGATAGAGGTCATTCAAAACTTCGTCTGCTGCGTCAGCAGATGAGAATTTGTTACGTTTCCTGTAGTTGTTCGTATTCTCCATGCCAACTTTTATATCCGCGCTGGAGAGGAGGTTGTTGATGGACCTTCTATTTGAGGCCCATCCAGCACTACGAGCATCGATATCCTTAGGGACATCGAGAAATTTGACGGCATCTAAAAACCCGGTATTCTTCATTACTGGATATGAATAACACCGATAAAGAAGCCCATGTACGGTTCCGAATGTTATGAACCGTCTGACATCAATTCTTGCCGATCGTATTCTCTCGAAGTGGACCTTGTACCACTCTTTAACGGTTTGTCCTTGAGCGAGTGACACGTACAGCTCGAAAAGACATGATTTTGAAGGACTCGGCACGGCGCTTTCCTTGGTGCCCCTACCGTCAGAGTGTGAAAGAACCACGTCCGCAACACTATGGTACGGGAGAGAAGAGTTATGCGACTGAGGCGTGTTTTGATACCCAACAGAATCCATAGCTGACGTGAAAGATCCATTTTTTGGAGCATACAGCCTTCCCTCGCGGAGAGTGTCTAATGTTCCACTTGAGTTGCGAGTCCTGGAATTGCTACTGCTGAGGCGAGGGGCCCTTTTGTCAAATGGAAGACAAGATGTGTGTGTCGAATCCTTATATGCCACATACATTTGACAAGCAGTTGCTAAAGATGGATCGGTAAGGAAGTGGCCCAATTCGCTGGTTGGTGCGTAGATATTGCTAAACTGGAAAATGTCTGCTAGTATTACGCAATTGTAGTATATGAGGTGCTTAATGCATTCTGTGACTAATCCAGTATCACTGTCGCTCAGCCGAGCAATTTGAGCAATACTGTTGATCCCGTTAATGTAAGGAACGATTCTGAGCATTGTTGGATCCCAACTAGCATCAATAAGCTTGGGCAAGCTAACAGTAGAAATTGGCACATCCTCAAATGAAAGACAAGAGCTAGGAGGGGATAGAAGGGGAAATAGCTTTATATCAACAGCATTACCTGAGTCGATGGGTATCAAACATTCAGAATAATTGTTAAGGTCCTGGAAAATTTTGGTGATCAAATTGTCTACGGCCAGCCGCTTGCTGCTGCCTTCTAGGTCTTTCAAAATCTCATGGTATTTCTCAAATGCATAACCTTGATCTTGAGATTTGTTGGCATCTCCAATACCGAGCGCGTTGGGATTGTCGGTCTCCTGAACAGCTTCCTGGTTCGTATGTTTATGGATGTCCCCCGCTTTTAACTGAAAGTAAACACTATCTTTTTCCGCTTTGGACAATATTTGATGTTGTTCTTCCAACACAGTGAACATCTTACCTAGCCTTTCAATAGCGGGTTCATAAGGGGATGTCGCACAATCATAGGGAAAGACGAAAACAAAATCAAAGCTGAACGAATTGCGGGCATAGTATGGTGCCACAACATTGACGGGATAGCAAACTATTCTGAATGATCCGTATTTGAAGGTTAGCAGCTTGTTACAAAGCTGAGGTTTGGGAATCACATAGTTTTTTATGGTGTCAAACTTTATTTCACTTGATTCCAAGCAACCTGGCGGAAACTCGTGTTTGACCTTTGTACCTTCGGTAGGATGGAAGACGCTGTAAAAAACACCATGGGCGGGGACAAATCCTTCCAAATGGCTTGGCATTGACACCTCTTAACCTAGGCTTTAAAACTTGATGCGATCAGAAGCAAACTTGGAAATGAAACTATGTAAAAGACCATAAAATCACGAGACTTCATGGAAGAATTCCACTCGCCTCTTTTAAATACATGGATAGTCTTCCTCAGGAACTAAACACTGCTCTTCGATACATGCCTTTAACCAATTATGATTCACGATTCGCGGCAAGGTTCCAGCACCAATGCTAGTGGTGCCTCTGAAAGCAGCAGCTGTAACTTCCTTTCTCAATTCCTGGATAAAAGGATGATCGTCAAGCGATGATGTAACAATTACTATAATGAGATTAGCTTTTTCAATGTTCTCAACTAAGTAACCGCCATACTGTTTGACGGTCTCTATTATACCTTCCGCTTCTGCCAGATAACAATTGCGGTACGCAACGAAAACCCTATAACGTTGGAGCATGAATAATGGAGCACCTTCCAATTCCTGAAAGGTACTGGACAGCGTTTCGAGCTTCTCGACCGATGTTTCAATAATTCGATCCAACTCGAACTCGGACAGGTGCCGATAAAAGCTGTCACCGTAGGCGTCGACCCTCTTCTTGCTGTTCTCAAGAAGGATGCGTGATGTATAAAAGCAGTGTTTTGGCTCTAATTTTAAACTAACTCCGCTTGAGATACAGTCAAACAGCCAGCTAGAATCTATGATATCATAACCTCTTTCAGATAAGGATTTACATTCAATCGTGGTTTTTCCACTAATAATCCTTAGGCTTGACAGCTCTTCCAGTTTTATCGTAATATTATGCATCAAGCTACCGCCATGCTTCCTAACTTTCATTGCAGTAGCTTGCTTGTCGTAACGTTTGCCATCAAGATCCACAAAATCGCCCAAAATATAGAAATTCATCCCCCCGAACAAATGCGATTCCTGAGGTGTGTCTTCTGGTATAGTACCCTCTAAATAGCTGAGCTGCCCAACTTTTCGCTTTTTCTTCTTTCGATGCAATGATTCGTGAGCCCTCTTTTTGTAGGAATAGTAATTATGAGCGATTTTGGCCTGCTGATATTGCTCTAATGTTGTACATGTTGTCCAATCCTTGTCGTCTCTTATCCTCCGACAATAAGCGCCATGTAATGTACTACCAACTTTATACTTCTTGCCCAGAAGATCGTTATTATCGACGGATCTTGCCTTCACCTCCAGGACAAGTGACCAACGCGGGTCAATCCATTCAATCGGTAACTTTGAACCAAATTCTAACATACCTCTCGGCGGGGCCTGGCTTTTGAACGGCCTCCAAAATCCTCTCGTCTTTCTTTCTATCTCCTTAAATTCCGCGTCAGAAACTCCGTTGGCGACGTTGCAAAAAGAGAAAACTTTCGAGGCACAGTCTTCAAAACTCTCTTGAGCTTTTGACACGTCATTATCTTCACCTTTAGTATGATGCGCGAGCAGACCGCACATGAGAGAATCTTTTTTACCTGGATCTCTGCCAATTATTATCAGGTCCATGGTTTCTCCAAGATCTTCAAGATACTCCGGTTTAACCTTAATCCATTGTTCGTTTCGGGCACCGACCCCGTATGCGGAAGATCTTTGCTTTAGAATAAGGCCCTCTGAGCCCATTTCAATTGCCCTTTGCAATGAAGTTGTAATAGCAATATGATCTGTGGATTCTAGTGACGGCAAAATCTCAACAGCATTTGGAACAGGCTCTATTATCCGTCTTAGATACTCTTTGCGGACATGCAGGGGTAATCTCGTAAGCGAAACTCCGTTAAGGTAAACAAGATCAAATATCATGTAAAGAGGCCGATATCCTTCATTTTCAATGCTCGAACTTGCATTAATAATTTCTTCCACAGCAGCCGATTTAACAATTCCAAACGGAAGAACCACTTTCCGCTCTTTGTCGAAGCTAACCATCTCTCCGTCTAGTACGCAATCGCGGACGTCGCCTCTAAAATTTAAAAATTGTGATATAACACCGCGCTCAGTGGTTTCTCCATATAAGTGAGTGTAGTCAGTACCACGTCTACTGAAAAAGCGCAAGCGGGAACCATTATTCATGTAGTGTAGTTGAATTCTCTCACCATCCATTTTTTCTTCGATTAGGAAATCATTCTTGAGTTTCGCACATACCCTATCATAAGATATATGCAGTCTTTTGGCCAAATGAGGAGCAAATGCATGCCCAATATTTATCGAGAGTTCTTTCCGTCCTAGTCTCACTGATGGGTCCCATAGCTTTTCTGTAAGGACCTTCAAATCTGAAACTACGCCCAAGTAATCCTGAGCATCAGGATGCCAACAACTCAGAAATTTGTGCTCCAATCCGCCAATCACTCTGACCTTGAGAATGACGTCAAAGAAGTATCTTAATTCCAAAAAGGACATATTGCGCATGCAATACTGGAACGAGGATGATTCTGACAAGCCCGTGAAGCCCCATTTTTTAACAGAAGCTTCTTTCGACAATTCGCTTAAAGTGTCATTGAGCTTGTCGATGGACATGGCTGTGGTATTTTCGGGTTCTCTTCTTCGCTTTGCAATTTCTTCCACGCAAAAGGTCGACAAATTAGTACCCCGTCCAGCATACTGTTTCCAATTGATAAGCTTTTTCTCAGTGAGCGAATCTTTTGGTAAGTTCAGCGACTTACAGATCGCTTTGATCAAGGTAAAATCTTTAATGTTGTACGTCCTTATATCTCTATAAGGTAAGATGAGTCGTAAGGCGGGGAAGAAATCATCGCCAACTGTTGTTCTCCAAAGCTTGATGAAATAGATGATAATTTCTATGTATTTAACAGTAGCAGACTTGCCGTACCTGGGACGGTTGTCGTTAATGTCATCCAGCTTGGCAAAAAGCTCAGTGCAGAGCCAGCGGAAGTCCGGAGATGGCGCAAAATTTCTCGGCCCGCATTCTTTGCTCGACTGGGATGAATTCTGTGATTGTTGACCTGCAGAATCATCCATGCAGAAGCAGCATATCCATGATTCGCAGTTTATAACTTCACAAAGTAAAATTTCAAGAACTCCCTGCTTTTGATGATGCAATCACTGAGTACGTAAGATGCCATAGCACGCATGAAATATAAATTCTTGCCGTTTTCATCTATCGTTGCATTTGCTAGCTTAGCTCAGGTGGAGTTATTCCTAAGATTCTGATCCTAGTCTATTGAAAGCTTGCCTAAGTCCTTGTCAACATTTGCGCTTTGATTGATACTTTCGATGGCGTGCAGCGCATCGTACTGATCCTCGTCATCCTCATCGTGGTTAATTTCTCCATGAAGCTTGTCGGCACCGTCGCCTTCGTAAACTAAATTGCCCAAACTGTCAATTTTCGCAGTTTTATGGCACAGTAAACTTTCTCCTTGCTCAATTTCTTCTCGTTCTTCTTTTTCTTCTTCTTTTCCTTCTTCTGAATCCCCTTCCTCGCTGTCGGTGCTTCCATCCTCGTCAACTCTTTCATCACTTTGGGATTTCCTATTGACATTTCCTGTCATCCATAGATCTTCATCGACACACCGTTTCTTACGCTCCAAAGCTTCCTTTTCAATCTGTTCGAGCCATGCATTTTCGGCTACTTTGACTGATTCTGAGTCTGTACATTTTTGATATACTTCGAGTAACTCTTTATTGAGCTCCAAAAATACTAATCCCCATGAAAAGTGCGACAAAAGCTCGGTGGCTAAGTCCACTCGGCCAACTATCGCAAAGCACGCAGCCAGCGCCTCTACGCAATTGAGCCTCCATGGGCGGCCATAATTGACCTGATTTGCGGCGACTAAGTATGGTAGTAATCGCTCATGCTTGCCACCAATCTTATGGAAAGGCACCTCATCGACCTTCGCCCACGAGCACTCTACCACTGCTGCGCCGTTTTCCTGTACAATCTGCAGGTCATTGGGACATAGCACGCATTTCCCATTGGGTGATACCACAATACCTTGAAATTTTTGGCCCACGCGTAGCGATTTGATTACCCCTAGCCTTTCTAGCTTTTTGCCGCTACACCTTTTCGGATCGCACTGGTCAAAATCCCACATCGCTAATGTCACAGGAAATTTTTTACCTCTAGTAGCACCGTGTCTTACTTCTACATGTCTGTGATTTGGCCCATGGCCGCTACCTGGCTTAACAGACATCCCAGACTTCGCTTTACTTTTGCCTTTTCCACCTTTACTCATCGGAAGTACTATATTCGAAATTGGGAATGATGGATTCTAGTTTGGAAAGTAGTTTAGATCTCCAAAAATACTGGGTAGTCACTTGTTAATCTTGCCGATATCTTAGGGTAAGCAGTATTGATTTCAATGATGCACAAAATACTTGGGCGGTTGTTTTTGATCAATGAGCTGCAGCAAGGTTAGTCAACTTTTTCAATTCTAGTTCCTAAATGTTAAACATATCTTACGAAGCAGAACCTGAGAATTCTTGTTTCGAGATCAAACGAGACCAGGTCCTCAAACTGAGGTTCCTGAATTGACCCAGTAGACAGACATTGGAATGCCTTACTACTTGCCAGTTCTGCTGAACCCCCTTTTAAATGCGGTTTTCAATTGCCCGTCGCCTCAAACTTCGTCGCTGAAAAAGGTCTTCTCTCAGATAGCCAAACGCAAGTTTCTACTCATAGCACCAGCAACGGAGATACTTAATGAATACGAGGACCTCGAAAGTGGATGTCTTTTGCAGGATATGTGCTATTCAAACGAATTCGTCGCAGATCACATTCTGATGTTGGATGTTCGAGAAAACATGCTTGCGGAGGAGTATAAGACGCTCAGTGGGAAAACGGTGATCGTACGCAATCAGCAAGGCATACTATTTACAGGAGATGGATTCGACGCTCGCAGGCGATGTCGGATGCTCGAAGCTCAGCTTCTCACCAATTTCAACGACTATCTTGAAAGATCAACAACTTATCCAGTGATTCAGGTCGATTTTCCTTTTACTGGCCGTTTAGCCAGAAGAGACGAGTGGCAGCTATTTAGAAATATACAATCAACTGCTATTCGAGATAAAAGTCTAGGAAACGATGGTAGCACTGCCACGCCTGTAGACACGATTACTCTGGAACAGATGCTTCGCACCAATCCAGTCCACGCAGAGCAGTTAAGTGACATGTTCAAAGCTCAGCGAAAAATTTTGGCCAGTTCAAAGTACAATTCTGATTTGCTGGCCTCGCATTTTGCCCAAACATGTGAAAAAGCTGTTAGTATCATCCATCGAGACCCAAATTTCCAAAACCTTCCAAACGTGGGGATGCATATCCATGAGTACGTCGAACTGAGTCTATACGACGATTTTTGGGCGCAACTAACGAATTCTATGAAGTGCTCAGAAATTGAAGCCTTGAGCGACTATAGTTTACTGAAACACATCTCTATTTCCCAAGTCCCCTCGTTTCTCTACCCAAACAATCAATCCAAGTTCGATCTTCGCTATGTTACTCAGGTGGAAAAGAACCTACAGGAAGCCGTAGAGTGCCTAAGAAAACTCTCTTTAACGAACTGTCATTCTGCGAAAGCGAAAGTCATCGTTGAGTCTCTTCAAATCATCTCTAAAAGCTTATCAGTTGATGGAAGGGTAATGTCCGTTGATGCTGATACTTTAGTGAGCCTTCTAGTTATCACGGTTTGTCGAGCTGAGGTCAGAGACTTACAAAGTCATTTATTTTATTTGCAGGAGTTCGCCAAAAACTCCTCCCAGATTACGTTTGGTATATTAGCGTACGGCATGTCAACTTTGGAGGCTGTACTCAGCTATTTCAAAGTTCCTGAAAAGCTGCATACTTTAGAAAACAATTGCCGTATTAATTTGAACTTCTGGTCTTGGCTGTCCAGTACTAAGGTCAACTTCGATGACTATGATTTTACCGATTTCAATGCGTTACTAAAAGTCAGAACATCCTCAGGCCAGTCGCCTTTATCGTTTTGTGTGCAAAAAAAGGATTTAGAGGCCTTCGACCACTTAGCGACCAATTACGAAGTACAGTTCCCTCTAGAGGACTTACTACACGACGAAAATGTGGAAGGCTCAAACCTATTGATCCAAATGCTTGAAAGTGGCTGCTATGAGCTCGCCGAGGCATTCGTGGATACGCTCTGCCGCAGTTGTACTAAACAGGAGCTTACGATGTTCTTTAATCGGGCAAATCGATATGAGCGGACATCAGGTCATTATCTTATGCACGCCCCGAACCTTATCTCCAGAATTGGAATTCTTGTTGACTGGGAAAGGCAAGACTGCAATGGCCACACACCTCTATTTGCAGTTATCAGAGCCTACGATCAACCTCATTATGATCTTATGCTGTTTAAAGCATACAAGAGTGCAAATCAGTGGTGCAATTCACAAAACAAACTGTTTAGGTCGTCTAATCACACGGACAAGAAGGGAAATTCCTTACTTCATATTGTTAAATCGAATGCTTCAATCCTACTTACGGATACTCTTGTTAACGTGAATGCAACAAATAAGAAAGGGCTCACACCACTTATGGTTTACGCCAAATACAATCGGATTGCCAACGTCAAGTCTATTGTCCAAGATAGACGGCTCATCATGGGAACATTCCAAGAGGGCACGTATCTTACATGCTTTGATTATTTTAAGAATCCCGCTGTTTTGAGAGAGATGGGAAAACATTCTAACTTGGACGACCTGCCGCTCAGTTCAGTTCGCCTTCAGTGTATCAAGTATGAAGACAATGACTGGGTGGCATGGATGACCTGTCGTCGGCACGCGTCAACAAGTGTGGTAAAGCGACCATTGAGATTTATTCAACACTTTATGTTACTCTATTTGAAAGTATACCCGAGGACGTTTTTGCCCCTCGAAGATATTGTTGAAGAACTGCGCGATCTCTTTAAGACGAGATTTTTGATTATTCATAGGTTGGAAACGCATGAATTTTTGCGAAAGGCATCAGTTTCCTTAAGTTTCATAGTGCAAGAAGGCGTTTTTGCTGAGGCTTTCTACGGCTCAAACCTGAATATTCGTGCTCAGGTCGATGATACGGGCAAATTTAATGCAGAGGAATGCCATAGAACTATTGAACCTGAAGAGATGACGAGCATCCAAAAGGTGCTAATATTCAATCGATCGGAGATGATATCACTTCGGGTCAAAACGCAAATTTTGAGAAAGCTGTCTACTTTCGGAGGCCTCAAGGGTTCCGATCTTACCAAGTCCTATAGGATGTTTGCAATGAGAGCGAATAAGTTGTTCTACTCATATGAGAATAGTGGAGAAACGTTCTCCAGCTTGCTCCCATTACTTAAAAGACCTGATTACACCTCTTTGACAGATAATATAACTTTCCTGCAGAGGTGTACGGACTTACTTATTACAAATATCGAAAGGGTTTTGAATGTGGATATCCCGAATTGGTGGCGTACATACGGTGAACTAGCCAGCTTTCGCCATGAATATCAGAAAAACTTTCCGGGTTCCATTAGGCCCAGTACATCTGCCGGCGGACGATTTTTCGGGTCTTACATAGAGACAAAGCGGACCAAACTGGAACATAGCATTTCCACCAAAATAAAGCAGAGCTCTAGCAACCTAGTCAAGTTCGGCCATAAAGTTAGGTTGGAGAATGAACAAGTAGCAGTTGAGGTCAGCAAGTTCATCGATTTCAAAAATGAGTTCTGGACACTTATGGCTATCCGGCAAGATACCGAGCTAAATATCAAACTACTACTGGAACAGCTGGTGCATCTGGAAGAATTATTTCACAATTATACCGACAAGTCCAATAACAAACCTGTAAATAGTTTACATACTGGTGACTAGGGTTTCCGACAATATTGCATTATTTTTGGCCGCCTCCAAACATATTCTTGGCCATGTCCATCAAAGCGGGGTCCTTCATCATATCTGCCATGCTCGGGGTACCTTGGCCGGATTGGAATTTTTCAGCCATCTGTTTAACCGCCGGGTTGCTCATCATGTCATTCAAGGCATTTGGATTTTTCATCATTTGCTGGGCGGCTTGCATTAGTTGAGGGTTGTTCAATAAACCTCCGAGACCACCGCTCAACATCGAGGACATATCTGGGAATCCACCATTACCACCGGCTGGAGGAGCTGCACCGTCAACCTCCGCAGAAGTAGGCGAGCTTTTTTCCAAATTCAAGGATTGTTCTACCTTCTTTAAAGCTGTGTCATAATCTCTCTTCATCGCATCAGTTGCTTTATCCCCTTCAATGTCAAGGACTTTTTTGTAAGCGTCTAGCGCTTCTTCTGGCTTGCCTAATGCATATTTCGCAAACCCCAATCTTGAGTAGCCCTTGGAATAAGAAGGATTCACCTTGATGGCAGACTCAGCGTCCTGTACCGCTTCAGAGTATTTTCTCAATGAGGAATGAGCCGCAGCCCTATTGGCATAATACACGGCGTTTGAGGGTAAAATCAGAATGGCATCCGAGTACTTGTGAATTGCCAGGTCAAAGTCTTTAGCAGCCATAGCTTTGTTTCCTTGGAGCTTCAAGGTCTCAGCCTGTGCCTTTGTTTCAGCATCGTCAGCTGGAATGTTCACATTGACATTTTCGGGCATCTCGGAACTATAAGGGTTAACATTTGCGCTACCGCTAGAAGCATTAACAATCTGTTCTAACCCCCGCCCATAGAAAACATTTTTTAAAGTGCTGGCAACAGTTTCCTGTTCCAATTCAAATGCCTCAGTGATACAATCGATTGCCACGTTCAGGGAGTCCAAGTACTCTTCAGAAACTTGTTTGGTTTCAGAGGCACGGGATAGATAATCAACGATCAAGCTTGCTAGTTCTTTATTGGATTGTGCCATTTTTAGTGTAATTCTTGTATTCTAAGTTAAGTAAACAGCTGCCGTCAGTTGTTAACGTGGTTCAAGTGTCGAATTTGACAATCTCAACTCGAAGGAGAGTTTTATAAATAAGTTCATTTTTTTTTACTGATAGTCAACTAAAACAGAACATTCCAGAATGACAAGAACGCCGAAACACTACCGCCATTAACCTTCCGTATAGTAATCGAGATGATGTTTCGACTGCGAATTCTTAACTCAAGGTAGTTTGCATGTCCCAAGCTTCAACAGATGCGCCCTCTTACCAAGACTTAAAAAGTAAGTGAAATCTTCCCCGCCAGGACTCGAACCTGGAATCTCCTGGTTTCAGAAGTGGATACAATCGTAGCCAGACGCCGTGACCATTGGGCCACGAGGAATAAGATTTCTTGAAGGATGTCATGAATGAAACGTATTCATGACTAGAGTGTTTCAGATTGGTTGAAGGGTAACTATAACAAAGTATAATAGCCTCACTAGAGGAGAAACCAACAAGATCAAAGGAATTATATATAAGTATCTTACCTCTGATGATCTAGCTAACCGTAACTATCTGAATGTACCAAGCAGAACAAGTATAAGACCAAGTACAATCGAACTAGTAATAGAACAGGAGCTGCTCTAAGTTACGATTTTAGTATATCTAATATAATAGAAATTAGCACTAGATCCCCGTCTGCTTCAGATCACGTATCTGGGATTAGTACATAACAAAGAAAGTTGCTGCACCAATTCGACATACGCGATCTGAAGCTGAGGGAGATCTAGTGATAACTCCTATCATATTGAAAATAATAAATCTGAAACCTACAACAGTTCTCGTTCCGTTGCGGGTTCGATTGTACTGAATGTTATAGTAATTTTTTCTTCGTACGTTAAGTGCCGGAATCCCACACGGATCTTGCTATAGTGCTCATGTATTTCGCACTATGATATAATAGTATGAAGTGACAACATGATTTCCAGGATGACATAAACCGAGGCTCAGAAAGTGGCTGGTCAATGACCAAAGACTCACTAGGCACATTACTAGCCATTACTGACTGTATTAGTCAGTCCTAGGTAGCTCAATAGCACTCATTCCATCATTTTCAGTAATTATATAAATACCGACGGTTTATGCCAAGCGTCGAGATTCTACTCTTCAACTATAGAAAAACTACGGAGATCACTACAAGGAATAATTTATTAAGAAATGCAATGTCTATCGACGATATTAGCAACCTCACCAACGCACATTAAATGATAGAGATCTAGAAAGACAATATTAAGCAAATTCTGGTTAGCTGGATTATCACAGGTAGATCCTTATGCATCTTCTTTATCTTGGTACATTTCATCTTGGTGAGGCTCTTGCACTTTTGTTCATCTTTGAAAGTTTAATTTTTATATTTAGGTTCGATATAGTCTCTTCCATGGCGGCTTGATTAAGATACCATAAAATAAGTTAACGCAACAGGCCTGCCATGTTTCTGCCGCTTCTGACATATAAACTACCGATATAGACGTCAATACTTCAAAATTCGAGAAAGGTCTTATTTCTCAAAGAGAACAACTTGTAGTAATTCCACAGCCAAAAAAGGCCAAAGCACGAAAAACCGAGTGCGCAATTCATGAGTATCCAAATATCAGGTAAGGTGCTTGGCGGCTTTACGAACATGTCCAAATAGTGGATGCCGCCCATAGCTACGTATGATGCAATAATCGTCAGTTTCCATAATAAACTGTCCGGTAGTAAACTTCTTCTTCTATAACTTTCCGAAACATCACTCATAGAAGGGCCAGGCGTCAGGAATCGAGGCAAAAAACGGGGCGTACAAAA
Source organism: Lachancea sp. yHQL494 (assembly GCA_030562185.1). Taxonomy (NCBI): domain Eukaryota; kingdom Fungi; phylum Ascomycota; class Saccharomycetes; order Saccharomycetales; family Saccharomycetaceae; genus Lachancea; species Lachancea sp. yHQL494. Next base: position 108,727 of record JAJMGS010000031.1, on the reverse strand, counting down.
ACTGAAATTTCCAATCAGCCAGTTACTTAAGATCATCATCACGACGTATTGCAGCCCAAGATTGTCCCTCTTCAGTAGCGGCCACAGAGTAAACAACGCAACGTTGTTTATCCAGCTGACCATGGAAAGGACGTTCCAGTCAGTGGAACAATACAACAACGTAATTGGAAGAAGCGGAACCAAGATAGACTTCTCATGTACCTGGAAACTGAAGAGGAAAAACGCCATTGAGCATGCGGCTAGTCCAAATGGTAGCAAATGTTTCTTTGGGTAAAAGAACACAATCAAAAGGGCTGGCAAGAAGCCTGCTCCGGTGGCATAAATCGACAACCTCTGCAACTGATCTTGACTATAATTTTCCGTGTATTTGAACAAAACATTTGAAACACACCAAAAATTGGCAACTTTATCTTCAAATATCCCTCTAGCAAAAGGGAATATTCTGTGAATAGACTGCAAAACATTCTTGTTACCACCAAAAAAGTACAGTGGTGAAAACATGACGGAAAACGAAAATATTGTAGACACTGCCACAGATATGAACCTTGGCATGTTGAGAGAAGGCGAAAAGAGTGATCTGCTTAGCAGGTATGCGAAAAAAATGGGCGAATAGTACAGGGCCATTTGCTTAAAGCACAGGGACAAAACAAAGCATATGGCTGCTGGCCCGTGGAAGCCATCGAGTAAATTGTTGATAGCATAAACTGTCAACCCTAGCATAACAGAATTATATTGGAAATGGCCATGATCAATCAAAATTAGTGAGGGCTGGAAAAGTATAGCAGCTGCCGCAATGTATGTTCCAACAGGGGACTGGCGTCTTTTAATGCCAAACCATTTTGTGAAGTAGATGACTCCTGGTATATATAGTGCAACTTCACTTAGGATTACGGTAAACCTCATATATGATTTCAGGTCGAGACTCTCCAGGCCTCGAGACGTACCGAGGGCAAACCAGTCAGGATTGAAGAGGCTGCCCAACTTTCCCAAGACGAACGAATGATAGGCGGTTAGGGGAGGGTAGTCTAGTCCCCAGTATTCCAGATCGAACCAATACCACTGCGAAATCGGAAGGTTTGTGGTCAATTCCATCCAATGCCTTTGTGCTTCGAAGTCTCCACGTATGGGCCCACAACTTTCGCCCGAAAAGGATCCTAGCCCAACGGCGCATCTAATTACGAGGGCAAATATTACTATCACATATTCTGCATAATATTGATTTCCGATGGGTCGAAACGGCGAAAGAAAGTCATAGAGGGGGGACGCAAAGAATGATTCTTTCGCGAACTTATTTCCAGTGACCATGCCAAGGCCTATAGATATGCAGATGCTGTTTTACTGAGACTTTGTTATTCAAAGATCTCTAACCCTGATATATTTTCAGCTGCCCCAATGCAGGTGCCTAATTACGGCATGGAAAGGCGAACTTAGGATAGTTAACTTGCCCTCCCCTCAGCCCATTTAGTTAGTAACTCAAATATCTAAATAGTTTCAACCATGAATACTTAATATCCTGTGAATTTATATATTTCGTTCAAACTTTCTAATCGGTCTGGGCGACTGTTATTAAATAAAAATGGTATTTTTGGGCGGCTAATTATAACTACATAGTCCCGGAAACATTCCGCCGATATTTTGTTGTCTTAGAAAGGAGATAAAAGGTTAATAAACTATCTTTATTTCAGGACAGCCTTCAACGCTATTTAGGTGATCAATATGTTCATAAAAATCCAATGAATCGTAGGATCATACAGATCCCTCCTTTATCCTTCGAAGCCTCTAATCTCAGGACGAAGGCTTTTCAAATGCCTCAATTTCATTCTGAGCAATACCATTAGATATCGAGGAAGTCCAACCAGGTGCTCTCTTGAACCCATTTGAGCCAGACTTGTAGTCGTCAAATACCTTTATCATCCGTTCCCTAGAGGTTTCAACAAATGGTCCATGCTGTACTACTGGCTGATCCAAAAGTTCCCCACCAATAAGAACAAACTCTGTATCGCGGGACGCACTTGCACCTTCTACGTGAGAACCATCTGTGTTGAAAAAGACTGACGAATATTCAGGGAAAGTCTGGCTATTGATCTTCACAGCGCCCTTGAGAACATACAGAAAGACATTAAAGTTACATGGGAAATCTTGCTGGAAACTGATCTCAGCGTTCGTCGTAATGAAGTGATAAAAGCTCACTGGAGTATAAGCGAGTTCACTGAGAGATTCAGTCCCGTAAGATTTTCCGCTGATGATTCTGACTTCTAAACCTTCATGGGGTTTGGAAATGGGTATCTCTTTTTTGCGCAAATCGCGGTAACGAGGTTCACAGTTTTTAAGATGAGCGGGTAAATCGACCCATAATTGTAGGCCCACAGCTGGTTCATTAGAGTCAAGCTGCACGGGAATTTCCGAGTGCATGATACCTTCCCCCGCGGTCATAAATTGCAAGTCTCCCTCTCTGAGCACTCCCTGAGCACCGGTGAAATCTTCGTGAGCGATCATGCCGCCCAAGACGTATGTAATTGTTTCCTGGCCATGGTGAGGATGATCTGGGAATCCAGCCGGAGGAGCCACCGTGAAGTGATCAAGCATCAAAAATGGGGCGAAACGATGAAGTTTCACGGTTCCGATGGATCTTCTGACTCTGGCTCCAATACCTTCGCTTTGCTCCATGGCAGTAAAATATTTGAGTATCGTACGCGCTTTGTCCATTGGTATTTGAGGTTGTGGTTGCTGCTGTCCTGGTACTGTACGCATGCTTTGATTGATAATTTTGAAACGGCCTTTTTCTAGTTCATCGGATTCGAATGGTCTTATAGATACATGCCTTTACTGTCGGATTACTTTCATGACTTACTAAGGAATTAGTGATGCTACGTCGGAATATACTGATTAGAAAAGTATTATTAATGGAGCAGATTCTTGCCAGTAAAGTCGAAAAAAGCTCCACAAGTCTCCAGTTACTAAGTATCATACATTTTACGAGCACAGGGTCTAACTGGAAGGGTCTAACGCATAGTTAACCACAGTAACTATTTCTCAGTCATTTTTCATGTGATTATTGCTTGGTAATTTCAACGATGAACTTAGAAATATGGAAACGAGTTTCCCATCCCTGAAGTTTTAACTGATAAAGCTAAAGCAAGACGGTAGTGAATTAGATTAGTGGCCATAATGTCAAGTAGAAAGAAGAACATTCTGAAGGTTATTATACTGGGAGACTCAGGTGTAGGAAAGACCTCACTGATGCATCGGTACGTGAGTGACAAGTTTTCGCAACAGTACAAGGCCACAATTGGGGCCGATTTTCTCACAAAAGAGGTGACCATGGACGGTGATAAGGTGGCCACGATGCAGGTCTGGGATACTGCAGGTCAGGAACGATTCCAATCGCTTGGAGTGGCTTTCTATAGAGGTGCAGACTGCTGCGTGCTGGTTTATGATGTGACGAATGCGAAGTCGTTTGAGAATATAAAATCATGGCGAGACGAATTCCTGGTTCATGCCAACGTCTCGTCACCGGAAACGTTCCCATTTGTTATCCTGGGGAACAAGCTGGACGTGGAAGAACCTAGAAAAGTTGTGAGCAATCGGGCTGCCCAGGACATGGCTAAATCTCTGGGAAACGTCCCACTTTTTCTAACCAGCGCGAAGGGTTCCATTAACGTCGAAACCGCCTTTCAGGAGATTGCTCGTAATGCCCTCCAACAGAGTCAGGCCGATGCAGATGCTTTCGAAGACGATTTCAACGACGCTATCAATATTCAACTTGATGGCGAGCCCAGCTCTTGTGGGTGTTGAACTTCAAACCGACGGAAACAAATAAGTGCGCAAGCAAACCCTGAATATAGATGTAATAGTAGAGAAGGGTCAGGTAAGCGAGCCGTAACAGCCAATAAGGGATTACGGCCTACTCTGCCATAACGAGGAAGCGCTACGGTATATGCTTCCACGTTCAGAATGATTTTACTCATCTAACTGCTATATTCACACGTGTGTAGGCCTAATTGGTAGACTTTGAAAAACGGCTTCGATCATGAAGAAACTAATTAATACTACAAGCGACAAACACAGACGACGAATTGCCGCTCCTCACCTATTTTAAGCCAACTTCCTCTTATTACAGTGACTAATTCTTTGGAACAAAAGCGCAGAGGCAAGTAAATGAGAGCTGAATGTCTGTTCATGAGTCGGGAGACGTGAGTGCGCAGAACGAAGAGTGTCCCAGTTCAGATGAGATCGCAAATGAATCGGCTCTAGAAAAGATTGATAATAGTATAGTAGAGAGCGAAGACTTGGTACCAGATGTTGTACTCCCGTCAAATTTCAGCAAATGTTCCCGGAGTGATATCGTAATTTTGATCTCGCGGATGCTGTCTTTCCTAATACACATCAACGATCCCATGGCGAAAAACGAACACAACGAGTTGACTAGATTCCACTCCAGAGTACCGCCACAAATATCAGTGTATGAGTACCTGATGCGACTAACACGATACTCGGCGTTAGAACCCGTAGTTCTGATAACTTCCGTGTATTATATTGATCTTTTTGCTGCCATATATCCAGCATTTTCACTTAATTCGCTGACTGTGCACCGATTTCTGCTTACTGCTACAGCCGTGGCTAGTAAAGGGCTGTGCGATTCGTTTTGTACGAATACTCATTACGCAAAAGTAGGAGGAGTACAGTGCAGCGAGCTCCATGTCCTCGAAAGCGAATTCCTGAAACGAGTAAATTATCGCATTTTGCCACGGGACGATAACATCCTAAGCTGCAAAATAGAACGTGAAGAAGGGGTTTTTGTCACTGCCAATTACCCAGAAGGCAACGTAAGGGGACCGAATAGTGGATACAATATTCTTGATACATACTATCGGAAAATTATTGAAATCGTTGGCAGCTATGATTCCTCACCTGACAAGACAAAAAGAGCTCATTACACAATGGAAGAACCAACTAAGAATAAGGACATTGATTCTCTCAAGAAAAAGAGAGTTTTAGAGGAGAGCGATTGCGATCCTAAGTTCACCACCAGCAAGAAGCCAGCTTGAATTACAATTCCCAACGAAGTTTCTCTTTACCTGGATTTTCGTAGTTGTACAATTACCACTGAAACTTATCAGGTACAGCTAAGCGGTTTTTAATTTTTTTTTAATTTTTTTTTTTTCGCCGCTGACTGAAGAAGCGAATGTTAAAGCGAACTTACTTCATATACTTAATTCATTTTGTAGCGCCAGTAAGGAAGGCAAATTAAGAGGCCAAAAGGATCCCCATTTCACTTAGCCGTCTTAAGTAAATATCGATATACATGCAATGTGATGTCCGTATGTTATATTGGCACTACGACTGAGGCCGAATATAGGTAGAACGAACTCACTGTTTGAGATGATTAACGAAGTTGACGGTTCTAGAAGGACAGAAAAAAGAGGGCGTTGCAGTAAGTTTTATGGCAAATTAGCGCATTTCGCTACTGTGCAACAACCAGCATTTGAAACGTTAGAAAGACCGATTACATATATAAATTTCTGTACTGGTGTACTGTCCCACCTCAACTTTATTTCATTGGTACAGAGGTAACGCAACCTAATTACGATAATGAGGGTTCTCGCCCTGATCGATCATAATATATCTTAGAAGCATATCCCTTAAAGCAATCTAGTTAAGGTAGACCACTTAGCAGCTCTCTTGTCTGCATTCATGATATACCTATGGTAATCAGTTGTATACAATTCGAAAGGGAGCACCAATACGGACTAAGTACATAACCTTGTAACGATTCTTCATTTTTTTCTACGGTTAAAATATTTCCTCTGACTTAAAGCAGATTTTAATTTCGGAGCTTATACACAACATTAAATACTAAACAAATAGATTAAAAAACTGAACATGTAATTTCAAGTAAAACTAAAACTATAACTAAGTATTTGGAATTATTGTAAAGCACATGATTTATAAAATAAATTATTTTATATTTTTAATTATTTTTATTTTTTTTTAAATTCATAATGAGCAAGTCTAATAAAAACAAAAGTGAAGTCGCCAAGTTGAGTAGGCAGTCGTTCAGTGTTAGCAATCCCAAGAAACCTAACCCAAGTACCATATTTTTTTTTACCTGGGTTGTTTGTGGGTACCGATTATTTCTACTTTTTTAGTAAGATAGGTTCATTTTTTAGTTAAATTTTATTACCCGCCTAGGAGGAGTACAAAAATTTTAACTGACGTCAATTGAGAACCTACAGAAAAGTATAGTCACTCCCACGTCTCATCTATCTCATCGCACTCTAGACGTTTACTACCCTCATCAAACAATAGAGAAATGGCTAACTCTCAACCTGGATCTGGGGACACCATTCTGAGCCATGTTATTGGGACCATCAGAGCTTCTTCGGCAATATCTGCCCAGGATATCGATTTTTTTAAAAGCCTGGATCCTACGGTAGCCGCTTCTTTGGACGAAACCTCCGGCACTTTGCTCAATCTAATAAATGATGTGATACTGTCCGTGGACGAGAACAATGATATCATTGAGAAGGGTTATGAGGGCCTGGAAAGCTCTTGGAAAAACATAGGTGAGGTGTTGGATCTTTTGTTCGAAAAATCGGAGAATTCCTTGAATAATTTGAACAAGCGTAATACATCTTCACAAGGAAATTCTCTTCAATATCTTGATGATTCTATAAGTCTTGGCGAGAATGTCTCCAAAAAGATAATAAAACCGCAGGCCAGTTTTTCAAGACCTATCGATAATACGGAGAGCCGCGCCTTCAGGCCGTTACTGGATACTAAGCCCCATGCTTTGAAGCCATTGCATGAAGTGCTCCAACTGACTCCTGAAGAAGAAGGTATCCCAGCGCATTATCCTCAACCGTATGAATATGAAATTGACCATGAAGAATATGGTGACTCGATTCTCCAAATCAAGCCTCCAATTTCACCGTTACCATGGGATCAGTCAGAAGCCATTTGGGTTGACAATGAGGAGAAATTGCAAACTATGCTCAAAGTGCTTGTCCACGCGAAGGAGCTGGCCATTGATTTGGAGCATCACGACTACAGAACATACTATGGCATAACGTGCTTGATGCAGATCAGTACCCGCGACCAAGACTGGCTGGTAGATACAATCGCTTTGAGGGATGGCCTGTGGGTCTTGAATGAGGTTTTTACCGATCCTAGGATCATCAAGGTCTTACATGGAGCTTTCATGGACATTATATGGCTCCAGAGAGATTTGGGTCTTTATATTGTAAGTCTTTTCGACACATATCATGCTTCGAGACTGCTCGGGTTTCCGAAGCATAGTCTGGCCTATTTGTTAGAGAGATATGCACATTTTAAAACATCGAAAAAATACCAACTAGCGGATTGGAGAGTTAGACCCCTTCCAAGGCCCCTAAGGGCCTACGCCAGGGCCGACACTCACTTTCTGTTGAACATATATGATCATCTTAGGAATGCGCTGATTGAACAGAACAAGCTAGCTTTAGCTTTGCACAATTCTCGGAATGTGGCGAAGCGTCGTTTTGAGTATACTTCTTTTAGGCCTAAGCTCACTTCTTCAACAGTGTTCTCCCCTGTTGAGAGGGAAGATCCATGGAGTTCGCTAATATTTCAATATAACATTCCACCTGAGAAGTCTTTTCTCGTCAAAAGGCTTTATGAATGGCGAGATTTAATTGCCAGAAGAGATGATGAAAGCCCACGATATGTCGCACCCAATCAACTACTGGTCTCCCTCGCAATGAGTGCCCCGACGGAGCCGTCTGGTGTATTATCAGTGGGTCCTTTTCTGACTGATTATGTAAGAGCAAATGCCAAAGCACTTGCGCAACTTATTAAACGTGGAACAAGTGCCTCACAAGAAAATTTGAAAGATAAATGGAACTCCATCGATCAGAGCATACCACAGAAGCTTTCTGTTGATGAAATAGAGGAGAACTATTCTTCCTATATGTCTTTACTCTGTGAATTCAAAATGGAAAATGACAAAAGTATTCAACTGAATCGTGGATCGTTCTTATTTCGAGACAAGTCCCTTCCAAGCGAAGCTTTCATCTTCTATAAGGAGGCGGGTATAGGATTTGTGACCTTGAGCGACCTTAGAGATAGAAAATCCCGGGTCTGTAGTGCAAGCAACCAAGAAGTTCCCAAAGTTATTACTCTTCCTCTTCAAGACGACGATACCATAGTTAGATTAGAACCCCCAAGCGATAGGAAGAACAATGATAAGCTAGTGGAAATCACTGAGATACCCAAGGAAAGTAAAGAAGACATAGTGGTTTTAAAAGGAAGCAGCAGTGGTCCTAACAAAATGAAGCCTGCTAAGGAAGGTCCATCTTCTCCGAGAGAAATTCTGGATTTTAGAAGGGCGAAAAAAGTGTTAGATCCTGCCAATAACATTCAGATCAGAAGCTCGAAAAAGAGGTTCGACCCCTATGCCACAGAGCAGAAGGGTCCAGAAGGTGTTAAGAGGAGAAAGAAAACGAGAGGTTTACAAAAATCATTCAAGGGTTAAATTGAGGTAAAGGCTTGGCCTCAGCTATTCACCCTGTACACTCTTATTATTATTACATATCATTATAAGCAGAGCCCAGGCTTTCCATTCCCTGAGAACCAAGAACAATTACAATATTCCTTGGGTGGTTTGCCTGTAGGTTTTCCGGTTGGTTCGCTTCGGTAGCCCACCCTGAGGCATGGATTTAGGAAAGGCCGGACTTTTGGTTAATCCATTAAGGGGAACTTTTGCATTAAGCAGTTCCGTTCCTTCTTAACGTGAGGTAGCCGAGTAACTCAAGCTAATGATAGGAAAGACAGATCGATGGATATGAGGGCACCACTTAACCATAGGTGTCAGTTTAGTCCTTAACGACAACTAATCTATTTCAACAAGTCTAACCGAGAAAAAATATGAGCCGAACATATCGTCCAACAAATTATTTTGAAGTCAATCTCTTTTGAATCCAAAGCGGTTTCGCGGAGAACTGATAAACAATAAATGTTCTAAATGACTCAAAACTTCAATTCACTTGGTTATTTCAAGAAAAGCCAGAACAGCGAGCTTTTTGCTTCCCGCTAGAGTACATGGTAGAAGGAGAGTTAACTCAGCGGAAAATGGTGGCGACTGAACAAGGAGATATCATGACAGAGGAAACGACAACGCTGCTGGACGGATACGGTATGATAAAAGATTTGAAAAGAAAGCTATACTTTTGGGATGAGATTCCAGAATGGCAGAGAGACAATGAACATATACTGAGCGGATACGTTCTTGAAACAAAAAGCCTTAGCGGCTGTCTTCAAAGCCTCTTTTACTTGCACAACGAATCAGTGAATATCTACACCCACCTATTACCAGGCATATGTTTCCTCCTAGTGGTGCTATTCAATCGGTACTCCATTGAAAAGTTCGAGACAACGAGGTTGATAGATTATTTAATGATTGATTTTTTCTTCTTGGGGGGCTTTACCTGCTTGATGATGAGCAGCTTATTTCATTGCTTAAAGTGTCATTCTATTGAAGTGGCTGTCCTCGGGAATAAGTTGGATTATCTGGGGATAGTGGCTTTAATAGTTACGTCCATGGTCAGCATTCTGCATTATGGTTTTCACGATAATAGGCTCTATTTCATTATATTTTCAGGACTCACTATGTCGTTCGGTATTGCATGCGCAGTCGTGTCTTTAGAGGAGAAATTTCGATCCAGAGAGTGGAGACCTTATAGGGCGTCTCTCTTTGTGGCATTTGGTTTGTCTGCGCTATTGCCGGTCATAGCAGGCGTATTACATTATGGTTTCGAGCAGACATGGACGAGGATACAGCTTAAGTGGATTCTTTTGGAAGGTGTATTCTATATTTTAGGCGCCGTTCTGTATGGAATTCGTTTTCCGGAGAGGATAGCACCGGGCAAATTTGACATATGGGGTCAATCACATCAAATATTTCACGTCCTAGTCGTTGTGGCAGCTTTATGCCACCTCAAGGCTCTTATCGGTGCTTACAAGCTTTTTCATTTGCAAACTATAAATTGAGATCGATACACGAACGAAATAGTATATAATTCAGATTAAAGAACGTGCACAAGAAATACCTAAATTCCAACTATGGAGGTGGACAATCAGTAGCTTCCTCTGGCCACGTTACTGAAACAAAACTGCTACCAACCAGATTTGAACTGATGGTCTCCACATTACTAGTGTGGCGCCTTACCAACTTGGTCTTGGAAGCTTCTACGGGCGCCTATCAACGAATGAAACGCATTTATGACTGGAGTGTAACAAAGTGTAGGCGCCTCACTAAGGTGAAGGCAACAAGATCAGAGGAATGGTATATAAGTACCTTACCTTTGATGATCTAGCTAATCAGAACTCGCTTAATGTATCAAGCGGAATAACTCTAAGATTAAGTACAATCGAACCTGTAATAGAACAAGAGTCGTTCTAGGTTTCAGATTTATTATCTCTAATATGATAGAAGTTAGCATTGGATCTCCGTCTGCTTCAGGTCACATATCTGGGAATAGTGCATAACAGCCCAAAACAATTCTGAGTAGGTATATAACACACAAATTGAGGTTTCCCTTGATTGAAGGGTTTATTCAAGTGTAGGGCACTGCGATATCTACAATTTAGCAAGAATATCTTGTGAGGTTTTCTAAGCATCCAGTCATCGTTTCTCAAAATCTGTTCATAACTTGCTAGTCGTACCTTTCTTGTTGCGACTTGCCTTAGCATCATTGCTATAGAGAGACCTACCGGAAGAGCTTGAAGCTACACTTTTAGTATGAAGAAATGTTGTGTAGGTGTTATTCTCTATTAAGCAACGGCGCAGCTTAGGGTTACTTTTTAATGAAGTAGAGTTGGCTAATTTGCCCCACTAGAATGACGAGCCATTTCGACACATTTGATGGGCCACGGGCTAGAGCCGCCATTCTTGCCCGATCACGTGACAGTATTTTAATGGGTCGCCATGACGTATAATCTATATTCCAGACTATATATAGTACCGACCACCATATTCTAGATATCAAGCGAGCCTAGCGATAGATCCTTCAGACATTATGGCTCTTAAGGTCAAGTGGCCGTGGCTTGGAATTGCCGTGCCATCATTCCTAATAGGCTATGTTGGCTACACTTCTCACTATTTTATCCTAGCACACTTCGCAGATTGGCGAGAGCAGCTCTTTTTTCAGGTCGCCCTCTCAATGACATGGCTTTCGTACGCTTTAGCCATATATATCAAACCGGGAAGTCCTCCTGCAGAATTCCACCCAAAAGAGCACCAGTGGACACACTACTGCAAGACATGCAACAGATACAAACCGGAGAGAGCTCACCATTGCAAGACTTGCAGGCAATGCATCTTGTTAATGGATCATCACTGTCCGTGGACCATGAACTGTGTAGGATATCGTAACTTCCCACACTTCATTAGATTCTTATCATGGGTCATCGCTACAACATCGTATCTGGAATATTTGCTGGTGAAACGTATTCTAACTCATTGGCAGTTGAGACACGTTCGCGTATTTGTTTCTAAATTAGAACTGTGGTTTCTAGCCATAAATACGTTGTTAAATGCTTTCATTTGTTTGAGCATAATAATGCTCTTGATTAGGTGCATCAAAAACCAGTTCCTGGATGGCAGGACTCAAATTGAAAGTTGGGAAATGGATCGCATCGAACATCTTTTCCAGCAAAGGCGGCTGATTCCCCAACTTGTTGAAAGTTTAAACGTGAGGTTTCCTGCTGAAAGTTCAAGGACACATAGAGAAAGCGACGATTTGATTTCAAATAGATACCTCCGAGTCGAAGAAATCGTAAATTTTCCCTACGATATAGACTTAGTGTCGAACGCTAGGTCATTTATGGGGCCCTTATATACTTGGATTCTACCGTGGGGTCAACCAAGTGGAAATGGCCTTAGTTTTGAGACCAATGATTTAGCGCTTTATGAGCCTAATGCACCTTTAGAGGATCGATTAATGTCACTACCTTGGCCACCAGATAGCGGCCGTCAACCTTCTGGAAACATGAATGAACAAAAGCCCGGAGTAGTTGTTTGCAATAGCCAGGGTGAGACTATGCTTAAAAAGAGAATTCTTGATCCCCCACCAAGCTCTAGTAGAAAAGAGTGGCATAACGACTGGGGAGAGACTTTGGCTGATTTTGGCGTTGACGTGGAGGCCGAAAATTGATTCAAACGAGTACATTTATTAATTATCGTCGCTCTACTTCAAGGCTGACAGCTTATCATTACATATCGGTGAACTAAAACGCCCCATTCATTAACTTATATTTCCTCAGCTGTGGTTTCGTCTCCCCTGAAATCGGTGTCGTCACCGGTCTTATCCGCAGGTATATCTCCGTCGGCGTCCTTTGTTTGCTCAGTTAGGGTCTCTACTTTGAAAGTAGTATTCCTCGCGGCAGATTTATCTTCGACCTTGCCGTGATTTTTCACATATTTGAGTTGGGCTTGTGCTTTGTTAGCGCTTTCGGTACTCAAGCCTTTCCTCCAGCCGTGTTCGCCATTTAAAAAAGATGCTGCTATTTTCCTCTTCTGAATATTTTCTTCTCGGTTCGTGTTTAGCCCCACTTCTATAGGGAACTTGTTAATAGATAGCCTAGTGAAAACATCTTTAGAGTTAGGCTCGATCTGCAACTCATAATTCTCGGGGTTGACTACAATACGCAACTGAGAGGCTGACCGACCAACAGGTGAATACTTTTCAACTTCGACATCCTGTTCTTCCTCTTCTTTCAAATTCTTTTCAAGGAACGGCACTTTGATTTCTTCATGAGGAACGCCCTCAGTAGGGTGCGAAAGGGCGTACGAAGTTAGGTAATATTGCCAGCGATCTTTTAACGACTCGGGCTCCCTTAAAGTGAGGTCGTCCACCGCCACAAATTGTATACAAGCATGCCTGGTTTGTTCATTATATTCAATGCGGAACATATTATCGGATAGCCCCATGTGAGATCTGACTTGAAGGCGATAAAGAATTTGGTCTCGTCTGCTAGTAGACGCCGAAGTTCTGTCCTTTTCGAAAAGGATTAGTATTTCTGAAGTCCTCATATCAGTTATAATCGAGTGCGCATGCTTGACCAGCCATTGTACAACTTTGTCAACCGTGTAAAGTTTGAAGGCTTTGTTTTTGTACGCTTGGCGTAAGCTCTCCTCAAACCATTGATGTTCAATATCGTTTTCAATGAGGCGTCTACACAGGACAAGGAGCTGCTCGTACGCATCTGTTCCTTTAAAGTCTAAGCCCATGTCGCCCAATTGAGTTGAAAGCAAATTCAGATCCTTCGCAAACTGGACAACCTTTCTGTTTTTGATCTCTTCAGTAACCTCTTGATTCATTTGCTTGACCTCGCTCAATCGTTGATACAATGTTGTCAAATGGCGAAAAAAGACGTAAATATTAACATTGGCGAACAGGTTGAAAGTGCTTCTGTTTGAGACCAAACCGTGGTCATTTGCGTCTTCTATCAGGTTTCCGAGGAGCCAAGGCTTTTTGGCCTCTTGTCTGATAATTTCTTCGTCCTCATTGCTTGGAACATCTCTTTCCGAAGAATCTTGATCCTCTGACATCACTTCTTCTTCTCCACCATTATCTCTCCTCTTTGTATGCTTGTGTTTACTTCTTAGCAAGTCCTTCATAAATTGATCATTTTGCCACCTTCTTTTACGGGATGATGTCGCTACCTTCGATCCGGGCTCATCGTCAGAAGACGGTTTTGACCTACTTGGTCCATAATTTTCGAGTTCGTGGTATGATATCGAAAAGAATAGCGATAAAAATCCCTTGAAAAACTCCAAAAGCTTCTCCTTGTCAGAGCTCGAATAAATACTACTATGGTCAACCACATTAGTGAACAGGCCTAGAATGTCGAAAAGGACACCTTTGTCTTCAATATCATAATCCAGTTGGCTTTCAGGCTTCGGTGTGAGGGGGTAAATCCTTTTATTAGCTTGATCCACTTTGATGCTGCTGATCTCAGATACCAATTGCTTAGCAGTAAGTAGTTTCTTATCAGCTTGTTTGAACGTGAGCCCCAGGTGATCCAAAGACTTGTAGAATACCTTTTGCTCTAATTCCCTCCAGACTTTGTTCCATTCCCTCTGCGCTCTTCTCCACTCTTCATCCTTTTGTTTAAGCCTTTTCAAGACAATCGGAACAGATACGACCGGGTTCTCGTGAAGGGCATCAATAATCTCAAAACCACGATCTTTATCGTAAACTTTTCGGATGACTTTCTTGTATATCGTAAGGGAATTGTGCCCTAGGCCAGGAGGTAGTTTAAATGATTGCTTCTCTTCTGTGGTCATATTAGCAATCTTATTGGCGACTGTTTCTAAGGTTTGGATGGTTCTCAGATTTGCTTCGATGTAAAAGTCATATTCATGTCGTTCTTCCTCTATCTTGAACAACGTTTCTTCATATTGATTTTTGCGATGGGCTATAAACCCGGAGTCTTCAGAAGCCCATACTGGATGACCAACCCATTCATCGTTTAAAACTTCCCAACACATCTCATCTCTGCCAGAGCACGGCATAAATGTGTCCGTTTTGGGAAGCTTTTTGTAGCTAGGACAACAAGCCTCGCATAAATCTAAGTCCAATCTATGTTTCTCGTGAACTATGTTCTCGATGCACTTTGGTTTCTCGACATAATTAACAAAACTTTTGAACCAGTCAAAGAGTTCGACATTGCCTCCCAGGTAGTGTTCCACTTTATCCACGAGGTCGTTGGTATCAATTAATTCCTGAGAAAATAAATTCAAGATCTTTAGGAATTCGGTGTAGACTTGTTTATTCCCCATGTACTTTTTGGCTCTATCAAAAAATGATGTTTCCTCGATTAATGTTATGTCGTTTTCTAGGGGTCTTATAGGCTCAGGTATGACAGGCACCAGGCTTGGGTCTAAGTCTATCTCTGGTCTGGAAGTCGGTTCCATGTACTGTATATCTTGGGTATGCAGTGCCGTTGAAGGGAAACCACCGTCAATGGGTACGCGCACGTCAGAGATGGGCAAAGTACTATTCGTTATTCCTTGAGCAGGAATATGGCCTGCTGGTTGGAGTGGTTGAGAGGGAAAGTTGGAACCGGACGCTTGGAAAGCAGGAAGATTTATTTGTGGCTCATTCTCACGACCATTTACAGGTGGCGAAAAACTTCCCAGCGGTGGGAGATTCTGTGCCCTAGGTTGCTGTGGTTGGAAGAAGGGTGCTCCCCCATTATAGGATTTTTGCAGATTTTGTCTATGCTGTTCGATCTCTTGATGTTCATGAAGATGCTCTTGATGTGATGGCAGTAGGGACTGATCCGGAAGTTGGTCTTGCTGGATATGCCCTGGGAGTTGAGAATTTTGACTTATTTGCTGTAGTTGTAGCTGCTGCTGCTGCTGTAATTGTTGCATCTGTTGTTCATGGGCGGCAGTAGCATCTGGTAAAAATTTTTTGAAGTCATCAAGTAGATCAGGGGCATTTTGGAATAAAGTTGTAACCTGAGCGTAAACTTCATGGATAGGTTTTTGTTCTCTTTGATACGTTTGTAAGATTTCCAGAAAGTGCTTGTATATGTCTGGCTGATCTGCAAATCTGGTTTTGATCTTGTTCACATAACTTATAGCATGGCTAAACTCTACATCACCGGTGTTTCTTGTCGCCACGTACTGCTGCTGTGGCTGTTGGGGAACTTGCGGAATTGATGGGGTCTGAGGGATGGTAGGAGAATGCCGTCTGAGGTGTTCAGAATTTTGTAGCGGTATTGAGCGCTGTTGTTTCCCTGTTGGAAAGATGGCCGATGGTGCTGGCAAAGGAGGTTGAGAGGGCTCCAGCTTAGGTTGTTCAGCAGCAGCGGCGAGTTGAGGAGCTGAGCTATCGCCGAGAGGGTGTGATAATGCTACTGCAGTGCCACTTGCAGCATTAGAAGGTGCATCATGCTGTTCTAGTCTCGTTTGACGATTGGCGGTATCAAAAGGAGTCGTGACCGTGATAGAATGCGGGTCGTTACGATCTAATGCACATTCAATCCTGTAACCCTGGGGTAAAAACGTGTTTAGTCCTTGAATAAGTACTGGGTATCCCTTGAACAATGTCGAGATGCGTTCGATAACTCCGAGTGTGTCGATTGCCTGCGACTTGTAGTCTTTCATGATATCGAGAAAATGATTATAGACATCCGGCCGGCTGTTGAATTGAAATTTGACCTGTTCTAGGTATGACAACGCGTCCTTGAAATTAAGTGGCTTGAATGATGCGTCTGGAATGTGTTCAGCGGGAAGAGGGATGTTGGCTTGGCCGTTACTAGTCGAGGGCTGCTGTTGCTGAACGGGTAAAGGGTTATCGAGACTTGCTACAGAAAAACCCTTTGATCGTGGCATAGAAGGCAACCACTGATGCTGCTGTTCTCCATGACGCCCGTTCTCGAGCCGGCTGATGGAGGGAAGAACAAATTGTTGCTGCTGTTGGAGTTGCTGATTTGGACCACTCGTACTTGCAGGGATGTTCGCTGCGACTTCAGCGCCATTTTGACCTGAGCCATCCCCACTCCACCCCTGTGCACTGGATTGGCTTGACGCGGAGTGCATATTCTGCGAGTTTTGCGACATCGTTAGCAGCCTAGGAAAAACGATACTTATAGTTCCTGCTTGCTTTTTAGTCTTCTTTCGCGGCCCTTTATAGTCGTTCAGCCCTTAAACCGTCCTATACTGGCTTACGCAGGTTTAGACTCGCTATGTTTATGTGTAGAGTTTTCCGCTGGATCAAATTTTTTTCTTAAAGGGGCGGTTATCGAAGCGAAAACATGAAGACGTTTTCGTTTCACTCGTCGAAGATGCTTCACCATCTAGTCAGGAATTTACAATTTCTTCAGGTTTGAAATTAAGAGTGATTCATGGGCGAACTCATTGATTTTCCACGATTGACGACTTCCGCAATTGAAACCAGGACAAAATGAATGCCCCAGACAGATTTGAATTGTTTCTCTTGCCTGAGGGTGAGGCTAAGCTCAAGGTCGAGCCAGATACTAAGGCACCAAATGCAGTTATTGTAACATTTGAAAAAGAGGATCACACACTTGCAAACCTTATCCGTGGCGAGCTTCTGGAGGACCAAAGGGTATTGTTCGCTGCTTACAAAGTGGAGCATCCTTTGTTTGCGCAGTTCAAGATGAGAATTCAGACAGTGGAGGGCTACGATCCAAAAGAAGCGTTAAAAAATGCATGCAACGGAATCATTTCGAAATTAGGCCAGCTGCAATCGAATTTTGAAACCGAATGGAACCTTCAGACACTCGCGTCAGAAGAGAACTACGCTATGTAGCTGGAATGGAGCAGCTATCACATAATGCCACAGCGCTACCCGTGTATTATAGTACTTAGTTGAACAATTAGGAATAGAAGCATAAGATGGGTTTCTGGCCATCTCTCAAGCACACAAATTCGAGCTAATCCATTCAATGCTATTCAATACTACTACAGCGAACTACATGAAGCTAGAGGCCGGCACCCAAACTGGACCTGTAATCCGCTATAATTGTGGCTGCGCTATGGAGACAATCGCAGCCTTTTGCTTCAGGCCTTCTTTCATCATGAAGAGTTTGTCGGTAAAGTTGATTTCTGGGTAACCTGGAATTTCTCCCGTCTTAAGTAGTTCCACTGTGGGATAGGTGGAGCTTTCACGGTCTGGCGAGATATAAGTTATGAGAGACCCGCCCTCGGAAACGGCAAATTTATGGTGGTCTTTAAAATTAAATTGAAAGGTGCCATCGCTAAGCTCGAACATCACATACTGTCTATAACGGGTGTATCTTCGAAGAAAAACATCATCTTTGTGATATTCTTCGCGAACGAAAGTCGAGATCCTGCTCAAATTCGCCTTCATGTATTTCGAAAAAAAATCCACCACCTCCAAGTGCCTTGCCAATTCATGGGGTCTATCTGTCAAATTATAATGGCTTGCTACCCAACCTTCTCTTTCATCGTAACTAATATACCAAAATTCCTCTGCGTCAGCCAGCCTCAGTACTGTAGTACCGTTGTTAAAAAGTACACCGATATCATCAGTGGACAATTGATACGAAAATCCATGCTTGTTGGAATAATCTACCCATTTCGTAACTACTATTGGATTTTTAAGTTTCGGTAGCCTGGTTTTGGGCAATCCGCCCATTCGTTTCTGAGCTTCTGCCTCTAGAATACCATTTAGCGTTAAGTGGCACTCACTAGCCAAAATTCTCAAAGAAATTTCAGATTTGATTGCATTGGTCGACGTCGCAACGAGATCCTTTTTTATGGTAGCTTGTTGTGCCCTTCTAATTCTGGCCTCACGCGCCAAATCGTTCAACTTTTTTTGAGCATCAAGATCGACAACTTCCTGATACTTATTCTTAGTTCCACCTGGCGATAGTGATTGTGGCAAAATCGTTCTGCTTCTTTCTTGTTCCAGGTCATTTTTCACAAGTTTAATAGGATCTTTGGTTGACGACGAAGAACCGGAAACTAGTCCCGATTGGGCCATACAGGTCTTGAAATTCTTCAGCGATTGTTTGATATCCAGGTTATCGAAACATGGCCCCGTGGCTAAAGTGGAAGGGTCGATTTTTGATGGGAAAATACCCCTAAACCACACATAATCCATAATTTCGTCTAGAGATGGCCTCTCCAATGGGTCTATCGACAATATGTCTTTGATTAATATCATAGCTTCTTGGGAGATGGATTTCTCCTTAGGGAAGACATAGTCTCCGCATTTGATTCGTTCATAAATGATGTTCACCTCTTTCGCTTGGAAAGGCGGTTTACCTACAAGTAGAGCATAAATCATAACACCGCAGGACCAAACATCAACTTCGTATGAATGGCCCGTATGTTTTCCGGTAAGTACTTCGGGAGCGATATAGTTCGGCGTACCGCATACTGTAAATTTCCGCTCCCTGTCATTGGCTAACACGGCGGCTAATCCGAAGTCACCGATTTTTAAGTTGTAGTTGCTGTCGAAAAAAATGTTCCCCAGCTTTAAATCTCTGTGAATTACTCTTCTACTGTGCATGTATTTCACCGCGCCGATGATTTGAGTTGTGAAGAATCGTACTTCTGGTTCGGTAAGCACTTTTCTTAATTTCAGGAGATCCATCAGAGACCCATTGGGGCATATTTCCAGTAAAATATATACGTTGGTGTCGTCTTCGAAGCAGTCTACGAACTGCACAATGTTGAAGTGCCGCATACTCTTATGGATTTGAATTTCAGAGAGGAGCTTTTTCCTGGTTTTTTCCGATTTTATCGACACTTTAGCAACAGTTTTGGCGGCGAAGATCTTACCAGAATCGTCTTTAATTTGGAAGCACCTTGCGAAGCCACCTTCACCGAGAAAATGTCCTCTGTGGTAATCTCTACCTCTGGTTTTGATAAGCGACGGCGGTGTTTTGCAGAGAGCAGATAGTTTTTCCTTCTTTTTCTTTTGTGCCGGCTGTCTCTGCTGATCATTATTATGATCAGGACGCTTGTTATTACTATGGTGTAAGTTTTCCTTGCCTTCTGTGTGCTTGGTTGGAGTGTAAACATTATATGTGCGAGTGTTGAGCTGTCGCTCGTTGACGATCTGTAGCGGTGCCGAAGACATTGTAGATAGCGTAGAGCACACGTAGCCACGAAACCTTAGCAAATATTAAATCGTTGCCCTTGCTAAACGTCAGGTTAAGTCAGTTCTAGTTTTTGTGGCAGGAACCGATGAAAAAAGGATAGTGAAAGATACCACTCAAAGATTCAAAACGGTATACAGCTAGCGTTCCTTTGTCGCCTACAAACTCTGTAGCCAATATCTGTACTTCAAGGAGTTGAAAGCAGCTAATTGTGGAGTTCCGAGGTATAGGATCGTTTCACGCTCTTTTGAAAAGAACAATATCAGCTGTTTACAAAAGTGCAAATCGTTTACTTCACTAACTTGAGGGAATTGACTAGTAATACTGTTATACCAGATTAATTTTTGAGCGCAAGGTCTCGACACTTCGTCTTTTTGTTGTGATTGTGTATCTTTGTTGACTTCAGAATATTCAACTTTTTCCCAAGGTAAACAAACTGTGATTACGTCTGCAATAACTGCATCCAAAAGAGAAAAATGTCAACAGAAACGAACACTTCATGCAGGACCGCCACGCCCATAGATTCTCTGAAGCACTAAACAAAATAGCATCTGGTTAAGTCAATGAGCTATGGAGCTTTTTCAACCTTCTTACCACTCTCTAACACATGCGGTAATTAAAGCTAAAGGGAGTACAGGTCTACCATTAATGTCGAATTGCTAGCCGCTGTACTTAGGTCACGGGTATTTTTGGGTTACAGAAAAGGACTTAGTCCTGAGGATGTATAATGAGAAATGGTGTTGTTGAGCTGCCTTATAGATAAAGGCTCTTGAGACAAGATTTCAGCGAACAAAATAACATAAGCAACGCTCAGATATGTTAGACGAATGATCAAATTCTTTAGAAAAAATCAGAGCTTTGAATTACTAAAAGTCATTTAGTGCTGTTTATAGTTGTTTTTCGTCGCGGCTCTTTGGAAGCCCTTAACTTGGAGATTCATTGCCATGCATTAAACAACCGCCGCTATCGCTGAGAGGTACTGTTAGCAATCTCGCTCTCAAAAAAAATTGAGCAACCGATACTGTCTATGTTGAGATTAGAAGAGTTAACCTCCAGTGAGTGCTGTACTCAGCTAAAAGAACCAAGCCTATAAGTTAAACATGATCAACGGAAACTATGGTACGAAACCCTTTTCTATTCATGCGCAGACAAAGAAACATCACATAGACTTGGTATACTTCTTCCCTTGAAGTCCAGGTTTAGATCCTATAAGCTCGTGCAGACTTATATATTCTTTAATAAGGCTACACTTACATCTTAGTGCAAGTATAGTAAATGCCGCAAGTTAGCTTTGATTTATTAGCCAGAAAAGAAGGTTTAAGTTAACATAGATCTACCTGTGTGATACAAACTCCTTCAACATGCCTATTTATGAAATTTGAGATTAGGAGAACATCATCTTCTTTTGTACCACCCCCCATTAACACAAGACAGATCACCTTGAGCTCAAGGCCGGAGAAGAGAATCCACTTATCGTAGGCCTGGAAGCTTCGCGTTCCCCAAGCATTTTTTCGATTGGCCAAGCAGAGCGCTACGTGATTCGAGAGATGCGACAGAACAGTTGAATTCCTCTCATCTCCCTCTCACCATTCTTCTATAATATGCTGATGGTCTAAAATAAAGATAGGGCAAGTGATGAATGTCGACGCTCAGAGAGAGCTAATTAGGCTATGATTTTTCGGTGCCAATAAATGCTCGACCTTATTTATTTTCAGGCGTTCGGCGAAAAAAAAAATAGCTGAGGCCATACCATATATCTTACTTGAAAGTAAACAGTAACCAGTCGCCAGTCGCCAGTCGCCTTGCCATGACTGTCAAGCTTAAGGACGATACATCTTCAGACGAAGAAGATACTCCACTTCCATCAACTGCTCAGCGGAATAAGAGAAAGCTTGAAGAATCAGACGAGGAGGATGGCGGCCCACAGGCGGTAAGTGGCAATTCTACCGTCAAACAAGAAGGGAGTGATGAAGATGATAGTGACGAAGCATTGTCAAAAGTAACCTCACCTCAGAAGCCTGCAAAACGGACAAAGAAAACGAGCAATAAGAAAGTAAGCAAAGCAGGTGCCAAAACAACCAAGAAGACTAAAGAAATAACTACAAAGAAAACGCCTAGAAAAATTCCCAAAAGGGAACATTCTATCGAGCAGCAAAATGCAGACCCTGAAGATGGCTCTAAGGAAACTATTGAAGATACTGATGAGTTCAAGTGGTGGGAGAAGGAGAATGATGACGATTCGGTGAAGTGGACATCGCTCAAGCATAACGGTGTTGTCTTCCCGCCTAAGTATGAGCCCCTTCCCTCGCACATAAAACTGTACTATGACGAGAAGCCTGTTGATTTGCCACCACAAGCAGAAGAGGTCGTAGTTTTCTTTGCAGCGCTTCTAGAATCTGACCACGCTAAAAACCCAATATTTCAGAGGAACTTTTTTGAAGACTTCTTGGAGGTCTTAAAGGAAAGTGGTGGCGCCCAAAATGGTATCGAGCTTAACGACTTCAATCTTTGCGATTTTTCGAAGATCTTCGATTATTTTCAACTGCAAAAAGAACAGAAAAAGCAGCTCAGTCCGAAGGAAAAGAAGAAGCTGAAGCAGGAAAAAGAAGAATTTGAAGAGCCTTACAAATTCTGCTTCCTTGATGGTCGCAAAGAACAAGTCGGAAATTTTAGGATCGAGCCTCCGGGACTTTTCCGTGGTCGTGGCGCTCACCCTAAAACTGGTAAACTTAAGAGGAGAGTATATCCCGAGGATGTGGTGCTTAACTTAGATAAAGAGGCACCAATTCCGACAGCGCCGGATGGCCACAATTGGGGTGAAGTGAGACATGATAATACTGTTCAATGGCTAGCAATGTGGAGAGAAAATATCTCGAACTCATTCAAGTATGTGCGTTTTGCAGCGAACTCTTCATTAAAAGGCATGAGTGACTTCAAAAAGTTCGAAAAAGCTCGTCAGTTGAAGGATTACATCGATAATGTCAGAAGAGACTACAACAAGAATCTCAAGAGCAAAGTTATGCTGGAAAGGCAAATTGCAGTGGCTTGCTATTTCATCGATATTTTCGCGCTTCGAGCAGGTGGAGAGAAAGGTGAAGATGAAGCAGACACTGTTGGATGCTGCTCTTTGAGGTACGAACATGTCACATTGAAACCTCCTACCACGGTCATCTTTGACTTTTTAGGTAAGGATTCGATCAGGTTTTATCAAGAAGTTGAAGTTGAAAAGCAAGTATTTAAGAACCTGACTCTCTTCAAGAAACCCCCTAAGAAGCCTGGTCACCAACTGTTCGATAGACTGGATCCCTCGATATTGAATAAGCACTTACAGAACTACATGCCAGGATTGACCGCTAAAGTGTTTCGTACCTACAATGCTTCCAAGACCATGCAAGACCAATTAGACTTGATCCCAAATGAAGGAACAGTTGCGGAAAAACTACTAAAGTACAATGCTGCTAATAGAACGGTCGCCATTCTATGTAATCATCAAAGGACAGTGACGAAGGGACATGCTGCAGCGGTTGAAAAGGCCACAGCGAGAATTGAAGAACTGGAATGGCAGAAAATCAGACTGAAAAGAGCCATCATGCAGCTCGACAAGACTGAAGTGCAGAAGAACCCAAATTATTTTGCAGAGGTAAAAGATCTCATCAAAGAACAAGAAGCTGCAATACACAAGCGCCTGATCGAAAAAGAGCGAGAGAAGTACCTCAAGAAGTTTGCACGGGAAAACGAAAAGCACAAGTTTGATGGGGAAGAAGCTCTTCCGAATTCTCAGCTAGAAGAGTGGATGGAGAAGGTTGATGAAATGGAAACTGAATTTAAACAAGAGCTCAATAGTGGCAGTGTGCAAATTAAGAATTCCAACGTTGAAAAACTCAAATCTCAAGTCGAAAAATTGGACCAAAGAATAGAGAATTATACCATTCAACTGAAGGACAAGGAAGATAATTCTCAAGTTGCCCTAGGTACATCGAAGATCAACTATATTGATCCCAGATTATCGGTGGTTTTCTGTAAAAAATACGGCGTTCCACTGGAGAAAGTATTTACCAAGTCCCTCAGGGACAAGTTCAAATGGGCTGTTGAGTCCGCCGACGAGAAATGGAGATTCTGACCTGTATTATTACATAATCTGTAGAATTTCGCTGCATACCCTTTTCGCGCTACGATGATAACTTACTTAGTCTTTACAAATAGATGATATTTTTCGCGTATTTCACGAAAACGCGTTTTTATGGAGACAGAATCAAGGCAGTGCAGAGCATGTACTCCATTCCACACCAAGCAATATAAGATGAATATGCCACTGAAGAAGGCTTCATAGCCTGTCTTTGTTGTAGAAAGGATAGAAACTACCCACTAGAACGCTAAAATCAAGATGAAATTTTACTGCCTATGTTCGACACTCTGCACTCTGATAAGTGGCATTTCTGCCGCTCAGAACTTCGAAAGTACATTTCAATCGCTTGAGAAGCGTGCAATGCCAAGCGTAACAGCCAATTCCGCTACTGTGTCATCCAGTGCAACAAATATCATATCTTCAGTTATAGAAAGCTCCTCCACGAATTCAACAACAAAATCATCATATAGTGCTACGTTTACGCCGAGCGTACCGAGTACCACGGGTAATCGGAACATCTATAAAACATCCTATCCAAGCGGAACAGTATTCGTGATTGTTGGAGCCATCATAGGCTTTATAGGGGCACTCGTTCTTCTCATTTGGATAGTATTTACAGTAAAAGCCTGGCTCAGCGCACGCCGTGAGTACCGCACGCAATCTATCCAATCACGCTACCAAGCGGATCCGTTTATGTTTCATTACAACGACGCGGACATGGACTACTCAGATGGTTCAACCCATAGCGATGTCTCAGAACGTGTTCTCAAGGCCAGGACTTCTACGCGACCCGACCTCTACTCTCTGGGGTCCCAATCTACGCTGAACTTATTACAAAAAGGACCACAGCCCACCGGTGCAATTTCTAATGCTAACCGCAACTCGATGTTCATATCTCCTACAGAAGTCCTGAAAAACACTGCGAACAGCAAAAGCATCATGTCTATGGGTACACCCCAATCCGAATATTCTGACTTTTCAGATCCTGTCCAAAGCGCAGAGATTTTAGAACAATCCGATCCTCTGTTTCAGTTCGCTTACGGTGAACCACGCGAAATAAGACCACCCAGCGTTCATTTAGAAAAGATGTTCGACGAAGATTTGTGACATTTACGATAGGCCTCTCAAATCAGAGTGCTAGCAATTAGGCCCAGAACATAATAGCCCGAAACCCAGCTCTAAATGTCACCATGGGATGAGCTCAGCAAAAAGGTCGACATCGCTATTTAAACGTATGTAATGATATATTTCACGTGTTTTACGAGCTGCGAGAATGTTGACGAAAAAAATCATTTCCGTGGATAAATAAATCGAAAGCGAGGTTCGGTGTTTCTCCTCAAT
This sequence comes from Lachancea sp. yHQL494, assembly GCA_030562185.1. Classification (NCBI taxonomy): domain Eukaryota; kingdom Fungi; phylum Ascomycota; class Saccharomycetes; order Saccharomycetales; family Saccharomycetaceae; genus Lachancea; species Lachancea sp. yHQL494. Next base: position 83,616 of record JAJMGS010000031.1, on the reverse strand, counting down.
ACTTTCCACTTTGCCACCAAATTGGAAGATATCGGTATTGAGCGATATTCAACTGTAAATACCTTTAAGATCATCGACCAGCAAAAATGGCCCGTTCCAGAGGAGGCGTAAGATCTAGAGCAGCTCCAGCCCAAAGCCGTTCGGCTTCTACTATGGCAGCACATCCACCAGCTCATCAGCAACACGCTCCACCAAGTTCTTCCTATTCTCATCCTCAGTCTGGTGCTCAACAACGTCAACCCGGCATGTTCTCGCAAATGGCTTCTACTGCAGCCGGCGTGGCTGTGGGTAGTGCTGTTGGTCACACTTTGGGCGCTGGGCTCACCGGAATGTTCTCCGGTTCTTCCAGCGCTCCAGTCGAAGAGCAACAGCAACAAATGATTGCTACTCCTGCTCAACAGCATGGATTTGGTCAGGAGCAATCCAGGGCTTGCGATGTGGATGTCAGAAGCTTCACCCGTTGTTTGGATGAAAACAACGGAAACATGCAGATCTGCGACTTTTATCTGCAGCAGTTGAAGGCGTGCCAAGAAGCTGCTCGTCAGTACTAAGTGCAACTTCTTGCCCTTCAAGTGGACCAAAGAAGACATATGAGCTTTAGGACACGTTGAGGTGATGCTTCAAAGTCCGTACCGCACACATGCTCGAAATCAGCCACAGCCATATCCATATTCCTTAACATGACCTATATAACAAATACATGAACGCCGAGGGTATCAAAAGGGCTGCGCTCAGGTATGCTTAAGTATTTACAAACTGTACATAATCAAGAATGTTAGGCTTAATGGGAGGCGAGCAACTCAGGCAACTTAGTATTACACGTGTATTGGCTATGAAAGTAGTTGTTGCCAATACGATGCATTTGTCCCTCTGCTATCCCGTACTGAGCGATTACCCCCAATAAAGTCAATAAATAAACAAAAATTGATCTCGCTGAAATGACATCGCTTGATCAACAACCTAAGATTAGCAATTACAATCGTCCTTTGACATTTGGTAAGACTACAAGATCCAATAATAGTGAATATGCAAGGACTTCTTCCGCGGTTAGGAAATCTCTGTTTCAGTATGAGTACTGTTACACGCGGCTTTCGTACTCGCCCAGGGTTTTTACGGCTTCCCTTAACGAGATTGGTACATAGTACACCAAGAAAAGACCACACAACCCTTTTCAGCAGTGAAAAGCTAGCTACGTTCGATGTTTTGAGTCTCAAAGCTTTGAAAAGCGAATGTCGTACTCGTGGGTTGAAAATCTCAGGACGGAAGGGTGAGCTTGTAGATCGTATCTTAGCATTCGAGAACTCCGGATCACCTTGCGGAACTTCCACAGCTATAAGCTCACGCCAACTACATTCATCCAGGCAGATGAAGAACAAGGGGGACTCCAGGCCTGTTGACGATGTAAAGCTTCCCGATGTAGCCGCTACTGAAGATTCTTTGCAGTCCGTTGAGAAAGACTACATTGTTCACATAACGCCGCTGACAGAGAGTGCAGATCACAAGCCTGTAACGATACTAGAAAAAGAACTTCTTGCCCAGGAAAGCGAATCGGACAAATTACCTAAGGTTTCGACCACAGACCACGACAAGGTAATATTCCATGCCGATACGCCCACAGAAAGCTATGATATTGTCAACGAGGATGCTGAAGGTGCCATTGATGCAGACCCATTCGAACAAAACGGATCATCGGAGAGCACTAACCAATTGGACTCTAAAGATAAGACGTTTCTTCTAGGCTTCGCAGCAGTAGTGGCCAGTTGGTGGTCACTCAAACTTTGGGGGAACAAAGGTGAGCGTAATTACTAGGTAGGTAGACTTGGAAGTCTAAAATACAGCGTTTACACACGCACACTTCATGTCTTTGTAGAATTTAAGGGAATGATATCGGGCTATTTATTTGCGTAACTAAAATCCTAAAGGGGTTCCATGGTTGGATTGACGATACCGCTACTAATGCACTCTTGAGCTGAGAATGTTAATAGGCAGAGATTGGTGAAATGAGTACCACAGGACGGCAGTTATGGAGAAGCGGTCGATTTCGCCCTCGAACTTTGTCGCCTCAAAGTGAAGATGCGTCTTTCGAAAGACTTCATGACATGCTCGGTAACACTTTTGCCAAAGACGGATGCGACGTTATTGTATAGACTAAATTTGAACTGGAACGCCAAGCGGAGTTCTGCTTCAGTTGCCTCGGGTCTTAGCGGATGCGGCCTGATGGTCCATTTGGTTTGCAATGCATCGAATAAGCTGTGTGTTACTGATTTAGCGACCACTGTACAACGATCATTAGAGTCGCGCTGGCATCTAATTTGACACACAAACGTTTCGTCATAATGCTGAAATCCTACTCTCAAACCGGCCTCAATAGGCTTGCCCGTATCTGGATCTCTTTTACCGACAAAGGACTCATTACAGTATTTCATAAACTTGTTATAGTCAGATATTTCGGAAACGACGTTGTATACATCAGCGGCGGGGGCATTAATCGTACGAGTCAAGAGGAATACTTGTTTCTTTGATGAACGTGTGGCGGTGCTTGAAAACGCCCGGTAAGGGTGCCATCTAAACCGTCGATAGATACACAAGCTGCAGTTTCTCCCGGCAGCTTTGATCATGCGAGTAATTAAAGGCCCCTCTGGGCTAGATTGTTGATGTTCGATTTTTTATTCAACGAGATGCGATTTTTCTAATATATATAATTGGATACTCGTTATTGATTTGACTTCGACCAGGTTAGACTCCACATGTCTTTTGAAATCAACTGGGAGAACCTAGGAGATGACCCAGCTATCAACAATGCTATCAAATCCTTCCTAAACTCTCAGCTGCAGTCCATTTCTTTACCCAGCTATGTTAGCAGTCTACAGGTAACAGACTTCCGGCTGGGGAACATTCCTCCAAAAATCATCCTGCGAGAGATTACAGATCCCTTAAGCGAGTTCTATAAGCATATTGCGAATGAACAACTGCCGAGAGGGCAAGTTTTCTACTCCGAAGGCGATACTAGTTCTAGAGAGTCCAGTGAAGGCAGGAAGAATGAATCCGAAGCAAACTCGTCCGCTGAAAGCGATTTGCAGTTTTTGCTTGAAATAGATTACAAGGGTGATATGCAAATAGACGTTAGCGCAGAGTTGGCTCTCAATTATCCAAGTCCCTCATTCATGACCTTGCCCGTGAAGCTGTCAATTACTGACCTCGGTGTCCATGTCCTCTGCCTGGTGGCCTACCTTTCAAAGCAGATGTTTATCAGCTTTCTGTGCGACGTGGCAGATCCCATTTTGGATGCGAGAGAGTCTATCAGTGACTCAGGAAGCTCAACTTTTCTAGGCAAAAAGTCGCTAGAGAGAATCTCCCTTATTCGGAGCATCAAGATTGAGAGTGAGGTTGGCGAACAAAACCATGTTGAAGGCTCTGTTTTGCGTAGTGTGGGGAAATTAGAACAGTTTTTGTTGGAGGTTTTCAGGACCATTGTGAAGACTGAGGCCGCTTGGCCTAGCTGGATCAATTTGGATTTCAACGAAGATGAAGAGGATGATGAGGAATATCAGGGTGAAAGAGAACATCAGGAACGTAAAGAGGCTGTTATATAGGAGAACCATACATGTAGACACGTCTTGTCATAGTGTTTTTGCAAATAGAGGAACTTAAAGACAGCGCTATTGGTCCATAATGCCGTATTTAGAACAATACAAATTGCAGCTTAGAGGCGGTGATTATAAAAAATTGGGAGAAAGAGATAGTAAACATTGTTCTAAAAGTACTAGCCCCAAAATCATTTAATAATGAACCTCTTTGGTGACATAGATGACCCCTGGAAGTCGGATCAGTCAGTAAACTCCCCTGCTGCACAAAATGAATGGGCCAGCTTGAATACAGACCCTTTAGCGGGCTCAAATATTCTGCACAGCGATGCTCTGATATCTGGCATAGGAGCAGTTTCTCTGGGAGATAGCAACGCTAACAGACGTAGTCTGCAGCTAGATACGTCAAGTTTAATCATGGGCCAGCAGGAAAGGAGCACACCGGCAGGGTGGAGTGATGCAATGGGTGAAGTTAACAACCAGCTTTTCAAAGGCATTTCGACAGGCAAAATGGTGGCAGATACTCCATTTACCGATAACGCAACTAATTCATCTGCAACAAATCTTAAAGAAGACTATGATATTTGGTCAAGCGAGGTAAGAAAGGCCTATAAGCCACTGTCTGCTGATATAATTCTGGTGGAGGAGATCCCCGAAAGAGAAGGCTTATTATTTAAACACACCAATTACTTAGTGAGACATCTAGTCGAACTACCTGACACCGAGTCTTCAAGCGACAAAAGCGTAATAAGAAGGTACTCCGATTTTGTATGGTTACAAGAGGTTCTACTGAAGAAGTACCCTTTTCGAATGGTACCAGACCTTCCACCTAAAAAGATAGGCTCTCACAGTGCAGATCCTATCTTTTTGATAAAACGCCTACGTGGATTGCTGAGATTTATCAATTTGGTTGTTAAGCACCCGGTCCTCAAAAGAGATGACCTGGTATTAACATTTTTAACTGTCCCTACCGACCTTTCAGGATGGAGGAAGAATGCAAGCTATGATACCACTGACGAATTTACTGACAAGAAGATAAGCTCCTCTTTCATAAATATGTGGCAGTGGGAAATGGCTGAAAGGTGGAACGAGGCAGACTCTTCTATAGACACATTATTAGACCTCTGGGCAAAGATCACAATCTTAGTAGAGAGATATGAAAAAAGGATGAAGTTTGTCGGCCTGGACAGAGCTTTACTTGCGTCGATACTTGGAGACTTCACGAAGAATACGACGCGAATTTACTCCACTGAGAGCAGCACAACTATCAATGAAATAAACGATCACCTGGGCATAGTCTCTAAGCATTTAGGTTCTTGTAATGAATTGGTGTCTTCAGAAAGTCAAGAAATGAGCAGAGAACTGTCGCCACGCTTCAAAACTTTTATTGATATTCTTTTGGCGTTGAAGGGATTATTTGAGAGATACAAAATTATGGCTGGTAACAACGTCCCGCAGCTTCAACGGCGCATCGAACTCAACACAGAACGCATGGAACAAATGAAGGACAAAGCGGATTTGAAGGGCGCAGATTATGACAAAGTCAAGCAAAGCATTCAGAGGGATCGTAGGAGTATCGCTCAACAGATGAATAAGAGCTGGTTGGTGAGAGAATGTATCCTTGAAGAATATGTCTTCTTTCAAGAAACACAATTCCTTATTTCAGATAGTTTCCATCGTTGGGCCAAGCTTAATATGAATTATATGGAGCTGAACTCAAATGAGTGGGAGAAACTGTTAGATAATATCGAATCCATGCCAACATCGAGATGAATATACTACTTCCCAGTTGCGCTTATTGAGAATACATAATGCTTTGACGAATACCTTTGAATTAGGAGATGCTATTTTGCTTCTGGACACTGGACCCGCTGATGATCCTTCAGATAACCTAAAGTTTATGGAGATTATGTTATTTTTTTATTGGTGTTGGTAAACCCAACACCCTTGACAGTCGCTATTAAATCGTCGCTGTCCGCGTCTTCCGCGGACTTTAGGAAGATCTCGGTGCCAAATATCTGTTTAATGTGTCTTAGTAGCCAAATAAATCTCTCATCTATTTGTGCCTTGGTGATTCTAAGCCTCCCAATATCTTCTTTACCGATAACCATGTATACAAGGGCCAAGGCCAGCTGGTTTCTCCCGACTGCAGCACTCATTGCAATTTCTTCGAGTAGTTCATATGCTATCTTTGCACCCAGGTCTTCAGGAATATCTCCAGCATCACCAATACCTTCAGAAAAGTACCTCCAACCCTTTTTAGTTTCTGCCACCAGAGTTATACCCCAACCTGGACTTTTACCGGAATTTTCGCCCCTCCAAACATCCGCAGTGATATCAACTTCGCACCCTACGTTCCTCAAAACCTTTCTAGCACCATCAACCATACGGTTGACCATGGAAGGGCTGACTCTGGTCGAATAGGCAACACCTCTGATGGACGAAATCTGAGGGGTTTCTAAAGCATGCATTGTAACTGGCTGAGTGATCAGAGAGTCGACGACCAAATGTACTTCACCACCACCTAACGGTGGAGACCCCCGTTTTAAGGTGTGTAAGGCGCATTCGCGAACCCCGAACTTTTCCATGACGGGCATCAGTCCCCACTTGATGGCCTCTAAACCCGCATCTTGATGTGACGCGGTTACACCGCGGAAAATAATGGAGAATTTTGTCTTGGAGAATGGTGCGAGATACAGCATTGGTTCCACGTAGTAGCCTACAGGTCTGCCAGGTGGACACTGGTGCGTATAAGAGCCGCCAGTGACGATGCCAGGTCTGTAGATGACTGTTGTACCGGTATATGATATTTCGATCGAGCTACCATTTGTCATGGCTTCCATTAGGCGCAAAAAAGAGACTTCATGGTCTCTCAGACCAGGATTAAGGTCGTCAGATCTAATTTTCTCGATTCTAATTGGTTTCCCTGAGAGCGTAGCAAGGACTATCAGTAGTCTGAAATTCCTACAGCCTTTGAAAGATGTATATCTAGACGTCGACATTTTTTTAAATCCTTGAGATACTTGTTTTAATCTCTATTATGGGCGACTTTATTCGTATTCCTTGTTAACTTCTTGCGCGCTGAGCTTCCGATGAGCTCAGCTTGAGTTTGAAAAATCTTTTACATGTGGATGATACGCTTATGAACCTTGTACGTCTAAAATATAGTGATCACATGACGTGTGATGAGCACAGTCGTCCAAGTACTTCAACTCGCTGAAACCTACTATAGATATGTCTTCAAGCAGGCAACATCTGGGCAACTAAGTTGAGCTTAATGGTATTTACTTAACCGCAGAAGTATGGACTTCATAATGGGCAAGGCACTCGCTGTTTAAGTGCCGCGTGAAGCTTTCGACTTGATGCTCATTGAAACATCTAGTAATTCAATAGTCACCAACTTATTCCGCTATAGGTATCTGTTTCAGTGAGCAATAGAGACTCTTTATTTGAAACCTGAGGACGTTGCATTGACTACGCCATGATTGGCTTTTTGATGATTCACTATCAACGATACCAACTAGCTTGAGCAGTTGTCTCAAAGGGGTTCTTAAGAGTTAGCAAGTTTATAAGAAGCTAGGAGGAAGATCTCGAGAGACACGATGTCTTTTGGAGGTGAAATGTGCGTGGGTGTTGTGCTCTTGCCTTTGGGTTTCGGAGGTGATCTGTAGTTTAGCGTACTTAATGATCTCTAAATAATTTGCAATTGACGAACACTACACACATACATTCTGATCACAATCATTTTGGGCAACACCAGAAGTGAAGTTGGGCTTCTTTGGGATAGTTTCTGGAGATGGCAAAATCACCAAAGAGACAAGGCACTGGAGGAGCAGAAAATACTCGCAACAAAAGGGCCAAGAAGGAAGAGCATGAGACACCTTTAGACGACGAAGAACCTGCTTTTGACATAGGTAGCGGAACGGCTAGTGAGAGTTTGGAGCCTGGGAATACGACCTTTGGGTCAGAATTTCCCACACCATTTGACAGCGTAGCGGATGAATCAGCCCCCGGAGCGACTTTACCTGAGAGTAAGACCCCCACAACGAATCTTGTGAGCTCTATTCATAGTAATACAGACGACAGAAAGAAGACGAAGGCCAAAGGGATGCAGCAGAGTACGAAGAAAATGCAACAATCTGTACAAGCAAGTGGGCAGGGTCCTTCAGGAGGCGTTGCTGCGCCGGTCAGTACTTCGGCCCCGGTTGCTGCGAATACCCAACAGGCCTCATCCAAAATGCAGACAGACCCCGATAAATTAAGTGACGCCCTATTCTCTGCAGGTGTTGATATCCGCGAGGAAGAAGCACTGCTAAGTTCTTCCATGAATATCACGAAGAACAATGCTCAGAACAGTGGTCAGGCCCTGAATAATCAAATCCCCCCACAAATGCCGCTTTTACATCCCTCCCATATTGCTAGTTTTATGAAAAGGGTCGGTACCGAGCAGAATTTTAACCAGGATTTTAGTAAGGCCCACAACGTATTGAGTTTGATGTCCACAGCGTCTGAAGCGTTCATGCGAGATATAATAACCAACTCGTTGGTAATTTCACGGCATAGACGTCGATCCATAAAGCTGAATTCTGGCCGTCGTAGTGACGTATCGCGCGCCCTGCGAGACATTGCCATTCAACAAAAAGAGCAAGAAGAAAAGAGAGTTAAGAGAAGGATATCAATGGGGCTAGAAAAGGAAACTGCCGAAGCTAAGGTCGAAACTGAGGAGACATTGCACAGGGCTTCAAATGCTACTGCCAATATGATGATCGCTGGTGGCAAGAAAAAGTACAGCTGGCTAAATGCAGGACCTAAGGCTAACAATAATGCTGTGAAAGTTTTAGGTAAGGTTTCGTCAGATGTTGCGGCCCGAGGCGAAATCGGTATCCGATATCGTGAAGCGAGGGAAGAGCCGGGAATTGTGATGAGAGACCTGCTTAATGCCTTGGAAAATAGACGGGTGGGCGTTAATACAGTTATCCCAAAGGGTTACGCAAGAATTCGTGATTAAATAGGAAAGGGCTTGCCTGAACTTGTAATATAACGCAGTCGAATTTACTGTAAGCTTTTTGTTCCTTTGGTAAATGGGTAGGGTACGTATAACTGTAAATATCATAGGGTAGACAAAAATGTATGGGAAGGGGAAGGCACTGCTTGAATATTTCTTGATAAAAACCATTCGCTAAGCCCTATCAGCCTCGAATAACTGCTCGAGCTTAGTATGTGAAAGGAGATGCCAACAGGTGCACTTCTGACTATGTCTTATATGGCACGTGATAACAGGCATTCTGGGTACCACTAACATTGTTTTGATACATTAGTGTGGCTATAGTTAAACACTATCGACATTCCTTATCCGATTCTCTCCTCAAGCTTTTATTTGTGAGTATTATCCACATATCAAATCGCTGCTCCACACTGCCCATTTTTTTTGTTTTCTTTGGAATTACCTTCATTTAGAATGTTTGTTACTACTAGATGATCAGAGTACGACTAATCGTATGTAAATAAAATCATAGTTATTTGTATTCAGTGTGTATTAAAAACAGTGCAATTGATTTTAGCTGCGTCTACGCCAATCTCTACATTAGGCCCAAGGCAACACCTAGCATAGTTGTCAATATGAGGTGCCAGCTGATGCTGTAAGACTGAGGTAACTGTACGGCCGCGTTTTTTTTACTGGTGCTAGAGGCTACTGATGATGAACCTCCTGTTGATGAGGATGCTGCGTCGGTTACGAAAGAGACTGAACCAGTGGAGGTCCCCATAGTACTAACGTTCGCAGTTTGTGTCGATAATTTTCCATCCCAACAATAGTCTTGGAAGCATTGAGTACATTCTTGGGGTAAAGTGGCATTCAAAGATTCCTGTTTCCGCCTCATAATGGCACAGGCGATACAGCCGGCAAATCCTGAATCTTCAGTCAAATTATTTCTTGTTATAGCTTCAAAACCATTCTGGAACATATCCATACGTTGACTGGAACTATAGGACATCTTAAATGTGCTCGTGTTAGAGTTATAAGATTGACGATTGTTAGGCATGTAAACAATGAGTGGTGGTGTATGTGCCAAGCTTGTCAAGTTGGATGCATCACACCCGAAGAAAACGGGCTTAGTGTTCAAACCATTATTCACAAAGGTGTTCATATCTGGGACGTAAGGAAAGGCGACATCTTTACCTTGGGAACCAAATTGCCGCTCGTAAGTAGCAATCAAAGATAAGCCAGCCGGCCAGTATTCGTCAGTGTCGGCACTGTTGTCCAAAGCAAATATCACGTCTAATCCTCTTTCTTGCTGCAATAATGGAACAAGCGGAATGTTTTCTCCATCTTCGCCACCATCCACAAGGTATAGGTCTTTCGATTCGACGATGCTTTTACTGTAGTTAGACTCAAGGTATCCGGTATTTCTGAAGGGATTAGGGTTGTAAACGGCAATATCATCATCGTCATTAGACAAGTCCGTCAAGAAGTCACTGACGAGATGTTTTAGAAACGAGCTCAATGACGTAGTGTTCAATTCCAACAAGAATTCGTTGAACAAAGTAGAAGATGTACCCATGATAAACCCAGCATTGTCAAAACCCGCCACGCATTTGCCCTCCGTGACGGGTGTTCCATTCGTAACATTAGTGCCTAAGTACATGACGTCCGTGAAGGCATTCAGAGAAGGATCCCAGGAGCCCATCTCGAATGGATTGAATTCGAATAAAGTCGCGTTTAGGTCAACAATTTGAGTGCCAGGATATCTACCATCCGCAACAGAGATAGGGAATGGCATTTCTGCATTTTTGAACACGTCCGCATCTCGTAGAGTGGACCACGTATATCCCACCCCACCATGGTAGAGCGAAGGGAAGAATTCATAGGATAATGCGCGACCCCATATGTCGGTGAGGGAGGTGTTAAATCCGGCATTCGCCCTTGCTTCTACCGCATCAGATATTTGGTCCCAACGAGATACAGTGCTAACAATATTAATTCCGCCGGGATTCAACAAGGAATTGCTAATATCCCAAAGCTCATCGCTTTGGCCGTTGTTGTTAATGATGTCTTGCACAGAAGTCCAATTATTCCATGCTAGCGATCCCACGAGCCAGTTGCCGCCGGAAAGACCAGCAAGGTAAGTGGCACTTTGTAACAATCCACCAAGACCATGCTCATTTGCACCATCTGTTCTATTATCCATTGCTGAAAGCATGCCAGCACCACTCAGCATCGCTCTGTAGCCGCCACCGGAGCAACCAACACCCAATTTGGGAACTTTATCCGCATTCCAAAGCGTATTCACCAGGGACGAATTTGTAAAATTCTCAGTGGCACGATCCAAGAACGACTTGAGGGCATCCTTGGTATAATCGTCTCTTTTCTCTAACCAAGAAGTTTCGTTTGCGGACAAACCGGATGCTTCCCGCACCAGGTTAATATCGCTAGCACAGCTTACATTTCCCGGAGCATATCCATTTGTCGGAGACCATGCTGTGACGCCATTTAAAGCAGAAGCTAGAGTGATGATCTGCCAAAGCATACTCGAATAAATAATCTTTCTTTTCCGCGTCTAAAGGTACAGGCCGAAACAGCAGATTTGCCGAACTTTCACTTTGCAGTACTGCTGGGAAAGGAGTCTTAGCTTTTATATCCTCAATTCAATGTTGAGATCAGAATACCAAATGCTTAGCGTGATTCTCTGCTCGAAAGTTGTATGGGTTGTTTACTGATGCACCACTATTCACAATTCTTGCTTACGTCTAATTCTTTCTCTATATATATACATATATATATATTATGTATGGCTTCGCCTCTAAAAAAATATTTACGAATCATGTCCTCCAAAAGTCGGTAGAGTTACTGAGCCGCCCAAACAGTTATCCTTCATACATTAGAATGTTAATGTAAGAAGTTTTTCTCGAGCATTGGGGTTTGGACCAAAATCCTTGGCTTCTTGAGAGCTGAGGTTGTTAAGCACACACTGCTTGTCATACCGCAGTGATTATTCGAAAAAATCGAACAAACTAACTGACAATCGCCCACTGATATTCCTTCCACTATTCTCGACCTTGCTATGCTCTTGTTTTTGTCTCCTGAAGAATGGTATAATTTGTATATCAATCAATATGTACAGAATGAAAGAAGTGAATATTTACAATGCAGTGGAGAGGGGACCATCATTCTACATAAGCAGCGGCTAAAGCCACCACTACAGCAAGTGAAGGGTACAGATTTTCAATAAAAAGGACGAAAAGTTGCCAAGCGAGGGACGACACCTATCCTTTTATCAAATTAAAGCCCTAGTCGTTTTTGTTAGTCAGAACCATCTACCCATTAATCTACTCGTTTGATGAATAAAAAGTTACCCGCCTCCACATCCATATTTTCTAAAAGTTTAAAGGAGTTAGTTCATGAGAAATAAACAAACACGACCAGTACCACATTATCAGGCAAACAACTGAAGTTTTTAACACCCGCTCAGTGTATTGAAACTGAAGCAAAGCACTAAGTATCGAAGTCACTAATCAATAAGTGAAGAATGTCTGGCAAAGCGCATGGTGGAAAGGGTAAGTCCGGCGCTAAAACTGGTTCGAACTTGAGATCAACAACGCATTCAGCGCGTGCTGGATTGCAGTTTCCTGTTGGAAGAATCAAAAGGTACTTGAAGCGCAATGCAGCTGGCAGGACCCGGGTCGGCTCAAAATCTGCGATATACATGACTGCAGTACTTGAGTATCTTACAGCCGAAGTGCTGGAGTTGGCCGGAAACGCCGCGAAAGATCTCAAAGTCAAGAGAATTACACCTCGCCATTTACAGCTTGCCATTCGCGGAGATGATGAGCTTGACACTCTGGTCAGGGCAACAATTGCATCTGGTGGTGTACTGCCACACATCAACAAGGCTCTGCTTTTGAAAGTTGAGCGCAAGGGAACCAAAAACTGAAAAAATCGTTAGTAGGCTAGCTTTCCCTCTATCGCTGTTTTTGTTAGCGTAAGGAGAAAAAAAATTTCGAACTAAAATCTCGAGGATGGTTCTGAGAGGGGCCGTCTCGTCGTCTGCGCATGTGTACCATATTTAGCCCTTACTTTGTATGACGGAATGTATTATTTCTGGGGAATTTCCTTCATTTGGTTTTCGACTACAGTCTTGGGTGACTTTTTGTTTCTTTCTAGCATAGATCGCAGCTCTTCTATTTCATCCTGCAAGAAGCTGATATCTCTGGATACCTGGTCTCGTCTGTTCAATTCCTTGGCTCTTTGTCTCACGGTCTCCCAAACGACAACACTTCCTGTTACTCCGAACACAAACGCTTCACTCAGCAAAGTCGCTCCATTTTCCACGGCCCGAGCATCATTCAAAGGACGGATATTGATTTCACGATCTGCAGAAGTTAGTCTGGACCTCATTCGGGCATCCAAACGATGCATTCTCTGAGCTAATCCTACGCAAAGCTCTTTGAATTTATCGTGCTGTTTGGCTTGAGCTTTCAAAACATTTGCTACAGGACGAGTAACTTGTCTAATTAGCAAAGTCCCAAGTTTAACCGCCAGTGCACTCATTTGAAATATTGCACCCACTTCTATCTATTATATAACTAGCGCTCCGTTCAATTGGAAATCCTGTGGTCTGCCTAGTATTTTTTTGAATTGATTAAAAAAAGGCTTCGGAATCTTAACACCTCCCACATGACTGTAAAAAGTGTTCATTAACCCAAGTGTCCAAGTGTTATCCAACCCTAAAGAAGTCTGAACTTAGACTATAGCGTCAAAGCTGCAGGTTGCGCTTTTATTCCGAGTTTTTTGCTAGATTTTTCGAGACCTTATTGAAGCCTCGTTGAAGTGTTTCAATAGTTGGTTAAATTCAGGGATTAGGAGTCTAAGGGTTCCCTTTCATCGACAAAAAAGATCCTTTAGACATTACTTTCACAGCCGAAGCTTGACAAATCACTGTTTAATGGTTTATGAAATTAGGAAGAGACAGTTTGCGGCGTACACGCTGGCTACTTACGTGGGTGCCATTTGGTCTGCATTCGCATGTGTACAGTCCAGTATGTCGTATCTGGAGGCTTCTATGAAGCTGTGTCAAGGAATCAACTTGATCATACTAGGCAACTTTGTGCTGATAAACACGATCCTTTTATGGAAGGGCCTGTCGAAACTATTGTTTGGCGAGTTGAGACTGCTCGAGTACGAACATATATTCGAGAGACTGTCGTTCACAATAGTGAACAGCTTTTTCGTGACGTCGACATTCTCAGACAATGAGTTTCTGACCGTTTTAGTGTTCGAGGCCGCTCTTATTTTTATTAAAGTTTTCCACTGGGTGTTAAAAGACCGATTAGAATACGTATTTCAAAACACGGACGAAAACACCAATCTATTAAGACTGGTGTGCTCTAAATTTTTCTTCAACGTTTGTCTTCTAATATGTGTGGACTATAAAACTGTCAACTTCTGCTATCAGAATTCAATACGCAAGGGAAGAAATATGTTCAAGGGCTCTACGCTTTACCTTCTATTTGGTACTGAATTTGCAATGCTTTTTATTGACGTGCTCGAGATAGCCTTGAAAAGCTTGCTTAACATCGTAGAGCTACGTCAGTTCCAAAGAGCATATCTGAGGGATGGGGATGATTCGGCTGCGCTGGAAGGAAAATTTATCTATGTGAAAGTCACCGAACTGTCTTGTCGCATTGCTAAGCTTTGTTTGCATGCTGTACTATTGATTCCCTTTTCGATGCCGATCATGGTAATGAAGGATATTGTATTGGACGCACTTGCGATATATCAAACATCTCGTTTGATATGGAAGACTTGGAAGAACAACAGGCAAATTGATGAGAAACTACCCAGCGTTACTGAAGCCGAGTTGATGTCATCAGATGATAGGATGTGTATTGTGTGCATGGATGATATGCTACCCGCTGATCAAGTTAGCCTTCCTAAGCAAAAGGCCAAAAAGCTTCCTTGTAATCATACTTTACATCTAGGATGCTTGAAGAGCTGGATGGAAAGATCACAAACGTGCCCTATATGCAGAGTTCCCGTGTTTGATGAAAGGGGAAATGTTGCGCGAACTGTTGTGCAGTCGAGCGTACAGTCACAGGTCCCACCTGAGGGCGGAACTTCAACATCAGCAGCAGTAGGTACTGCTGCCTCAAGTAGTGAATCAGAACAAGACGGTGCTCCTTCCCAAGCCTCTCCAAATGCTTGCGCTGATTCGGCGATGTGGTACGCATATCCAACATTGCCGCCGCAGAAATCTGGTTCAATAAACTTCAAAGCTTCTGATATTAATGGGAAAACAGTGATTTTAACGCTTACCCATGAGAAGCGATCCGACTACGAAATCCAAGGAGAAGGGCATGATTTGACTGAAAGACTAATTATCAGAGATTCTTCTTTAGAAGACAGCTATGATGTCGACAGGATGAAAAGGAGAATATCTGATTTGGAAGGAAAAGTTGACGAATTGAAAAAGAGGGCCAGGATCGAATAGCTATGACAGGTTTCCGATTGAGCTTACGAAAGCGAGCGTCACCGGATGAAGATTGAACTAGAACTTAGAAATGAATGTTATGAACTTACTTCTTTATTAGTGTATTACATGTGATGTGTAAGAAAGGTAAATACTTGGTACTTAAATGCGAATACCAGGGACATGCTATTCAAAATGTTCTTTCAACTGCTACTATCGTCAGAGTCAAACCCAAAATGCACTCTTTCGCCCCCTCCGAAACAGTCTTCGTCTGCGTCGTCATCCATGAAACGTAATATTGCTGGATCTGGAAGCTCTTGAGTATCTAAATTAGAAGACGATAGGTCTGATTTACCATCGTCTCTGGCCATGTCGACGTCCATTCGAAAATGACGGTCACTGTAACCCTCGTAAAGTCTCTTCTCAAAACTAGATAGTTGCGTTTGCAAGATACGATGGGGAAAATTAAAGTTGTCGCCTTTGGAAATGCACATCTTAATACAATTCTGTGTGTTAGTTATATGCTGGGTTACCTGGTTTCTCGCAATGTCTTTTTCCAGCCCAGAAAATGGATTATCTTGGTGACAGAACCGCTCAGATAGCTTATCTGCACATACTAAATGGCACATGGCATAAATGAACCAAACTTCTGGGTCTTCCATGTAAGGAGGCATCAGCAACATTTCTGAAATTTTTTCCATTAATTTCGACAGGCGGCTATCAATTATATCGGGTCTCTTCGTGGGCCCCGCATCACAGTCGGGACAGGTGGCAAACAAAGATTCCCACAACCATGCAATGACAAATTTCGCTGTACAGGTTTTAGATCCAGATCTAAAAACTGGATCCAAAGATAAATTCATGCTATGATTGAAGTTGCTCTTGGAGGTGTAAATGCTGCTAAGCCAACCTAGAAACTCTTCGCTGGTACCGACCGTTTTGTTACTCGGAGATAGTGCACCCAAGATGGCTACGCCAGCACCCCACATGCTTCTAATGTCAATTCCAGGCAGTCTAATTAAAATAGAAAAACATCGGTAAGCGTTCTCCCATTTCTTGTTAATGATGCTTATATGCAGAAGTTCGTTGAGGTGTTGGATGTGGGTCTTGTGAAATACAACAGAGGGTGGAGAATAGACTTCTTGACCACTCCTCATTGCCGAATAATGAAGTTCAGCACTTTGTGGAATATGGGCGTTTTTCGCGGCAACTCTTCTCTGGGCAGTCCTCTCGATATGTTTGCAGTCAGCATATGAGATGGTCCTAGAAACCATTGGCGTTACGTTGCGTCTATCGGTGTTCCAAATTTCGTAAGTGTCCTGCGGTTTCTCATGTCTTGTATAGAACTCTTTTTCGCTGTCATGATGAAAATGATGGCTGTGATGTTCATTATGATCGTCATCTAACTCGATATCTGAAAGCTCAGATTCGGATCCAGCGTGACCTAAGACACTAAGGAGCCTTTTCTTACGCCCGTTCCTTTTAAGCTTTTCTGATGCAAAATCTCTCTCTGCATCTGCATCACTGGTTTCCTCTGCAGCGGAATTCTCAGGAGTAGGTAGCGTAGTACTACACTCCAGAGTTCCTTTAAGTTTACCATATTCCCGATGCAGGGCGTTGGTGTACTGGTACCGAAGTTTCCGTATGGTCCGCATACGCTTGCTATTCTGTACGACCGGTAGTTCGAACATGAAGGCAATAGATCAAAGAACGAGCATTGGAGTAAAATGATCAATGTCGTGGATATATTACGATGGAACGACGGACCTTATTAAAGCAGAAGTTAGTAATAGCTGCTTTTTGAAGAGGCGGTGCCACCAGATGAGATAAAATGCGATGAGCTTTGTGTTATTTGCACAAATTTTTAGTATACATAATTCGTGAAACGCGACTATTGAACGCAAATGGCTGAGGCACCCTAAAAGCTGGAAGTAGAAGCGATCGTAACAGCTACCTATGCAGTAGTTGGTACCTGAAAGTTTTCTAATTAATGTTTGGTTAATAGTCAGCCTAGAAGAGAATACAAAGCACATTTAAATTGTACGACTTCACGAGATTGAATAAGAAACACGTATACAAGTTCAAGCTATGCTATCGTAAATCGTAGGGCGTGTGGTCTAGTGGTATGATTCTCGCTTTGGGCAAAGTTCGAGTACACACTCGGTCTGAAAACCACAAGCATGCGAGAGGCCCTGGGTTCAATTCCCAGCTCGCCCCGATTAATAATTTTTTGCCCTTCATTTATACAGGGTTGGATGAAATGATCCCGGACATTTTAAGGTGCCCACAATATCAATCAACTTGCTTTTGTATCTTGGCCCATCAACTCCTAACGTCTTTCACGCGATTCGTGATCGAAGAGTGATTCAACGAGACGATGAAGATGGTGACAACGAAGAGAATGAAGAGGAGGAAAATGGGATTGAAAGCGATGAGGTTGAGGAACTCTCTGAGGCCCAAATAAAGAACAACAGAACCCAATCCCTCTTTCGCGCAGTGTTGTCTTCCAACAGGGTTTTCTGACTTGCTACCAGATTCATCGTAAAAGTTGAATGGTCCAGTGCCGGCCCAATGTTGACAGTCAAAGGTGGTCTTCCGTGGTATGCAATTTTAGGATTGGAAGACATCCCACCTGACGCTTTTGAGCTAGTAAAAAAAACGATTTTGATGACACTTGCGGTGATCGACAGAACGAACTAGATTCGGTTGGTATGCGTAGGAAGGTTAGAGCTCTCACGGAAGCTCTGGACGTTTGTTTGTTGAACGCTAGGCAATCTGAGCTGTTCAGGAAGATAAGCAAGAAGAATCATTGTCGTGAGGCCGCTTAAGAATTGGCCAAAATGTGGGACGACGGTTTCGAAGATTGGCTGGTTTTTGGAGACCAAGAATTGGAGAACGAACAAGAGGAAACATAAGACGTTGAGAGCAACTTCAAAACGATGAATTTTGCTTGCACAGTTCCATCACTAATTTGCCTTCACCAGCACTCATCACTTGTACTCGTTTTACAGCTGTTAATCTTTATTATTTATCGTAAATGGAGAGGTTATACAAAAGAATGCCTGAATAACATATCGAATGAAGTGATTTTCAAACGTTAAGCGTCATATCTCAGTTGGCAATGCGTACAGTGTGAAAGCCGTCAATAATATTTACATGTAAAAGTGTCGTTATATAGACCTACTAGGGGGAGACTTGCTAAACTTATATTTTCGTTCACATCATACCAGGCATGCCGGGCATACCAGCTGGAGGGCCAGCACTTGGTGGTTGAGGAGCGTCAACGATTGCTACCTCAGTTGTAGCCAACAAAGAGGCAACGCCAGAAGCATCGACTAACCCAGACCTCACGACCTTGAATGGGTCAATAATACCAGCCGCAAGCATGTCGGTATATTCACTTTTGGCGGCGTTGTATCCCTTAGTGAAATCACTGCCATATTCATCAATGATCTTACCAACGATGACTGAGCCCTCTTCGCCAGCGTTTTCGATTATTTTTCTGGCAGGTCTAGTAATGGCCTTTCTGATGATATCGACACCCAGCTTTTGGTCGAAGTTCTCAGTCTCAACCTCGTCTAAAACTTTGCATGCTTTCAACAAAGCAGTACCTCCACCTGGAAGAATGCCTTCCTCAACGGCTGCTCTCGTAGCGTTTAACGCGTCGTCGTAACGGTCTTTCTTTTCGCTGACCTCGACCTCTGAGGAACCACCGACTCTCACGACGGCGACACCCCCGGAAAGCTTGGCTAAACGTTCTTGTAGCTTTTCCTTCTCGTAAGAGTTGGTAGTTGTCAAGTCGATCGAATTCTTAATTTGCTCGACCCTGGCGGTAATGTTGTCCTTGCCGCCGTTACCATTAAGTATAACGGTATCCTCTTTGGTGATTGTGATTGCATCACACGAGCCTAGATGTTCGAGAGTGCAGTTTTCAGGCTTCAAATCCAACTCTTCAGTGAAGACCGTACCACCAGAGAGGATTGCAATGTCACCCAAAGTGTTTTTTCTGTTGTCTCCGAAACCTGGAGCTTTAACAGCGCAAACCTTAACTTGGCCCCTGAGCTTGTTCAAGATACAGGCGGCCAAAGCCTCACCATCAATATCTTCTGCGATGATCAACAAAGGTCTTCTAGTTTGATTAGAGATTTCCAAAGCAGGTAAGATATCTTGGATAGAAGAGATCTTCTTCTCACTTAGCAACATTAATGGTTTTTCGAATTCCACCTTATTGGACTTGGCATCGGTGATAAAGTATGGGGAGATAAAACCACGATCGAATCTCATACCTTCGGTTACTTCTAGTTCGTCTTCCAATGTTCTGCCTTCCTTGATAGTGATGACACCCTCTTTGCCGACTTTTTCCATGGCAGACGCCAACAGCTTGCCGATGTGGGCGTCGCCGTTAGCAGAAATAGTGGCCACCTGAGCAATTTCAGCCGAAGTGGTGATCTCCTTCTTGTTAGCACTGAGGAAAGCAATCACCTTCTCAACAGCGGCTTGCGTACCTCTCCTGAGGTCCATTGGGTTGCAACCGGCTGCAACGTTTTTGACCGATTCGGTGAAAATGGCACGGCCCAAAACGGTTGCAGAGGTAGTACCATCACCAGCAGCTTCGTTGGTCTTGGAGGCCACTTCTTGCAATAGCTTAGCGCCCATGTTCTCGAACTTGTCCTCCAATGTGATGGCTTTGGCCACTGTGACACCGTCCTTGGTGATCTTTGGAGCGCCAAAAGGTTGCTCGATCAACACATTCCTACCCTTTGGACCCAAAGTTGCTGACACAGCTTCAGCCAGTGTCTCTACACCCCTAAGCAAAGCGGCCCTCCCCTCAACGCCGAATTTCAGCTCCTTGTGCATGGAGTAGTTACGACGCACCACAGAGGTGACACGTTTATTTAAAGACCCTCTAGTCGCTCTCAACATATCGTATCCGGTAGGGCGTTAGTTCAACTGCTAGAAACGCACAACGATCGTTTATCTTTAGCTCAAAGCTTTGTGATATTGCCGCGCTCTCTACTGTGAATTCTAATAAGGGCTAAGGAAGAGAAGGTGCTACTTATATAGCACTCTTCTCAATACGTTACCCGGAAGAAAATTTTTCGCTCTAGAATATTCCGATTTGAAAGACTGGAGTTGAAAACAGTGTCGGTAGGGTGCAATGAGATAGTGGTTACCTTTAAGGTTATAGAATTATGCTGCGAATTCAATTTGGTTGAATATTCAGGTTTCAAGCCTAATTTCCAGATCTGAAATAGAGACAGTTTAAGACCTTGCGACATTATAGTACAAAATGATCTAATGAATGTATAGCAGGTGAGCGGTGAAGATTGAATGTGGAACAGCTTGTAGAGTACGGAAACTGTGCAAATTGCTGCCAAATATATAACTGCTGCAGTGTTTTGAAGTCAACGTCCCTGTGCGAGGTAATACCGCCATACTACGGAAGAAGCTCGATATGACCCGAAAATCGGCCTTCTTCGAGCCGTATATCAAGGAAATAAAGGATATTGTCATTGAAGTTTGCTTATTTTGGTTTGCCGTAGATGCTAGGTTGATTGCACTAGAATCTGGGGGAATCGTTGTAAAGACAAGACTCGTATGAGTAACTGACTTATAGTACAAAGTGACATCAACAGCCATCAGCACTTGCACTGAAGGCAATAATAAGAAAGCAAATTCTTAACCGCTCAAGTGTGGTGCGTCACACTCAGCAACCAAAATGTAATGACAAGCTTCTTCGGCAATCATTAGAGGAGAGCAAAAATCCTAGACGCATGGGAAGGTGTGGTATGGGAGGAAGTTACCATCTGGTAGCCTATGGTTTTGAGCTTAGAACATTGCTCAAACTGTCATTGGGAACATAGTGCAATCGCTCACAAAGCGCAAGCAAGAAAGCCCCAGAGATGTTTCCATTTCAGCTGTCAATCATGCTGCAGTGTTAGTAAGCACATTACGCAATTGTAAAGTAGGCGCTTGGGATCCTAGCAGTCTTACGGTATTTATAAGAGGTCTGTATACCCTGCCAGCAATATTTGTATTTGTACAATGACGAAGACCTGGACAAGAATGTTTGAGTAGACGAACTACACCGCGCGAAATAATGTTTAGAGAAGTAAAAAGGGAATATATCCCTTTGCCTGCACCCATCTTGATACTCAATATTTGTCGCAGTGTTAAGATGAACGTATCGACGTCACAGTGAGCATAACAGGGTCTCCGCATTTCCCGAGCATTGTGGGCGGAAGCAAGAAGGATAGGAGATGATTCACCGCTAATCCATTTAAGTATGTATTCATGGCCTATTCTCCAAAGCTCTGCCACTTACCCATAACTTCCTATCCAAGTTCTACTCTGCTATTTGAGACGGATTTTTATTTCTGAGCAGGTTCCGCTAGTAATGCAACGTAAGATACTTAATGCATAGGTGTCGCTGTCGAAGGTAGGCATAATTGTTCACAATGGTTGGTGGATTATAGTCTTTTAGTTCAAATCTCATGCATTTTACAGGGATTGCAAGCGGATATTGTCGAGTTCCATTAGGCATAGATAACTTACATGCTTTGACTACCATAGAATTAAACAAATGAATAGTGTCTATAGACGAATTGAAGAAAGCAGGGAATGTAGTTATTATCATGTTTGTCGAAAAACAATGCTGATAGATTGCTTGGTATTTCATGATGGGTGATCTATCCTTTCTTGGTATATTCTGTGATAGCTATCCCTTCGCGATTTCCAGCCCTAAAGAATAGTGCCTCGACACAGGGTATAAACTGTAGGCCAGTCATATTACTGGAGGATCTCGGAAGACATGAAAATCTCTGGACAAACTTAGTTGCGCAGACCTCTATTACTCAGTAGTGTTACCGCGGAGCTCCTCAATAACAATAATTGCCAAAGAAAATTAAATTTTCTGAAGGGTTTCTCGCCTCGCCTGCATTCCATTTCGTACAATGAAGTTGTCCGTCAAAATTAGGAGAGTTCTTAAACTTTAAACTGCAGCATCGGAACACGTCTGTTTATTTCGCTGTCAAGACCAAGCAGATGTGAAACAAATTTTCTAGCCAAGTCCAAACCCTTTATAATAGGGTTGTTCCAACGGGTAGACGTAAGGCAATGTGCTTGACAAGAGGGTAGAAATCCAGTCTGCAGGGTCTTTGAAGGGGTCTGTTTCATTGTTTTCACACAGTTTGCTGCTTCGTAGATTGCATAAAAAGCCCAAATCAGGGGATTTTGAGACATCCCATAAATTGTATGATCCGCCGACATTACTTAACATACCTGTATTGTCCCTTTTGTCCTTGCTTCTCTTAACAATCAGTTTTCGAAAACAATCGAAAACATCTAGCATGTAGGTACAGAAGTTGATTTTCTCTGAAACTTGGTCATACTCCTGCAGAAGCATTGACATATTCTGCAGGGAAGGAGGGAAAATGGCAGTGCTATCTGTGGTAGGTGGAATGTTAAACGAGTCAGCCTCGCTTGACGTTTCTGTGAAAGCCGTCGGCATTCGGGTTGAACAGAATATTAAGTGCAATAGAAACGCCTGGAATATACTACAATATGCCAAAAAAAAAAAATTGGATCGCATAGAAAAAGGTGCCTTTCCTTCACTTAAGCTTGTAGAAGCCAGAATTTTAAGAATATCACGCACACAGTTTATCAACTCACTGCAGTTTTTGTCCAGTAGTACACTTAATGAACCATACTTCGGATATACCGAATGAAGCACTTTTACGCGATTTGAAATTAATATGCAAAGCTTCAAATATACTAGAAGCTCTTTTCTTGGAGTTTCCGTCTCTTGCTGCGGGAATTGTTCTTGCTTTATCTTTTTTATCAAGGCTGCATGTTGTACATCTAATGTAACGACTTTTTCCATGGTCCAACTGACTGGCGTTAAGAGAAATTCATTCGAATCCCGTAGCATTAATGCAATTTCTCTCCAAACACAAGAGCTACCAATCAATTCTAAGTTGTGATGATTTATGGACGACGGCCGATCCAGGAGTAAAGACAGGAGAGCATCATGTAATACTAACATGCTCCACACTTTTGAACCGCTCAAATGCAATCCAAGCGCATAGGCAATGGATGTTGCCAAAAAATTGAACTTCCACGCTGTTTCTATTTTAGAGTTATAGTGATGGTCATACGCTAGCAAGACAAGTGCTATGACCTTCTCTGGACAGTCGGGACATTCATTGAGAATCAGATTTAACTCATCTACGAGTACCTCCAGGTTAGGCGTTAGCATGGTGAATCTCTCAGTAACAATGATGACAGAGTACAAACGTAGGAGGCTGCTGTAGTCAAAGCTTTTTTTGGACAGGAGAATTTGCTGAAGGTTATTTAAATCAAGTGCCTCAGCAAACAGAGGGCATATTAGATTCTCCTTCGTGCATTCAATCGCATCAAGCGTATACTGTGGATCTTTGATGTATTTCTTGAAAACTGTATAAAAGTTAAAGCTTTTCATCTTAGTTGATGAATGCTTACTCACCAATTCACAATCTGGATTAAACAAAGGCATTGCGTTTTCAACAAGGGATTGGTTGACAGAACTGATACCATAAAACGAATATTGTGCTTCCGTTTCTTAGTGATTTTGGTGCTCTTGTTTCTATTCGTATCTGGGTAAAAACACTTGTACTTCTTTTTGGCACAACTCTCACACGTAGGAATGTACCGACTGCATTTCACTTTTCGCTTCCGACATTAGTGGCAGGAAATAATTCCTAATCCTTCAGAGTCTGTAGTACAGGGCTCCATGTTGACATCTATTGCATCTAGTGATATAACTTCCAGAAGTAATTAAATGCTTAGAACCTTGACTTCGTATTTATGGTACTTCGTTGTCAAGCGAACTTCAAGAGAATTTGGGTTTAGTAATGAAATCTCAGTCTTCTCCTCAAAGGTCTGACATAGATTGTGGCCTTAGTTAGCACCTAGATGACAAATTTTCTGTAGAGCGCCTTTTGTTTTGGATGATATTGGTTCTGGTTTCGAGCTGAAGTCCGAAATAAAAAGCTTACGGTCTTTATATGAAAAATACTTAGTCCGAGCATCCACACTGATGTCCGAAGAAATCATAGAAACCAAGATGCAAATAGTGAAGACAATGCTTCATAACAAATATCTGTTCAAGTGGGATATATTTACTATAAAAGAAGCGTGGCATGAGTAACAGGGACCCTGGCGTGTACCGTCTGGATACTCTCTCAGTCGCCTAAAGACCATTCAAAAGCATGCATTTTGCGACAATAGCGAACGAGCGCTTTCAAACATTACGTCTTAAATGCCAGACTTCAAGGTACCACACCGCAGTACGTACGATATTAATATTTTTAGGATGCACTTTTGACCTGATGAACGTCGCAGGCGTGATCGCGACCATGAATGATCTTCAAACAACGTACAATATTAGTTACACAGAGGCATCGTGGGCTCTAACGTCTTATGCTATCACGTTTACCGGCTTCATCGCTTTTATGGGACGACCTGGTGATATAGTGGGGAATTCTATTCTATTTACAATAAGCTGCTTTACCTTTACCATAACCTCCCTTTTGTGTGCCGTCGTACCCAATTTTCCGACCTTTACTGTATTTCGAGCATTACAGGGTATTTCAGCAGCTGGAATAGTTCCCTGCGGCTATGCACTTATACCCGTCTTAGCAAAACCGGAGCAGGTTCAGAATTTCTTTTCCATTGTTTCTTGCGGGTTCAGCTCAACTATTGGATTGGGACTTATCATTGGCGGGGCCTTTGTTCTGACTAAAGTTGGATACGCTGGTATATTTTATTTGACATTTGCAGCAATGTTTGTTATTGGTATCGTTGCTCTTTTCTTTATCTAACGAGTTGAAGAACAGAAGGACGCTAAAATTGAAAGGGATGGAAAGCCTCCGATATCATCAAGAATAGCAACGCTTGATTTTATAGGATCGTCGATATTTATTATCGGTGTGTTGAAAGTTGTGGGCTTGACTGATGGCGGTGAATACTGGAGAAGAACCAAGGCATTTGTTCCATTTATGATTGGAATTATCCTCTTCTGTGGTTTTTTTGCTTGGAATTGTACTTATCAACAATTGTCCAATGGCTTGTCAAAATCTCGGTACAACGTTCCAACCTACTTTTACAAAGTGCATGTTCTAGTTCCTACCGATGTTCTTTTTATGACAAATTTTATTCCTGTAATTATAGGATTTGCATGCAACAATGCCTGCCTATTCGGTGGCGTCTTTATTATCGACCAGTATTCACAATACGTGGATAAAGTCAGTCCGCTCTTGGCGGGAGTCAGACTAGTTCCTTTAATGATCACGATGACTTTTGGCAATCTTTTATGCGGTCTACAATCTTTTCAGTTACAACCTAGGATTGGTGCGGTACTTGGATTTGTGCTCATGCTCTAGGGATCAATCATTTTGACTCAGTTATATTTGATAGCGAGTGATGTTTATTGGAAGATTCTTTTCATCAGCCAAGTACTCATTGGAAGTGGTGCCTCAATTTTCTACCCTTACGGATTGAGCTTAGCAGTGGGATATGCACCAAAGGGCTCCAAAGGAATTGCTTCCGGTATCACGCAAACTTTGCCCAGCTGGGAATTGAGTTAGCCTTTTCAATCATAATTTCTGTCCTGGGTGATATTACTGAAGTTCAAACTGCTCCAAATTCTCACCAGAGGTTCAGGGATGCCTACCAAAAATGTACTTATTTTTGCATTGCTGTTTCCGCGTGCGACTTAGTAGTAACATCATTATTTCTTAAGAGACAACCTGACCGAAATGATGAAGATTCTATTAACACGACTGCTGAAGGGTCGCAATTTAAATTCAAGGAAGAAGATGCTTGATTGTTTATACTGCGTGATTACTGACCTATGTATCCTATTGAAATGAATCGGCGTGAGAGGTAGTTAGCTACTAAATTGTTTATTTAACCAATTCATGATTGTCCAAGATGATTAATCGATATTGGCTAAACCTTATATTTATTTTTCCGTAGCCTTTTCAGCTACGAGGTAATTCCATATATGGACATCAGCCATGGGTATTTATATAATTCCTGGAGATGTTAAAATAAGGACGGTTGAACAACCTAAACTCCAACTCATACCTTAATAACATTAATTAACGGGTGCAGTGAGACATTTGTCATCTATGAGCAATTGTCAGTGACCACCGCTTCGATTTACGAGTCTTAATTCAATCCATCCCAGGATTACACTATCTTTTTGTACTGTAGTGTCATTGTGATCAAATCATCTAAGGTTCTGCAACTTGGCGCCATTAACTATCACCCTATAGCTCTGACAAAAACTAGTTAAGCTGTGACACGGCAGAAAAGGATCTGCTATTCAATATCCCGTTGAAAACGCTTCTATGCGCATATTAGAATCTTCAATCCGAAGTGAAACTTCATGCCGCTACCGATGAGCAAATAAGAGAGATGCACAAGACTGTATAAGTAGCCGCACTGTGTTAAAATTGTCATATCAGACAAACATGACGCCAATGAACTATTATTCCATTTGCGCGTTGCAGAAGTGTCGAAGAAATGTCTTGTCACCTCAACAATGATGATCATTCAACTGACAAACACAGCGTACGAAATTCGGCTGTTCAAGTAGAGTCGGAGAGCAGATATGAGACGGAGTATAGCACTTCGAGCGGGACTGGCCCAACTTTTGATGATTTAGAGGGCTGGAACAAAAATCAAGTTTTCTATACTTGGCTTTCCGTTTGTTTTTCGACTGGTCCCACATCATCGATGAGCAAAGTTTATATACCTGCGGTTATCCAATCATTGGCCCATGCACTGGGACATAAGAAAGATTCTCACCAAAAATGCTCAGGTCGTGGGGATAACTGCTACATTGAGTTTGGAGGAATCACAGTTCAATATATTTCCTACGTGCTGTACCTCAAGGCAATTTACACCGCTTTGGAAGGACTGGTTGCAATTCTCGTCATGGCTTTTGCTGACTATAGCAACTCCAGAAAATATCTACTCGCGGCGTCTATTGTTCTTTTTGGACTACTGGCCTGCCCTTTTGTATCATTGTACAAAGAAACAAGAAGTTCCCTTGTTTCTGCGTCTGTTCTATATTGCTTGATGCTAATCATGGGAACAATCTACCAAATAATTGAAGGCTCCTATGTCCCAGTATTCATGACGGCCGCCTATCAGAAGTTAGATCCGGATACGATCTCTCATCATCCAAATACTGTAGCACTGAGACGGGGCTCTAAGGTAAGTGCGTTAGGTTTGGTCGTGGGCAACATCGGGGGGATCATGGCACTCCTCATCGGCGTGGTTATTACATACTCTGCGGGGTCCGCTAGCATTACCGGTTTTCACAACTACCTCTTGGCGATTACGATTGCCGGAGTAATGACTGCACTAGTAGGTGCTGTATCAGTGTTTTACATACCAAGTTTACAAGGAATGAGCATGAAATTTGACACTTCGAGGTCGAAAACGAAAGCGCTCTTAAGGCTACCGTTTGCAAGGCTAGAAAACATTTTTAAGGACGTTTGGCAGTATAAACAGGTTTTGAAGTATGTGATAGCATGGGTGCTATGGGATATTTCATGTTCTAATTTCCTCTCTGTTAATGCACTCATGTTCCGCTCAACACTTGGTTTGACGACCTCCAATGCCGAATACACAGTATGGCAGCTTATGGGTAACGTATTGGCACTTATAGGTTCACTGGTGTGGATGTTGGTATACAATTGGCAATGTCAACGCTTCTCTAATGCTAATAACGTAAAGCTGATTAAGCAATCGCTCTACGCTCTCCTATTTTTTGGCTGGTTTGTCAACATGTGGGGAGCATTCGGGGCCAACCTACGTTGTACAGTAGGGTTTAAGCATAGATGGGAATTTTGGACAGGGCTAGTATTTTTCATGAGCACGAGCAGTGCCATAAGATCATTGAATCGCGTGGTATACAGTGGTATGCTGCCAAAGGGTAAAGAGAACCAATTTTTTGGACTGGAAATAATGCTTGGACTCTTGGCTGGTTGGTCTGAACCGCTCATCATTGCAGTTATTAGCGACCGTACTGGAAACTCACGAATGCCGTATATTCCAAATACCGTTCTCTTCACTTTGGCCGTAGTCATTTATTATTCATGCGATATTGAAGCAGGGATGCGTCAAGTTGGGAAATTGTGAGGCGCAGTTGTCCTAAGAACTGGCGTAAATTTGTAGCATCAGCCAAAGGCCCTTTATTCCTGCTCTTCACGGAGCGCATGCGAACACACATTTCGGTGACTGAAGACGATTTTGTCAAGTCCACCTGCCAGTTTTTTGGGTCCGGGGCTGGGGCGGAACCGCAATAGGCCTACTCCATCCATGTCAGTCACCAAAGCTAGGATTATGGTATCCTACAATCGTCAAGCGAAGGATACTATTCCAAGTTCCATGACACAAGGCGTTTAGCTAACACTGGTAAAGCACACAATATACATACAATACAATTACCGATATATAAAAGAGATTGTACTCTATTCTAATCAGTTAGCGTTTATCTGTTGATGTTCGAAATAATGGCAATCTTCTATTCCTCAAAAATCAACAACGAATTTTTCCAAATGTAAGAATCATTATACATCAGAGTAGACTAAACTTCAAGCCACAATACCAAGCTCCAGGGGTCTGATATCCTTTCTTCCACTTGCAGACTAAGATTTAAGCCTCTTATACTACCTGCCGAAGGCCTGATATCCTTTTGTCTATAGCGCACTCGAATTCAAGCGAATTAAGTTTGAATAACGTATCGAAAGCTCGGAACAAGTTTGATCTGTAAAAGTCCTAGCAGACCTAAATAAGTTCACGGAAATTTTAAACGGTATATCGTTCATTGCAAAAGGTCGCTTACAGTCAGTCAAGAACCTGAGGCAGGTCCTCCCTCATTTTTGCATATCAGTAGTATTCCTACTTTAAGTTTATTGTAGCAGCTTTTGTGTGCTTCCAGAACAAATCGCGTTGAAGAATCCACTGAGGGCTAGAAACGTTGTCATGAAGAAACTGAAGTCTTACATGCACAATTACAGCCGAGCCGTGCTCACCGATGCAGGGGTCATGATCAAGGATCAACAGTCCCTTTCCCCAGAAGATCTGAAAGACACAGCGATGCCGTTTAACGAAATTGGACCGATAATGAATCCCTTTGAAGACCAGGAAGAAGCGCCGCCCGCTCGCACGAGCCTTGAAAGCTCTTCTCTGATCAGTTGTGTAACGTGCCTGAGCGACAACGATAGCTTCGATGAAGACAATGGAGGTCGATCGCTTCCTGCCAATACCTTGATCCCCTACATGAAGATTTTGTACGCAAGAAAAGTATGTGCCGTTGCGACAGAAATTTCATCCTACAGAGATGAAGTTGTCAATAGCAATGCTGTCGAGTCCAATGCTCCTGGGGAGGAGCTATTATCGACACTGGTTGAAGTAACTATCGCTAAGCCCAGGCGTCACGATTTAGTTCCCAAGAAAATGTTACTGCGCTTCGGAACGGTGCTTCCTGGTGAAGATATCGTGGAAATGGTGATGCAAAGAAGCTACAAAAACACCACGCGGGACAAATCTATTTTGGTCATCGTTAATCCACATGGTGGAAAAGGCCAGGCCAAAAAGATCTTTATGTCAAAAATCAAACCTATTTTAACAGCTAGCAACTGCATTGTGGAGGTTATCGAGACCACCTACCGTGGCCATGCAGTGGACGTAGCGAAAACTCTCGACATCAACAAATATGATGTTGTTGCGTGCGCCTCTGGGGATGGAATACCTCACGAAGTGCTCAACGGACTTTTTCAAAGAGATGACCGCACGGATGCCTTCAACAAACTAGCTATAACGCAGTTGCCATGTGGGTCGGGCAATGCGATGAGCTTATCATGTCATGGAACAGCTAATCCCACTTACGCCGCGTTGAGCGTGGTAAAGGCACCCGTAATTAGAATTGATCTAATGTGCTGTACCCAGAGTTCTTATAAGGAACAACCTCGAGTGTCATTTTTGAGCCAAACGTATGGGGTAATAGCCGAGTCTGATATTAATACTGAGTGTATCAGATGGATGGGGCCATCACGGTTTGAATTGGGCGTTCTGGTCAATATTTTGCAGCGCAAAAAGTATCCTTGCGACCTTTACGTTAAGTATTCGGCAAAGTCAAAGAATGAATTACGGGAATACTATAACTTCCACAAAAATAAGCAAGACATTGCTAGCAGTGGTTCATTGTTAGAAAGGTCAGAGCAGCAAGATATAGATGATTCAAATTTCCAGCTGACATATGACCTATCAGATCCAGTGCCCGAGGACTGGGAACTTGTGGACCCTGCGATTACAGCTAACCTTGGCATCTTTTATGCAGGAAAGATGCCCTATGTGGCGCCTAACACCAAATTTTTTCCTGCTGCTCTGCCCAATGATGGATGTTTTGACGTTGTTTTGACAGACTCCAGAACCTCTTTTACAAGGATGGCACCTATTTTGCTTTCCTTAGACAAAGGGAATCATGTTTTACAACCCGAAGTGGTGCACTCTAAAGTAACTGCTTATCGATTGATCCCTAAAGTGAAAAATAGCATTATTTCAATTGATGGAGAGATGTTTCCGTTTGAACCCTTACAAGTCGAGGTTTTACCAGGTCTGTGTAAGACTTTGTCATATAATGGCTCTTATGTGGAGACAGAGTTTGACTCCATGTAACAAGGAATATATCAAGAACGGTAGTAACGCACAAGAACATATTGATATGATGGAAGATAATACTTGGTTTTTTTCTGGCATGATTGTTTTGAGAACATGATCTCATCAGAGACAGTCGGTTAGAACATACATCTATAAAGACAAGATTAGAGAATTAAGCAATGATAAAAGGTACGCTACCTAGTAGCACCAAAAAGCAAATTAGCAGCTTTGACAGAGTTGCGTTGTACTCAGTCTTGCACAATACATGGCGACAACATAGTCCCATTAAAAGTTGACATTACTGTAGTATATATCTATTTGCTAACACTGACAGCTAGATTGTACTTGGTCTTCGTTGTTAGTTGTGATGTCAATCACCTCCGGTTTATTTTTTGAAGCTTTGTCATCCAACGGAACGTTATCAGATTTCTGAAACTCGGGCAAGGTCTTAGCTATTTTTCTAAACAGATTTTTAACGTTGAAGCCAGCTTTAGTGGAAGTTTCAATGAATATTTTGGCATTCAGGACCTGGGCTTTCCTTTCACCTTCTTCTGTGGAGACCTGTCTCTCGTCCGAAAGGTCGTTTTTATTACCCACAATACACAGCACTACGTTTTCTTCTCCGCGCTCCGATTTCACGTCTTCTACCCACTTGTCAATGTACTCAAACGATTTCTTGCTCGTAACATCGTATACCACAATAGCGACATGCGAGTCCCTTATGTAGGATGGAATTAGCGATCTAAATCGTTCTTGGCCCGCAGTATCCCACAACTGGAGCCTGATAGTTTTGTCATCCAAATACATCGTTTTGGACAAAAAATCTATGCCTATCGTTGCTTGGTAATGATCATCAAATGTGTCGTACATAAATCGCGTTATAAGCGAAGTTTTACCCACGCCTTGCTCTCCCAGGAATACAATCTTATATTTCGTCAATGACTTACCAGTTCGATTGCTACTCATCTTGATTCTCTGTGCACCCCTGGGCTAAAGGCTTCTCTCATCGGTCAAGAACAGTATAATCAATCAACTTGTGGATATGACATTTGATACCACGTCCAGAGTGATTATAAATATAACCTTCCATACGGATCTGAGGAATATCGTTCAAGTTTAGATGTTTTAACGAAGTGAGCCATAGCCATAAATTGCGAGCTACTAAGCCTAAATAGAAACTGAATTTTCTGCTGCCACACTTTCGAATCTCATCAAAGGGCTTTAAGTTCCATAACAGTTGGATTTTATAAGTGACAGCAGAAACCGCGAGCGCAACGACAGAATGGCACGAGATGGTAGATGCTCTGTATTATAGACTTAGCCTTTGCAAGAGCAGAACTGAGTAACCGTGAGCTTACTACACACAGGTGCATTAGAACATGATTTCCTGCCGATTGGACTGGTGACTGTATCTCCTTTTTCAAAACGATTCAGAATCAGCGTTTTGTTAGGTAAGATACGGCAAGGGTTTTCCCACTTAAGGTCGAAACGTGCCAACACTGTAGCATCAATAAATTCCAGAAGAACCTTTAAAGCCCAGGATAATAGCTAGAGTTGCAAGAACCACTGTGTGATATTTGATATCGCCAATTTGCATGATGGAAAGGGCAAAAACTGATCTGACATCGTGTCAAACAATTCGAAGTGAATGCAGGCTCAACGAAGTATTTTTGTAGAATCACCCTGGCTAGGTCTAACAAGCGGTCTGATAAGGTGAATAATCATTCATGGATAACAGTTTGATACATTATACGATATTACCGTTCAATCTTAGCTAAAGCTCACTCCAATGTCATTTAGCTACCGGTGATTTATTAGACCTTCGAGGCTTATCTTGTAGAAGGAAATACGGAGATATTCGAATTTCCAAAAAGCTTATAGCATACCTGTTATGTGCACTGCAAGGACTGCCAATAACGCCAATATCTATCCATTAACGTCAGGGCCCAAACTTTTCAATTATAATCCTAGGAAATCCTAGGAAAACCACTTCCACCATTCCGTTGTGGCCGATAATATCACAATGCTGCCTCAACTACGAGGTAGATTTGCATAATGTAACTTTACTGGTCAAAGAACATCTCCTTGATTTATAGGGAGCTTACAATACAAGCAGTTTGAAGGGCAAGTTTGTGATAATTGCAACCAAGACGTGCAAGAAAATTTGAAAAGTATCGCACGTCTAGCCTAATTTTCTTGCTCATTTGATCCCACCAGTAACATTGAAAGATTCTCGATGCTCCTTATTGCGCGGAGATGAGAAATGCTCGATTCATCTCCGATCTTGAATTGTGAGATTAAGTGGGAAAAATAATGCAGAAAGTTATGCCAATAGAATACCTGTTCTTTGAAGGAATACCCTCCATGCAGTAACTAGCTGAATGCTTCTTCTCTTGCCCGAGCCCTATTCAAAGGTCAACGAGTTTTCAATTGGTCCAAACGTAGGTGCTTGTGGGCACGCTTATTAAGTCCGCTAAAATCAGCTTCATGAACAACCACCAAAACTACATATTTTCACGCTTTGTCATACATGACTCCCACACTTTCTGCATTTAATTAGACCTATACTTTACATGCTCGAATAAGTAATAATATGACGAACCAGAGAAGGGTTAGTAAGAACGGGAAACGAAATAAAATATCTCTTGGGTAAGTCTGCCGTGTCTTGTTTATTTCTTGCCCGACTTCTTTATACCTCCGCTTACCAACGGTTTGCCGTTCTTCATATTCGATAACAACGCCTTTTTTGCGGCAGCATCGGCCTTCTGCTTCTCTTTGTAAGCGGCTTCTTCAGGGTCCATATCCTGCTGTGACTTTTTCTTGGTCTTTAGAGGCTTTAACTTACCACCCTGACGGCCTGACATTGCTTTATTTGAGGTGTTCTGTTTGGAATGTGAGTTGTGATCATTTACATTAGGACAGTCTCTCTGTTCACGTTCAACCAACTTTTAACAGAAAAAACCGAATATTTTTCATGTTAACGGTATCAACAGATCACGTGGAACTATTGGAGATTTAACAATGTGTTAAAGTAGAATACATCCAAGGTGACATCCTAGACGATCTTGCGTTTATGAGTTGCCTACACAATTCTTACTTAAATGTGTATACTCTCCCAAATAAAGGTTTATATCTTACTCCAAGAACGGTTGCCTCTGTGGTTATAGCCGCTGGTTTGGAAATTGTAAACAATGAGAAACCAGCGATGGATACTTATAATGGAGCCGTGAAAGTATTTGATTCTGACCTGCTAGAACTGGTGTATCTTGTTCGCAGTTTCTCCACTAACGGGTCGTAAGTTGAGTGCTGCTTGACAAAATGACACGACAGTAGAGAGTGATGTTGTAAAATTAATAACTCCATATGACCATCCTGGTCATTTCTCAATTGACAAGCACGAACGTTCACACCATGGGTATTCAGTGTAACTAAACGAGCAATAAACTGGGATATGAGCCACAATGATATTTTGCAATAAGATAGTATACGGCGCCCGTGAAAGATAATAAGCTTTTAAAAGGCGAATAATGAACCGAAAGCTTACAATTTGGTATATAAAATTTTGTCCATCTCGAATCCGTGTGGCATTTGAGAGTGGATTTATCCTATAGCTTGTTGCAAAGCGTCTCTTCAATTGATTAAGAATTTGCTGGGAGCATGCCGATCTTTCGCATGTTAATAGTGAGTTCTAAAGTGTGTATCTAGTGCTTTGACCTTGAATATAGTCGCGACAATACATCCAACGTCCTTTAGCCCTTATGGAGTATTTAATCCTTAGAAGTCACCAGTGTTAACACCAACTAATGGTGGGGACATCTGTATGTGCAGAAATAAAGTCGGTAAAAGTATAGTAATTGCCACACGACTCTAAAAAATCAGAGGTTTTCAATATTGAAATGTTTCATTTGCTTGCCATCGCTTCCTCATTTACACTTTCAGTTTTAAACTATAAGGATTAAGAGAAAATGATTACAGCTATAGTAACAAGAACATAAAAATGGTCTAATTGGCGCTCGTAATATTGTTTCACACATATCCTACCGTCAATAAGCAGATAATCGTCTATTTGCTGCCATCTTTCAAACTAACGATCCTGTTCAACACAATCTTGTCATTTTCGCTGTCGCTATCAAGTGTGAAGTATCCAACTCTCATAGCCTGAAATCGACAAACCTCCTTGCGCCCGGGCTCTTCTTTTACGTAAAATTCGGACTCTTTGGTGCTCCCGACTACCCAAGGTGACTTCTGTATCACGTAGTTGAAGTTGGGTTCTACAACAGACTTTTTGTAGACAACTTCGCTCTTTGGGTTGATGTCCTTGAGGTATCCATCTGGGTGCGCAGAAGGATTTTCAGAGTTGAATAGCTGGTTGTACACTCTAGTTTCGGCAATACGCTGGGGTGAGCTATATTTTCTCGAGACCGGAACCCACTGGATGTAAGTCTTGGGCTTCCTGGGTTTAGCATCTTCGTTATCATATTTTACGTGGATTGTTGTGATGTTACCATCAGCGTCCTTATCTAAGGACTTGAGAGACACAGTGTAGGGTACTTTGATCAAACCCACTGGTTGTTCAGGAGTCAACCTGAAAAACTCCTTATCACCTACGACTTCTGAAAAGTCAGACCTTTCGATGTAAAATTTGTTGGTGAATGGGACTTTTCTGTCTCCGAATTCAGCAGTACCGGGCCTGTACGGTATAGTCACCAACTCTTCAAAGTCTTCAGGGAGGTTGTCGACAACCACTTCGACAGGATCCAAAACCATCATCAACCTCGGAGTGTTGTCTTCTAGGTGCTTTCTGATTGCAGATTCAAAGCGCACAACCTGGATATTGGTTGTACTGGTCGTGACACCCAAGGTATTGATGAATGATAGAATTGCCCCAGGAGGAACACCGCGTCTACGAATGGCTTCTAGAGTGAACAAACGAGGATCGTTCCAATCTCTAACGTAATGTTCGTTGACCAACTTGGCAATCTTTCTCTTGGATAGGACTGTTCCAGTAATGTTTAGCCTACCGTACTCTCTTTGAGCCGGTCTAAAGACATGCACCTGATCACACAACCACTCGTAACTCTCTCTGGACAGGTAGAATTCTGTGGTACACAAAGAATGGGTGATATTTTCAAAGGAATCGACCAAACAGTGAGTGAAGTCGTAGGTGGGGTATATTTTCCATTTGGACCCAGTACGTGGGTGAGGCGCATCTAGAACTCTATAGGCGATGAGATCCCACATCTGTGGAGATGGCGAACTGAAGTCTTGTTTCATTCTTAATGTGGCCTCACCCGGCTGGTAAAGGCCATCTCTCATTTTTCTGAACTCAGTCAAATTTTCTTCTACAGATCTCTCACGATATTTGCAACCAAACCTTTCTCCACCAGGAGTGCCATCTTCCTTGATACCACGACCACGTCTGATTTCTTCGGGTGTTGAATGACATACGTAGGCCTTGCCATTTTTAATCAATGTTTCGGCTAGTAGGTAGAGTTGATCAAAGTAGTCTGAAGAATATGTGATTTTCCAAGGCCTGAAGCCTAGCCAAGAAACCATATTTTTAATGGATTCAAAATACTCGGGTGCCTCAGCTTCAGGATTGGTGTCGTCAAATCTCAAGTAGCATACACCGTCATTATGCTTGGCAAACCCAAAGTTAACCATGATGGCCTTGGAATGACCGATATGCAAGTACCCATTGGGTTCTGGCGGAAATCTTGTGCGCACCTTTCCTCCCGTTGCCTTGAGGTGCTCGGCCATCAGTTCTGGATAAGCTTGGGGGTTTTCGCCAACTTTGTGAAGATCGCCGAGGAAACCCTCGGTAAACATGGTTCTCTTGATATTATTAGCGTTTCCTGATGGCGCAGAAGTAGCCGCAGCAGCAGCAGAATTGTTGACGGTGACTTTGCCCTTCTTCTTCTTCTCCTTCTTGACCACATCTCTTTCGTCCTTGGGGCCCAATACCTTAAGGATTTCTTCGTCAATAACGGGCTTAAAAAGACGTGGTTCAGCCCACCTGAGCTCCGGTAGGTCCTTCACGGCTGCTAAAATGCCTGGAACGAGCTTGTATCTCTCTGTAACAATCGCATCGTGGTTTTCGGCAATATACTGGACTACACGTTCTCTGACCTGTTTATCCGTTACTATAATGCCAACACCAGCTTCTCGCTTGAGCTTATCTAATGTAGCAGCATCTCCAGCTTGCTTGACGTACTTGTAAGCGGCATCCACTTGCAACGGCGTTCTAAGGTCTTCATCGAAAATTTCATCCACGATCAGCTTCTTATTGGGTAACTCGGCACCCTTGATGAGCTGTGCGAGATTGTGAACAAGCGCTCTCTTTGATTTATCCCACTGGCGTTGCTCTGGGGCGTCTTTGATTAGGGACTCCAGCGATCCTGAAACCTTCCTGTTCTTAACGATCTCCTTCACTTTAGACTCCTCGAAGCCGACTAGACCGAATAGAAGTGCCAGTTCGTCAACAGAAGTCATTACTACTCTTAGAAATAGCCAGATAAGATGTTCTCACCCCTCAATGTCTGGTAAGCAGTCTACTTTCAGTGTATATTCAATACTCACTGATACAAAAACTGTGAGCATTTTTACCAATGGAACGTGGAGATAGACAGTTATTCCAAGGCTACATACCATCACGTGATATAATGGGAGGTCGTGGAGAATATTAAGCTTGAATACGAGCAGGATAGGCTCACGGCAACTCCACAAAGCATTTGAGCTCAACGTTTTTCTGCACAGATCTTACTTAAATGTGTATACTTTTCCAAATTGAGCGCTATATCTTGCTCCTACAACGGTTTTCTTAGTGGAGATAGCCGCCGATTTGATATTTCTAAACAATGAGGACCTAGCGCTGCAAGCATTAAAAGGAATCAATGAAGTATTTGATTTTAGCTTGCTAGAAGTGGCAGATCTTGTTTTGCGGTTTATCCAGCAACAAGTCGTAAGTAGAGGCTGATCACTTGATGAAATGACACGTCAGTAGAAAGTGATGTTGTAAGGTACTAACTATTGAGGCGAGTCTAAATCAGCAATGGAAAGCTTGCTAATGTTCTTGTTTAATTCTTCCATAATTAGGTTGATTGAATTTGTTCTTCGATGAAGGTTATAAATATATCTCCGTGATTATTTCAGCTATATAGGTGGTCCACATATCGAAACAGTTTGTTGTTATTTATACAAATTTTGAATTGAGCGTAAAACTTTTCACTCAATACTTTGGAATGATCTTACGATAAGTTGGATGATTCCTATATGGTCATCATCTGAGCTATCACCATTTTGTCATATCCTCCGATTCTGCTTCAGCTCTTTAGGGCTTCACATCGAATGTTCCATCGACCTCCCATGTTTCACTGACAACACTTTGTAATATAATGTCGCGGTTCTTCATCATGTGCTCGCTCGTTGTATAATGCAATTGGCACCATCCAGCAGTAACTCGCTAGTTCTGCCAGATTCCGATACACTAAATGGCATTTATACAACCCAGAACCATAATGAATACAGATCATCTAAATTTCCAGATTTGGAACTCCTTAGTCAACCGGATGAAGGCTCGAGACCTGAAGTTTGACATTTGGAATCTGACTATAAAGTGTCAATACATCACTAATGACGTGAAATATAGTAGTGTGGTTTATATTTCGTGTCGACAAGGAAGAGACTGCCTCCCTTCTTCCCTTCTCTTTAAAAAAAAGAGGACAGCGGCTAAAATTCGAGAACTGATAATACGAAAAAAGAGCACTTCGAACGCTACAATCCCACTGATATAGCCATCAGTAAGGCTTATTACGCTATGTCAGAGGCCGAAAAACAGCTTAGAGAGCTTCAGTGGCTTATTAATGGGAGTGATACGGGGTGTGAAAAGCCAGAGCTTGTTAGGTATTTGCAATCGCGAAGCCGCGTAGAGCTCGACAAAAGTGGGCCTCTAACATCGCAGCAATCTATTCTCAGACTTCTCAGTACTACTGAACATAGCGGCGTTCGGTATAAATGGGCCGTAATCGACGTAGTCGTGCAATATTTGAGTAAGCTCGATCATCATCAGGCCTTTGAAAACTCACGAAGCGCTATTTGGCGCAAGACAATGGTACGCAGCTGGACAAATGCAAAGATACCCTTCATATTTGGCTGTCCGCTATCACAACATCATTCTAACAAACCAGTCCTAGAGTACCTTGTTTTGGACAAATTCTGCAACTGTAGATCCCCATATTTTCGAAACTTTGTTAAACCTGGCAGTCAGCTGTAAGAGTAGTGATGCTTGGAAAAGTGTTGCGCTGCTCCTTAACATCGGTGCACTCCATAAAGATCAATGCACTCCTATGCTCGCGTCGCTAGTCCGTGCTAAATATCGCAGCAGTTTTGCTCGTATTTTAGACCAGACTCATGATTTCCAGCTGGCTGTTTACCTGGTGAAATTGCTCGTCTTTTTATTTGTAGACGACGCTGGAGCATCAACAGACCTGCGTCCGGGAATTGGTCTTGAATTATGGGAAGATGCGAGGAAAAATCAGGCCTTTTTTGGCGACGCCGATTTCGCAGGCCTAGGACCTCGTAACGGTTCGTCTCTCTGCGACTTTGTTTACAAAACGATTGGACCGCTACCAAGCGTTGGCCTAGTTAGGACCTTTTCGTATATTTGCTCGAGCCCTACGACTAAATTGAAGACAAACTCAAAGATCAAGTATATTCAGTACACTAGCGACATTCTTCATATGTG
Source organism: Lachancea sp. yHQL494 (assembly GCA_030562185.1). Classification (NCBI taxonomy): domain Eukaryota; kingdom Fungi; phylum Ascomycota; class Saccharomycetes; order Saccharomycetales; family Saccharomycetaceae; genus Lachancea; species Lachancea sp. yHQL494. The sequence continues at coordinate 44,107 of JAJMGS010000031.1, read as the reverse complement.
GCAAACAGGGGCAGAAACCGAATTATATGAGTTTGAAGTACGGAATTTTGAAGTCACTACCACGCTTACCGGAGGTTTAAAATTGAGATTATTGGGGCTTCCAGCTTCAGCGATCTTTGCCTCAGACGAAAAATTGTTGAAACCTTTGGCTTCAGCAAGCACTTTTTTAATAGAGTTCGTTGACAGCTGTTATACTCAAAGTTTGTTGAAAAGCTGTTGCCGGCATAAAGTCAGCGAGGCAACCTCATTTATTTCGCTCCGTTTCAATAGCTCAAGTCAAGATGATAGTGGGGAATCACAAAGCCTTGGACCTCTGGCTCTACCAACGCCAAAGAAGGATATATATCCCAAATCGCCAAATCAAGGCATATCTGACAAGCCAGTTGGTGCACCAAGCGCTTTACCCGAAACAGGAGCCAAGCCGCTCAAGCTGGTATTCCCTAAATCTAAAATGCAGAAGGGGGGCCACAAAATTGGTAATCACACGAAAGAAGACGAGTGGGATTTTGAACCTTCTGGCAACATTTGTCGGACGAGCAATAGCTCGCGTTCTCCTAGCATGCTGACAACTACGTGGCAAATTGCTAGAAATGGAGACGAGCATACGGATCCCGAGCAGTCACCACTAGTTTTGGCACAGAAGCGGAAACTAGCCAGGGCAAACAAGAAAGGTATGGAGGATTTGGCGTCGAGACTGACGACATCTGCGCCTTTTACCGCCGCGAAGCCAGATCCTAAAGACAAGGGTTCTGAAAAGCTCACAAATGCGTTCAAACTCACGAAAGAGAAGGCACGGCAACCACCCAGGGCGAAGCCAAGTAAATCTATTTCCAAGCTGGACATTCTACAACTTGACAGTATTTTCAACAGCATGGCACCCCACAAGCCTTTGGAAAAGAGTAAACAGGCTGGAAAGCTGAATGCAGAGGTGGAACATGCTGAAAAGAAGCACCAAGCGCAAAAAACATCCTTGGGCCGACAAAAGAGAAAATTACAGGACCCTGTCGACGATTGTATGCGAGTAACCAGGTTGCAAAAGCGAGTCGAGCAGCCGCCAAGCATTATGGAGCGCCCAGTATCCATAGATAATTCCACTGCACTGAAAACAACAACGGCTATAGATGCAGAAGCTAAAACAACAGCCAAGGCCTCGGTTGCCGTTGCAGAATCAACAACCCTCGACGCGACAACCCTAGCGACCCCTACAGCAACTGGTGAACCATGCTCGAAAAACACGATTTTGGTGGCTCCTTCTTTTACTAACCAATTGCATGATCAGATTTTCAACTCCATCAACAAGTTCTCCAACGAATTTGCACGCAAAATGAAGATCATCAACGAGGAATTCAACCACAGGATCAGTTCAGAATTATCGCAAAAATATCAGAAAGTGTTTAATCAGCTACAGGATAGTTTCCATCAAGACGTAGCACAAATGTCTCAATTTTTGGAGGACATCAAAGACCTGTTGCATTTGCCCGAAGACCAGCTAGTCAAAAGTATTCGCCAGAAACATCTTAGCTAAAGAGTAATGCGCACGTATACGGCGGCGCTTTTGCTAGTGATGATAACTAATACCTCATGATTTTCTTGCTTGTTAGAGTAAGACGTGGTACCACGCTGTACCGTTAATCATATAATCTGTACTTGATGATCGAATCCACTAAGCATTGTGATTTGAGCGGCACGTCGCGAGTTCATTACCCGAATACTTTCGTTCAAAGATACCACGCACACTTTGGATTTTTCTCATCGATTCGTCTCAAAGTTGGATTCGCCAGTTTCTGAAAATTTTTTCAGTGATTTTCACACTAAGAAAAGCTTTTCCAACTTTGATCAACTATACTCAATAGGCCTCACTATTTTCAGTTACAAACTAGCGAGAAATAGATTCAAAGATGGACACCAAGACCCCAGTTACTCTAGCCAAGGTTATCAAAGTTTTGGGCCGTACCGGCTCCCGTGGTGGTGTTACCCAAGTCCGCGTTGAGTTCTTGGACGACACTTCCCGTACCATTGTGCGAAACGTTAAGGGTCCAGTCAGGGAAAACGACATCTTGGTGTTGATGGAATCTGAACGTGAGGCTCGTCGTTTGAGATAAAGAAAATTCGCTGCCCTGTTTGTATAGTTCAAGCGTTTTTTATCACTATTATCTCATTACAAATTTATCTCACAAAACACTAAAAGACAAGGTTCGATGACTACTATGGGGGGAAGTGAAAATTAGAAAAGTAAGGCAGGTAGAACTGTTTGATGGGTTACCGTCCTACCACCCCATTCAATTCGATTCAATGCTGTTTTTTGTCCACAAAAAAGCTCAAAGCGGCAATTCCCAATGGACTCCAGATTTTTTTTGCGCAAGACTTATTGTGGCCTTGAGGAAATAAAAGTTGCACGATTATCGCCAGGGATGACGGCGAGAGACAGTTGTGATTGTAATGAAAGCTTTCCCAACGGGGAAGAGTTGTTCTTCGACGTCCCAGCAAGTAGTTTCATAAAGTGTTTCTGGTAAGATTCCCACCTGCTTGGGCAACGAAGCGGAGATTGAAGTCTACCGTTTCTACTGGTTGCCATATGCTGCATTTTTCAGAAGAACCTTTTATTACTTGCTGATTGGGCCATTGACCGTGGATGACAAGCTTCAATCTACAAGATGTGGGACACCTCTGAGCTCTCCCATTCCTGCCATGACGATGCCTTTTTTTGCTGGAGTTAATTGACGCTATGACCTGGACCTGAAACAAGAAGAAGAAAGTCGACCTGCCGTTGCAATGCACTGGAGACGAAGCTACGAATTACGAACCAAATGTCAACAAGCAACTCAACTTCTAACCTGCTTTAAAGATCTGATTTTTTCTTTCGAAACCCATTTTACATCTTACTGCCTTGTTCTTTATGTAAGTGCTATATAACTAAAATAAAAATTGATTAAATCAATTGTGCCAGTTCATTTTCGGGCTGCAATCGTTGCCGTCATACGAACGAATATTTCGTTTTACTCTGGAGATAGCCGCCTTTACAAACAGTCATACGATGTTACAGAAAAAGCGTTCGATAAAGTAAGTGTTTTAAGATTAACCGAGCGTTAGTCGTAGCCCATCCAGCGCTAGTCGATCTAGCCCGTTAAATACTGGATGCAGATGCGCCTCAACTCTCGCACCATGCCCGATTTTCTAATGATATAAATAAGTCATCCTCATCAAATATGTGAACAATTCGAATTATGGTATGTCGAGCGTAATGTAATTGAGCGTGAAATTAAAAGTGCACTTATTATCACTTTACACCATAATGTCATAGTGCTCGTGTAATTAGCTTGATTCGTGCAGGTTTTCTATACAAGTGTACAGTTAGCATTGTTAAGACGAAGCTAAATGGGAGCTAAATGAGCCAAGGCCTCATACCGAGATTTCGAGCCAAAGTCGCTAGATCTTCTTGCTGGGAAGTAATACTTCTTTATCACTCCCCATCATATCGCAAACTTACAAAAAAAGCACAACGGGTTGAGATCATAACCTATGGCCTCGAATTGCGCACTGCACCTAAGGGCTAGGATTTAAGCTGTAATGTCATCGAAGTTAGTATATATGTCTTTATGCAACTATAAGACATCAGAACCTACAAAGATAACTTGCAACCTTGCTACGACAAAAAGGAATATTTCCGAAAGAAGCCCATACTGGTAGAAAATTGCAAACGATGCAGTCAATAGACTACACTAACATATTATCCTTTTCTTGACCGCACCGCAATAAACACGCAAGAGTTAAACGGTATTCGAGTTACTGAAGCATGCGAAGACAAACGTTCCTATATATGTTTTAGTTGCAGAAAACATCAAGTACGACCTTGTTAACGCGTCAATCTACAGTACCAGGTGCGTGAAGTCTTCTGTGATCAAGATTTGAACATTGAATATGGACGTCCAGTTAAACACATTTATAACATCACGTGTATTGTTTTAAGATTTATACCGCAGGTTCCGAAGATGAGCTTTACTATAAAACGATTTCCTAACGAAGTTGTTAAGATACTCGTAACGCTCAAAAGACCTGGGTCTCCCAATGGACATCACGGGATGCCTAGAAAGTACACAATTGACGATATTGAACGAGGTTTCTTTGGGCAAAATGCCGGAAAAAAGATGCCGTTAGGAGTGCAAGATACTCAGCTGAAGCAGATAGATCATGGAGAAGATAGCAGTGAAAACGACTTAACAATGCTAGATATATCTGCAGATTCGCAGGTACAATCAATATCGAATATCATTGTAGAGCGTAGACAACATGAGACCGAAATGGCCGATTCGAGGTTAAATGATGATCTCATGGATATGGACTATCCACAAACAGTAAACCAGAAATGCTTGACCGCCTTTGTGGTTGATACTAATTTCATTATATCTCATTTGAGCATCTTAGAAGACTTACGCGTTCAAAGCAAAGAGTACCAGCACCAGATTGTAATACCGCGAACCGTCGTCCAGGAACTTGACGGCCTGAAGAACGCAAATGAAAGAGTTGAAACAAGCAAATCACACACTTCTGATAGTCAAACGATTGGAGCGCTGGCTCGCAAAGCTAATGATTGGGTGTATACACATTTTTCAAATTTGGATTCCGCAGTTGTTGGTCAGCGTCTCAATCAAAAACTTGATTATAGTAGCAAGAAAGACGATGCTATTCTTGACTGCTGTCTTTTTTTTAAGGAGAAACGGCACCTGTTCGTCATTTTGATGTCCAATGATAAGAATCTGTGTCTCAAGGCACTGACAGAGAAAATACTAACGGTCTCATTCCGTAAAGGAATGTCAGCAAAGCTCATAGCAGAAAGAGTTTTTGAGGAAAAGCGATCGACCACTGACAACCTCACCTTTTCAGTCGAGTCAAGCTCTCGTGCCAGCCTAAGTCCGGTACCGAACGGGTCACTCCAAGGTGAGCCGAACAAAACCGCGCAAGAAGTGTACCAAGAAATCGAGGCGATCGTTCCATCCGCAGTTGATTATATTATGCATGTAGAGTACGGAGATGAATTAGAGCTCACAGATTATGAAAGAGTGAAGATCAGTAGTCTTCGAGCTTGTTGCCGCTGTGTTGCCAAATTTTGGATATCGGTATTTGGTACCTACTTCAAAAACACAGAAATTAGTAGGGAATCATGGAAAAAACCCGAGCCTGGTTTGTTGCGTATACCAACAGGTAGATCAGAATTGGAGCATTTCGTAAAATTTTGGGTATTTGCACTCCAGTGCTTTTACAGAGACCGAAGCAGTGATCAAAAACGCGCCTTGGGTATACTTTCAGAGAGATGGACCAAATCATATCTTTTTGGAGAGTTTTGATTAACATTACTATCGCACGGTAAGGTACCCAATTATTCAACTCGTACTCTGCCAAATTTGCGCTTCTTCCTGCTTGGGGATCTGTCAGGAGCAGAAATCGAAGGTGTCAGCCGTTCATGACCTACAGTCGGTGTAGGGTTACCAGATGGTGTTACTTCGCGTTGGGAATCGTGCCCGTTTAGTGGATCGCTTTTTTCCGAACAAAACTCTTTCTCAAGGTCTTCGGTGGCAGAAAGTTTACTAGGGTCTACCGACCCCCTTCTTCGCCATTCTTGGAGATTAATGTCCTTATTCAGGCTTATAAACGACCCATCCTGTTGGCCTTCTAAATCCAAAGAACCGAAGTCATCGCTTGCAGAAGTAGATACTATTCCTTCATGTCGGAGACCGCTAGTCTGCGCATTAAGATCGGTATCCACCTTCTTGAAAATGCGACCCATCATTTTGTCGGTTTCGTCCATTGTTGAGATTCTCATTCGAGATTTGGTTGGAATAGAGCACCATTTATCCAACCAGTCGTCTAAATTGAACTCTTGCAAAATCCAATCATTCAACGAACTAGCAGGTGCCCATCTTTGAATAACATTTCCATACCCTAGATCGCAAATAGTGCCAGCCAAAAATGATAATGCATGATCCTTTTGCAATATGATATTTCGTAGCTCATCCATTATATTACATTGGAGGTCCAAACCCATAGATAGATATTTGGAAATAGATTGAGATATTTGCAAGGCCTGTGGGACATCAACAGGGGATGCATGTAAAACCAATTTCAACTCTATTTTATCGTGGAAAGCAGTTCTTAAAACAATGTTACTGTCTTGAAGGGAAATTCGCAGATTGGGCGTGGGATTCGTCACACGTTCCAAAACATCCACAAATATATCATTGTCGAACCTAGCGACGAAGCCCTGTTCCAGTGCTTGCTTGTTCACCTCCTTGGCATCGAAATGGAGGATGAAGGGCGGTTCAGAAACAGTCGAAAGACAAAGCATAAAACGATCAGGACTGCTGAAGAGTCCAACGGAACCGTAGTACAGCTTTTGGTCTACTTTGTACATTCTCCATTGTGAGAACTCACAAGTGCTCCGGTCACTGGTCTGATCAGACGGCTCTCCTTTCATTTCGGCTTAGTGATCTGACATTAGAGTGACATTTTTGAGTTGGTCCTTGTATCACATGAACAAGTTAGTTGAACTTTGATTCAAGTCTTAATCTTATTTTTGATATACAGCCTAAAATTAATTATTCTTCATCCTGAACAGCTGGATACGTTTTGTCTCGCATGTCTTGCAGTTCGAATTCCTCCGATGAGGGTTTTGATTGTTGCTGGTGTCCGGTCCTCGAAGGCCAGGACGCCTCGGCAACTGGCTTGTCCTCCAAGAAACCCAATATCTTATCTTTTGCAAGCGCTTTTGTCTCACTTACTGCTGAATTGACAAGAGCCAAAAGGGGATTCCATAAGTTTAGCCTGTGTACGAAATAAAGAGCCACACCCAAGATCAGTAAAAGCGTGACAAACAATGGGTTCCTGATGACCATAACGAATTCGTTCCAGCCCAGTACTGCAATCAACGCGTACACGTATACTGGAATATGCGTTGTTGTGCGTATGATCGATCTCTTAGCCTCGACGACTGTAGTATTTACCTGGCGCTTGAATTTATGAAGTATTCTTTCTCTCTGAGATGCAGTTAGGATGTGAGTAAAATTCTTCTCGTGGTAGATGCCATCTTCATCTTCATACTCATTTTGAAGCTCGACGTCGTCGTTGAGCGCATCCCAGGCCTTCACAGGGACGTCAGGAATGATCTCAACGTCATCCGAGGTAGAGGCGAGCGACAACACATTCAAAACCTCAAGAGCATATTCCCTAGCAGCTCTATAAGCAGTATCAATTTCCTCCTCGTTTCTCCATAATCGAGGTGAATCATGCTCATCAAACCTGAACTTGTCCTCGAAGCGTTCTCTCAATATTGATACAACGTTATCCTCAGTAAGGTAATCGTTCACTATCTCATGAAGAACGGCCCAGGCCCCAGACTTGATTTGCGTGTAAACTTTCTTATTTTCATCCGCTGATAAACCCACTTGGAAATCGACATTACCGTCCTCCGACTGGTACTTCTGGACTGCTTGAGAAATGATCAAGTTAAACTTTTCCATCACGCGATCCCACAGATCTACTCCTGGATGGGTCAGAAGAAAGATAATGTCTTCTTTGATACCATTGGTAATGGACTTGCTCGAGCGCACAAAAATTTGTTTTAGCTCCTTTTGACTTTGCGCGGAACAGGCTTCATCTAAAGTGGAGAAAAAGTATTCCTCTTCTTCTTGCAGAGATAAAACAAGTTCTGACTTAATGAACTCTGATGCAGTTGCACGAAATTGTTCGCCGATCTCAGAACGCACAGAAATCATCTTTTCAATAAACCGTGTTGTTTTGCTTCTTGCTGACAAGTTCTTTTCAAAATCTGCAATTAATGCTTCAGTGATAATAAGAAGTTGCTTCGAAATGGTTTCTTTACACTTAACTTCAATGCTATTGATCAAGCCTTTTCTGGTCTCCGTGTAGACAGGCTTTGCGTACCGCGATGCGTAAGTATCATACTCCCTTATGCATTCTGTCTTGTGTTCCTGTAAAATTTCGATTAGTCTTTGTTGATCAGCTGAACCAAAAGTCTCTTTTGGATAATTTTCCGAGAATGTCGCGAAAGCCTGCTGTGCGATCTCTTCTGTTTTGAATTTAGCGACCAGAATCTGTTGGGTGGGCAGGTCGAGATCCTTATTCGTCTCAATTTGATTCCAACAGTTGCCTGCATACATCGTCCAGCCATCAAGGGGAAGATTGTGGTGATATTCTGGCTTGAAATAACCAATATCTCTTTCACTTTCGTCCATAAAGCGAGAACCCAAGGTAACTACATTTTCCGTAAAAACATCCGGCTGCAGAACCTTGTGAGCCAATGCGGTAAATTTAAGATCAAAGAAATCGTAGAGAGAGCGATCCGAGCAACCTTCAGGCTTCGTTAAGCCGGACCAGATATCTTGTAATTCTGTCTCTAATGTATCTTGAAGGCTTGTTAGCGGTGTGACACCAACATGGTCTCTAATAACAAACAAGAGCAGTACTTTGTGATCACTTCTATGTCCAAAAAGTGATAGATTGACTTCAAAAACGGTTTTGAGTAAAGCCATATTGTTACCCTGGTAGAGACCAACTTGTTGTTCCCACATATTGACGATCAAAACTTCAGAAACTGCAATTGCGAAAAGAGCAGCCTTGCGCTCGAAGTCTTGGTCCTCACCACGTTCAGCACCGTCAGATCCTTCCACGTCCAAAACAAAAACATCTTTGATTGGTTCTCTTTGGTTGTTTGCTACTGTGATTTCCTTGGTGTGGCCAAGCCAAATCCCCTTGGTTGTCTGTTGACGTTTCTCCTGGGCATTCATAGTGTCAAATTGGGTACCAAACAGGGCATTTAGCAGCGTTGACTTCCCGCTTGATTGCGATCCAAAGACCGATATTACATGGTAATCTATTCCAACATCTCGGCTATCAATACACCTGCTGAAAAAATCAAGAACACCGGAATTAAACTCCTTCGCCTCATCAATGAGCTGTATCGCTGTACTAGACGCACCCATCGTCCCAGGCTTGTGGTGTTCTTTTGTGTTCGCGCCTGCACTTATTACATTATTTAGGTTGACAATATGAATTTATAGTAAAGTACTTGTAAACGATATTGTGACGACAGGATAATCAAGTAGATAGGCGAGGCGGATAGATATCTTGGCAAAAGATAGCCAACTTACAATGAGAAGTGTTTTCGAATAACCGAGTTTACGAATTATTGGTCGGTACTAAGTAGTATTTGCGGTAAGGTTCAAATCATGCCCAGCATTAAGAGGTCAAGAGTGGCTAAACAAACGTGAAATGTGTTGCCGCGGTATTAGCGGAAGGTGCCAACGGCAAACTAAGATAAGTAGGTGACAAAAGGTGATTCTCATAGCTAGTTGATTCATTCCACCTGCCTTTTCAGCCTTATCTAATTGCCAATCCCGAAGTTCCGTAGTACAGTCGGAAGCTCGAACGTCACTGCGTACACGTTTGAAAAAAAAAGAGCAGCCCAAGCAGCACTCTTCTGTCGTGGCTGATCTGATTCTGTTTTTGCCATTATCACGGTAGCATGAGATTACGAGGGTCTGGGCAGTAGAAATTTCGATCGATTATATTGATAACTTCTTGAACATATGAAGCATTAGCAAGACAATGTACCCTTCTAAACAGAGAAACGCATACTATTTTGGAGCATTTCCCCGACCAGACAGCTGGTAGATTAGATTATCATGTCCTCCTTCAAATGCATTTCTTCTCTTGAATTTGTCCTGTGGTAGCTCTCAGCATATTATCTTTAGTTATTGATGGCTAGCCGATACATTCTGCTCAAAAAAATTGAACAACGGTTGTAGTTTCCCTAGTAGTCCATTGCAATCATTATCCATCTACACCGATCCTATTTAAGGTGCTCAATTATTCGCTTTTACTTCTTCGATAATTCGAAACTCTGCCACCAAAATCAACATCCATATACAATTTTGTTTAACTTTAGATTCAAACCAGAAACATAACTTGAAGACGCGAAACAGACTTCCAGAATGAGTTCTAACAGCAAGCTAACGAAGACCCTGGCTCGTTTTCAAACAAGGATCGAAGCTGGCGACTTTTATGAGGCCCATCAGACTTTGCGGACCATTGCTAACCGATACGTTCGCAGTAAGAATTATAACGATGCCATTGACCTGATCACGGAAGGTATACAAGCGTTTCTCTCCGCCAAGCAAGGTGGATCAGCCACAGATTTGATCTTTTACTTGCTAGAGGTTTACGATGCTGCTGAAGTGCCCGTTAACGATGTTTCCGTGGCAAGGCTGGTGCAGCTGTTGGCCAACGTGGATGCAGAGGAACCAAGTTTGAAAGACATTGTAACTGGGATGAACAATTGGTCGGTAAAGTTCGGCCAGTGTAAATATGGGTCGCCGTATTTGCATGCAGTCATTGGCTCCAAACTCGCCGATGCGGGATTCGTATACGAAGCAGAAAGGTACTTGGTTTTGGGTACACACGACTCTATGGACCAGTACGTGTCGCTGTTATGGGAATGGTTTTTACAAACTGGTGAAGAGAGGGCAGTAGGAGAGTTTTTCTCGCGTCCGGTGTTCAACTACCTCTTCATAGGCAATATCCAGAATGCGTATGCCGTTAAGGATAAGTTTCTAAAAAAATTCATCGAGTGGTCGAACGCCAAGTACGAAAGCGTAGATAAGAGCGGCTTCGAAATGTGGTATTTCGAAGAATACGCAGATCTCAATTTCCTACAACTACTCATCTTGACTTGTCAAACGAAGAACACTGATTTGTTCAAGAACTTAAAGGACCATTACGCTGGGTCCATAGATCAGTACTCTAGTCAATTGGAATACTTGGGTCAAGAATACTTTGGAATTAAGATCCAGAAACCTGTAAACTTCATGCAAGATATAATGTCCGGGCTTTTGGGCAGTAAATAGAGTGAGCATCTGTTCAGCAAACCCTCTTACGACTATATAAAAAAGACACGAAAGTACGCTTCAAGTGCGTGATAGTTGCGCAGAGCTTTGGCTTGTTTGGGCCAAGCTTCATCTTTCTCATCATATTGTTCTTCGGCCTAAATCACCAGTTTTGTTAATTTTGCCTAATTTTCTTAATACTGGAACGACCAAGTGCCTCTGCCAGCTCCGGCCGTTTCGCTAATTCCAATTGTTCACGGGCTTCATGGTACGCGAACCATTTTCTGCTGCGCTTATGAACTTCGGGATAGTCTTGGGCCAGAGATTCTACTTGCATTTCGTAAAAATGAAATTCCGACCGAGGTGGATGCTTGTTCACTTGTGAATCATCACCTGCCTCTTCAAAGGCCTTGACATTCGTATTCCAGTCTTTGGGAGGTCTCATATCCTCGATTATACCTAGTTCTTGCGCGATTTTACCCAAAGCACCGGCCTCTTCCCAGGTTTCCCGCATCGCTGCCGTTCTGAAGTCTGGTTCATCTGATTCAACCCCACCTTTCGGCAGAACCCATTTCTTCTTGTGAGCTGACGATTGAATCATCAGTACGTGAGTTTTCGACTCATCAAGACACACACATCCAGCTACCAACCTCGCTCCGGTAACGGTAGAGTACACTTGATTTTTTCGGCCCACACGAGCAACTTTACACTTTTCGAATTGGGACATGATACTGTTAGAGAGGAATAACTAGAGAACGCACTATTGGAGAAAGCGCTCAACAATGACTCAGTCTTAATGGAATATTAACATTCATGTATTTGAACAAAATAGAGTAAGGTTCAACGTGATTGTTCACGTGAAAGATATAACGCCAAAGTCTGTAAAATGAGGTAAGTACCGAGAAATCTTCAAGCAAGTATAATGCGTAGGAAAGGCGACATTAATTGCATATGACCAGTATAACGACCTTGATGTTTGATGGTCAAAAGCCAGACCAGTAATAGTTGTAAGTTTTGTGGTCTCAAGTGCGACGGTAGCACATACCAATTTCAGATACGATTTGAAGACAGGAATGCCATCAGAAGGTCCACGAAGCTAATATACTTCTCTCAGCTGTAAGCCAAACTACGACGTCACTTAGGTTTATAACGTGAGACTTTGCAGGTCGGCTCAGAATTTAATCATTGATCTTTTTTTTTTTGGTTGGGAGTAATTAAGAGTGGTAAGTCAGAGTGCATTACTGATACAATGCAGAACTAGGTACGTTTCATCTGGTCACAAATTTATGGGTCTGCCGAGTGCTTAAAATTCTTCCATATGCCGAATAGCTGTAATAATCAGTCTCTTTTGACTCTTCATCAACCTTTGACCTAGCTTCGCCGGTTTCGTTATTCTTATTTATCTTCTCATGCACCTCGCAATTAGCCGAAGAATGTTTGAAGTCGTCAGCCTTGAAGGTAAAATAAGGTTATTATTCGAAGTAAGAAAGCCAAAAGTAAATGCTACGACGTAGCATCCAAGAGCTACGTACATGACGTTACTAATTCCTTTTGCAAAAGCTTTGGAAAGTTCAGAATTGGGGCCATCATAGTTTTGACCCCGGTACGCAATTAATGCTTCAATACTACCAAAAGGTGGGAGCCCAGTATCAGTGTGCTTCAGTAGATTTTTGATAGAGTTCGTGAAGATCATAGTTGCTGTTATTACTACGAACGACATATCAAGAGATTTCGCGAAAGTGTTCAAAGCAGTTGCTTCAATAAAATGGGTTTGGAAGTCGGCATCGTCTCTGTTGATCTGTACTTGTGTACTTTGCAAAGTACCTTGCAAGATACACCCGAAAGCGGCACCGGGCAGGAAATACCCAGTGGTGTTGCTCGTCCTGCTTGTTGCTCTGATTAAAGTTAATAGACTGGAGCCAATCAAACCAACTGTCACACCAGATACTGTCACTGGCTTAATGACTCCGAAAGCAGAAGAAATCTACCCTATTATAATAACGGAGACCATGGTGGCTATTAGAAACGCATATAAGTGCATACTGGCAGAGGTAGGCCACTATTGTGGACAAGCTTGTAAAACTGAACGGGGTAGACGGTTTGCATGTTGAAGGCGAAGTAAGCAAAGAAGGTTGCAAAACAAGTAGTTATGGTACTAGGCAGTAAGCACAGTGATTTTCTCAGCAAAGGAATTGGCTGTGTGCCTTCATAAGAGGCAGCCCAGAGGTAAAAGATCGAAAAATCAAACAGTAACCAAAATAGAATTAGAAATCCACCGACAGTGAGGTAAGCAATGATAGTTCCTGAGTACCAAGGATATTCGTTCCCACCGGAAGTGAGCCCTAACAGAAACAAGACGAAACCGGTGGAAGAAATGGCAAAACCGACGAAATCCAACTTGAAAGAGAAATCGATAAGCCCGGCGCCAAAAGTTCAGCGTGAACAGCTGTACGTAGTGATAGTTCTTCAGCGCTGTCCTTTTGCTCTTGAGGCATTCCTGCCATGGTGTGCTCGTTGGGTTATAGCTCAGAATAAGCAAAATCAGCGCAAGGCCGCCAATGGGCAGGTTGATGTAAAAACACCATCGCCAACTCACACTTTCGTTGAATGCGCCTCCCAGAGCTGGACCTATTGCAAAGGCTAGGAAAAAGGCGAATCCTAGGACCATGGTCACTAGGCCTCTATTTATTTCTTCGACCAATGACACACTACGAAAACCAACGATTGGTATCCCATTTCTGCCGCAGCCGGCAACGACTCTGCCTCCTATGAGCATTCCCATAGAGGTTGAACTAGCCACTACCAGGGATCCTATCTCAAATATCACTAAGGAAGCGATTAAGCTTATTTTTAGACCGAAAATAGATACCAGACGTCCCCACAGCAGCGTGAACAATGCGTTTGGCAGCGCGTACCCAGACACGAGCCATCAATACTCGAATAGCCCTGAGTTTCTGTCCTATTGTGTCATATAGGATAATGACGATGACAATGACAATGACAATGTCCAGAGTGGCAAGAAACAACGTCAGCACAAGCGAGCACAGCTTAAAGAGGAGTGTAAGCTTGGTCATTGGAGTGCTTATGACTATATATAACTAGGTGCTATAGGAAATAGGTTAGGCCGTTGGACGGGTGGTATGCATTCCTGAAGATACTTGAATGATCTCGGGTCTATAGCGGGTATGTACAGAATTCATAACTGACAGCACACATATAGCTTCACCGTGTACGACAAAAATAATATACAATTTTTTTGCGGGGTTGTATCTGCGTTAGTAAAAACTGTCATCTTGCACTGTTTCCTTGCCATCCTTGCGTTTGTGTGCCTCGTGAACCAAACTTGATCTTGACGTCGTCTTTGTGAGGTGGCCAAAGTCGCTAAAATGAATGCAGATCCACACGCGGCTTGTTGTAGATGATTTGATCGATGTGGGACATGACACAGATTTTCCGCGACCATCCACCTTTCCCACGCCGTACGCATTACTCAACTCTTTAGCACCTAGCTATCACCGCCTTAAATAGCAGGACATGAATAACAAACGTGCCAGATAGAAGCCTACTTTGTTTAATAAGACAAGGCTAGCTGGTGCCAATATCTTCATTCAAGGTTTGTCACATTTGTGTTGCATTATTATATTAATAGTTGTCCTAACCAGCCTATATATAGCAGAGCGGCGACATATGTATGTACAGGAGAAGACAGATCCGCAGCGCTAACCAATGCACATCCAAATACCAGGTTTGTGAGTGCTCGTAGCCATTTTCAAGAGCTTGTTCATCGTTTTGAGATTTCGTTCTAAGACTTTGCTGGCGAATCGTACTCGATATCTGAGTTGCTGGTATTGTTTACGCCAGAAGTGCCATCATCGGCGCCCCTCTCAGTACCTTTTTCAGCCAATGAACGATCGGTTGTTGTGGTTTCCAGCTCAACAGCTGTATTGGACTCGACTTCGCTAGGTTTGGATTTTGCAAACAGGCGTTTGTTGGACATGAAAATGCAGAAAAGGAAACTGACTGCAAAACAGCCAAGTGCGGCGTAGTAGACATCTTTGACGCCTCTGGTGAGCACTTTGGCGAGCGGAGAATTACGGCCATCGAAATGCTCGCTACGATATGCAACGATCTCTTCGGAATTGGAAAAGTGGGGAACGGGAAAATCTGCATGCTGCAACCGATTTTTGACCGATGTGGAAAAGATCATAGTGGCCATAACACCTCCAAACGCCATGCCCATGGATTTCGCGAAAGCATTAAGAGAGGTAAGTTCTATGAACTTCTGGCGGAAGTCTGGATCGGTTTTTTCGGGTTGCACCTGAGCACTCAGCATCGTAGATTGCATGACGGAGGCAAACCCGAGACCAGGTAGTATACAGTAGCCTATCACTTGTCCCAGAGTACTAGAACCATCCTGCATAGTCAAAAGACCGGAGCCAATGGTGCCGAGGGCTATGCAGACTACCGCGATTGGTTTGATAATACCTAACTTTTTGTTGATGTTGCCTTGAGCGACGATCACGACCATGGCTGGAACCATGAAAGCCCACATGTGCAAACTGGCGGCGGTTGGAGTCTGGTTCCAAACTAGCTGGTAGAATTGGATGAGGTAGACCAGTTGCATGTTGTAGCCAAAACACACGAAAAAGTTGGAGAAAGAGCCGGTTAGGACACCGATTATTTTGACGGAGGACCATGGCAAAAGTGGCATAGCATCTTTTGGGTTGGGCAAAGTTTGACCCCAATAAGGTAGGACAATAAAATCGTACAACAACCACAAAATCAAGAGCACGGGGCCCACAGTAAGATATGCAATGATAGTGCCGGAATTCCAACTGTACTTTTCGCCGCCAAACGTGATACCGAGAAGAAGCAGCACAAATCCGGAGGAGCTCAGGGCAAACCCGATGATATCCAGCTTGAACATGAACATTCTGTAGGTGTCGAGCCAGAATTGACGGGTTAGCAGGTGGGAATAGCGATAATTTTTAACAGTGTCCACCTTGGACGTGAAAGACTGCTTCAGTGGCGCGTCATTGGGTCTGTAGAAGATGAACAACATGGCAAAGGCGAGCCCACCAACGGGCAAATTGATGTAGAAACACCAACGCCAGGTCACGTGCTGGGTAAAAGCACCACCTATGACCGGACCAACACCGTTCGCTACTATAAAGGCAATGCCAAGAACGGTAATGACCAGACCACGGTTGCGTTCGTCGACCATAGAGGTGCCGACCACAAACACCAGAGACTGGATCCCGCTGCCGCCGATCCCTGCTATGACACGGCCACCAATGAGCATAGACATGGAGTTTGCGAGCGCGACGACCAGAGAACCGATTTCAAAGATCAAGATGGACACTGACAGACAAGTTTTGAGGCCAAACAGCACGGAAAGACGGCCCCATAGCAGTGTGAACAGCGCATTGGCGAGCGAGTAACCTGTGACCAGCCAGCCGATTTCGCCGTAGGAGTTGAATTTGCCTGCGATGGTGTCGTACAGGGTAACGACAATCACGATATCAAGAGCAGCTAGGAAGAGGGTGAGAGAGAGTGAGGCTAGACAGCAACCCACGATGAATTTCGAGCTAGGCATTGAGAGGAGAGGGATGGATGTGGCAAGTGCTTACCAGTAGTTGCAAATCAAGCTTGTATTTAAAAAATTTTCAATGGAGAAAACAAGCTATGATATGTGATTTCCCAGGTATTTTCTGTGCTTTGAATTGCTTTGAATTGCTTTGAATTGCTTTGACTTTGTTTGGCTTGCTTTGCTTTGGCTTGCTATACTGGTGGATCCAATCTGGGTCCCATTAGTTTGATCTTGTTGGTTCGAAAGGCTCTCACCTTTATACCAATGCTTCATGCATAAGCGGTTCCACTATCCAGCGCTTATAGTCGGGCATCATGGCCAACGACCGCATTTCTGCGCATAGTCCACAGATCTCTAGGAATTTGCCAAGAATCCTGTCGGAGTGCATGAAGACAATCGGTAAGGGACTGGAATGACTAATCTGCGCCTATATACGGATGTGATTGTGCACGTGTAATCTACGTCAATTTCCGGTATCGATTATACTGTCAGTGCGGATTGTAATCCAGGGCCGTGGAGAGCAACGGAAAGGCGAAATATTACAAGTTGTGGAGTCGTATATGTGTTGTGTATCCGCTTCGATGGTACTTGCTAGCTAGCCAGCTGGGTATAGCGGCTCAAATGGTATTATAGTGCCATGTTAATTCTTGTTTTTTACTTGCAAGTTCTTGTGTTTCTCTCGTCACGCATGTTCTCTAGTTACTTTGCTTCTGGTCAACTACTACTGAGTAGTTCGATGCAATGGCATTGGCTGGCATTTTCAAAGTCTTGGTTTTCATTGGAGGCTTCCCTTACCAGTCGGCAATGTAAGTCCGCCGTGTACCTTTTTGTACTTATCTGTCGATGGTAACGAAGACTCTTAAGTTGAGGCAACAAAAGAATCACAGGATGGAAGGCCCATCAGTTAAACCAATAAAGTTAGAACCACCGGATGACGTCTGGCGCGCTGAAAATATGGTCATGCTTTGTTGCCTAGAAATCAATACTACGCTTCAAGAAGTCATCGACTAATCACACCCTCACAAAGTGCGTTGAGTTGTGCGTTGAGTTGTGCTTCAAATATATCGCCGCTTTATCAACTTTTTTGCAGCCTGCAAGAGTTCTGTTGTGGGCTTTGTCTGAAATTTCCTTGGCCTTGCTGCTCTCATTGTTTGCTCTGTCGTCTGGGCTAGCGGTCGCCACGTATCCCATTTCTTGTCTTGGATGGCCGGTTTCCGGTCAGTCTGGTTTAACGGGCTTCAGAATACACTCTTTGCATCTTTTGACAGACAAGTCTCATAACTCAAGTTCAAAATCACAGGATTGCACATTAGCGTTCTCATCCAACGATAAACGCTTTCATCGTTGCTAACCTCATACATCGTTCGAATGCGTCCAATCCAGTTCTTATGTTTCCAACATCCGGCTCTAATATTGTTGCGAGTCGACATACCACTTCTTCGTCATAACGAGGTTACCTGGGAAATCTTCCTTCATAAGCAATAATACCTCTAAGCGATAATACCTCTAAGCCGTAATACCTCTAAGTGCTAATATCTCCTAGTCTAATTGACTTTAGCCGCGGGGCGAGATGCGAGAATTACCGTGACACTTCATACCTATCCTTGATCTCGTGGGACTTTTGAGTAGCCGTCTATCTGTGACTGGTGAAATTAACAATTCTGCAAGCTGATCGCTATCAACGGTTGTGTCATTTCCTAACTGGCGGGTATGGAGAGACGTCGAACGGTCCATCGAATCAGGATGCTCTTTTAACCCTAAGTATCAAAACCTTTGCTAGTGACAAGGCCTGTACCTGGCATCTTGGATACGGCACTAATACATTGGCGTTCTAACCCTCTCTCACCGAATATGAGTTTCGAGAGGTGTAGCAGTATCTGGGACATTCATTGTTTATTATGTATTCCGATTTTATGGCTATGAAGCCAGCGATCTAAATCGCGATACTTGGAACAAACCATCGAGATATATATACTTTCTGGAATGGTGGAATGAGCTTTATTGAACGATCTAGACGCCGACCAATATCATTGATAATGATTTTGTCAGAACTAGCGAGTTACTGCTGGATAGTGCCAATTGCATTATACAACGAGTGAGCACATGCTGGAGAACTGCGACATTCTGGTACAAAGTGATGTCAGTAAAACATAGGCGGTCGATGAAAGATTCTACGTGAAGCCCTAAAAGAGCTCACGAAGAATCGGACGATACGACAAAATGGTGTGATACCTCAGATGATGACCATCTGGGATCACCCGATTTATCATACGATCGTTCCTTAGTATTGAGTGAAAAGTTTTACACTAAACTCAAAATTTGTATAAATACCGACGAACTGTTTCGATATGTGGACCACCTATATAGCTGAAATAATCACGGAGAGATATTTATAACCTTCATCTACAAACAACTTCAATCAACCTAATTATGGAAGAATTAAACAAGAACATCAGTAAGCTTTCCATTGCTGATTCAGACTCGCCTCAATAGATTTTTATTGAGTGCAGTTAATCATTGGCCATGCATCAGTAACGTCATTGACGTGCCACTTGGTTTGCGAGCCTCAGTTCATTCGACCCTGGAAATCATATTAACACTGTACTATTCTGTCGTAGCTCACATGCAATTCGTATAGAATTCTGGCACTAATAAGACTGGTGGTGCTAAGAAATATATAAGATAAAAGACTAGGCATAAAACCTAAAAAGACAAACCATTCACACACAAATTATCAATGGCTAGAGAACCAGGAAACCATAGACCAGGCATGGACGAAGTGTGCTCCCAGAGCAGAAGAAGAAGACGGAAAACAGTCAAATCCTGCACTTTTTGCCGGCAGCGAAAGCTGAAATGCGACCAGCAGAGACCTATGTGTGGCTCATGCTCGACTAGGAAACTGCCTGAGTGTGTGTACACCGATGGCTTCAACTTTCAACTAACGTCAGATGAGCTGTTCAGCAGCAAACCTAACGTTACGCTGATTCGCCGCATCCGGGAGCTAGAAGAAGCTCTGGATAAGACATCTTTGGATGACGATGAGAGCAGCCCTGAAAAGGAAGTGCGAAACGACGGGCCTCATAGCGCCGAAGCGACTAATAGTAATACTAGCTACAGTAACAGCAGCAGTTTTAGTCATGGCGCCAGTACTGATGGGAGTAGCAACGCCACCAGCATTAGCGTACCCTCATGCGACGTTACTATGAGCCTAGCTAAAGACCCAAAGAAAAACAACATTTTCGATTTACAGGTTCTACGAATTAAGAATGGCCGCTATATCCACTATGGGCCTACGTCCATCAGAGCCGCGATCACTGCGTCCGGCGATCGGTTTGTTGCTGAGTACGGCAAGGTATGGCGCAAAGTGAAAACCGAGCTGGACGCGTGGAAGAACGTACATGGCCGCCTGCTCACCATGGACTACACCTCTCTGGAATCCACTGCTTCAGGCAGTTTGATCGACTCGTTAATACCGGATTTACCGCCATACGAGACCATAGAAAGGCGGCTGCTTGAGTTCTTCGATGATCCATTACATACCTACTACCAGTTTCTGGATAAGGACAAAGTGCTAAAGGATTTTTCCAATTGTTTTATACCAGGCTATGTTACCAACAAGAACAGTAGCAATGGTACCACACGCCATGTCGCCCTGCTTATCACTGAGGATAAACGCAACTTTTTCGTTATTGGTATCATCCTCGTGATTCTGTGCCTCAATCATTATAAAGAGGCTGTTCCATCTTCCGTACAGAGAATGAGTGTTGCGTTGATCGGCTTCACTACTGCGAAGTCTGTTTTTGTAGAAAGAGCCCAATTCCTACTTCTGATATGCATGCTGAGAGTGTACAATGGACTCAGTGGTAGCGGCAGCTCCCACATGGTATCCATGTCCTCGTTATTGTGCACCACATCCATGAGTTTGGGTCTTCACAAAAATATCGACCAGCTCTATACCTCTCAAACCGCAACCGTGGGATCTATAAACTCTTTGAAGAATCTCTGGTATTGGACGCTGTTTGTCGATTTGAGTGTGTCGTTCGACATTGGCTCGCCCCCGTCGATATCAAATGCTCACTATGATGACTCTAAACTGCTGACGACGGAACAGGGACGCATTCCATTACTACGGAAATTTCTCTACTTAGGGAGAAAATGCTTGCACACAATTTTCGATAGGTCCGGTGCGCCGCCAATGCTTGACTTCGTATCAGAACTAACCATTTTCATTGAGCAAAATTTCAAACCATTAGGGTTTTACACCGATTCATCCCTAATTTCGCAGGTTGACCTTTTCGATATTATTATTTTGGCCCCAACAATATCCATGATGGTCAACTTCTACGACCTCACACGGCTCACCCAAGAAATGATTACCATCACGATGAAAAATGGGTTTATCAAGACAATGCTTATAGGCACAGCGATCTCCGTCAGCACAATTTTAAGATGTTACGCACTCGATGAGGAACGATTTGCTACGTCAGGTTTACAACAATCACAGACCTTGACGCCAGCACTCAATCTATGTGTCTTACTGTTAGGATCGTTACCAATAAGGATGCTGACTGAGATATATGCACTCATGTTCTATAAAATAACACTTTTTGAAAAGGGTCTTATCATATCACTTGACGAAGGGCTTTTTGAAGGACCAACGCTAGATGATTTGTCGGTCCCCGATGGATTCTTCTTATCATTCGGTGGTGTCTTCAAAAAGTTCTGTTCCATATTTGACGAGCTACGAAAACCTGAGAATACCAGAATGACACATATGCTGTGGAAATCGCATTACTTCGTCATCATGATGGCGTTGGAACGTGTGAACCGTACCGTTTTCGAAGTGGGTTGGGACAGTAGAACTCGGGTCGAAATATCCCACAATTGGTCCGCGGTGGGTAATAACGAAGTACCGGAAGATATAGTCAAGATGTTGGCCGATGAATTGTGGAACAACTATAGCAATGGTTTCACGGATTTAATCGAGATGGATGCTGGCGATTTTTTAACCGATTTTGATATGCTCATGGCAGAATAAGCAGCAAATGCGGCGTAAAGGTGAGAAAACCTGATTGTTTTTAGAAGCAAGTTCCAAAAAACTTAACTCTTCTTTCGGATCCTGTAGTTGCTTACCGCCTGCTTACCAACTTCATTGACATTGTTTTGCTCAGCTCGTACCTTCGACTTTGGGTCATGGCTGATAAACTTCATCACTTTGCTCTTTTTGTAGGTTTGCACTTTTGCGAAGCCTACGGAGATCCTACTCGCCGATACGTTTGTTGAATTGAAGTATTCAAAGAGTAGGTAAGTATTTGGCTGCTGGCATATTGCCGCGAGAGAGAACACACGGAAATGACCTTTCTAACTGTCAGAACTAGCGAGTTACTGCTGGATAGTGCCAATTGCATTATACAACGAGTGAGCACATGCTGGAGAACCGCGACATTATGGTACAAAGTGATGTCAGTAAAAGATGGACGGTCGATGAAAGATTCTACGGGAAGCCCTAAAAGAGCTCACGAAGAATCGGACGATACGACAAAATGGTGTGATACCTCAGATGATGACCATCTGGGATCACCCGATTTATCATACGATCGTTCCTGAGGATTGAGTGAAAAGTTTTACGCTGAATCCAAAATTTGTATAAATACCGACAAACTGTTTCGATATATGGACCATCTATATAGCTGAAATAATCACGGAGAGATATTTATAACGTTTATCTACGAACAACTTCAATCAACCTAATCATGGAAGAATTAAACAAGAACATCAGCAAGCTTTCCATTGCTGATTCAGACTCGCCTCAATAAACTATCACCCGATAGTTCTAATACATATACATATTGACCATATTACAGCCACTAAAAGCCATTATCAGGTGGATAGAAGTGTCACGGAGAGCTAACCGCGGCCTTTCATCTAAGAATTGTCCAACTTCGCTAGTCCAGCAAGGCTGAGTGAAAAAATTGGGGGATAGACAGACACCGATTCTCCACTGGGTTTACGCTCAACTTGCCATGAGAGGTGAAACAAATGATAACTTGAAGTTAGTCAAACTGGTAGAAGAAGTGCAACGAGATCCTGGAAACCCATGTTTTACGCGTTATCATACGCAGTTAAATATATAACGCCGAAGAGGACAACAGGAGATTTCATTCAGACACCAAACAAACATGCAAACCCAACTGTAGCATGTGTGTCCTAATATCTTTCGGAACCACAGTTAGTATTGAGGCGAGTCTGAATCAGCAATGGAAAGCTTGCTGATGTTCTTGTTTAATTCTTCCATGATTAGGTTGATTGAAGTTGTTCGTAGATAAAGGTTATAAATATCTCTCCGTGATTATTTCAGCTATATAGATGGTCCATATATCGAAACAGTTTGTCGGTATTTATACAAATTTTGGATTCAGCGTAAAACTTTTCACTCAATCCTCAGGAACGATCGTATGATAAATTAGGTGATCCCAGATGGTCATCATCTGAGGTATCACACCATTTTGTCGTATCGTCCGATTCTTCGTGAGCTCTTTTAGGGCTTCCCGTAGAATCTTTCATCGACCGTCCATCTTTTACTTACATCACTTTGTACCATAATGTCGCGGTTCTCCAGCATGTGCTCACTCGTTGTATAATGCAATTGGCACTATCCAGCAGTAACTCGCTAGTTCTGACATAGTTAATACCACCTAGGTGCATAAGAAGGGATTAGTCGGTTACAATGACATAATAGTACAAAGTGATAATCGTTGCGGATTTAGTAAATACGACGCCCAAGGATAAACTGGTGAGGTCGTCGAAGGAGTGCGGTAATTCAGATCTATATACCAGGAAATTTGGATTCGTCAGATTACCCGACAGATCCACGGATCCGACGATTATCGGATATCCCACAAATCGTATCAATACTGATGGTTTCTTCTAACTGTCGAGATTCTGAACTTCTCATCTAGAAGAATCCCGGAGAGATAACCATAGAACTCCACAGAATACCCAATTAAATAGCTGAGTCAATCATTGATGCTTTAAATGATATATTTCCACAGTTTTCTGCTTCTGACGATATCAACTATAACACAGTAGCCAAAAGTTGTTATCATCGCGGCATTATAAAGTCAAATCTAAGTAGTGTGAGGAACTAAAACTGCGAGAAAGGTAAAGTCATGTACGATCGTCGCTTCGAAGTCAACGACAAGCTTCAAGCACATACTTCAAGGTTGGAGTCCTATTCTTATGCACGTGATAGTTGCTGCTCTCAGATTTATCTCCATTTTCCACTTAAAGATGGTAAGCCTTATTAATATTGGTTTAAGATTGAGCAGGTTAGAGACGGTAAATACAGAACAACCTCAGCCATGAGGTTTCTTCAAATTCTG
Source organism: Lachancea sp. yHQL494 (assembly GCA_030562185.1). Classification (NCBI taxonomy): domain Eukaryota; kingdom Fungi; phylum Ascomycota; class Saccharomycetes; order Saccharomycetales; family Saccharomycetaceae; genus Lachancea; species Lachancea sp. yHQL494. The sequence goes on along the minus strand of JAJMGS010000031.1, from coordinate 20,240 downwards.
ACATTCGCTATTACATGGGTCCTTGTTAACTGTCGTGTTGAGCAAGTCACTTCATTGGATTTTTTTTACGATACTGTGAACACAGAGGCGTACACGGTCGTTAAATACTATACAACATGGTGCTCACATTGTAAGGGTTTGGCTCCCGTTTTTAACCAGCTGAGTGAGAGATTCAAGGATTCCGCATGGAATATTACATTTTTGGAGGTAGATTGTGAACTTTTTGCCTCCACAATCTGTAGGCGACTCCCAGGATATCCCATGGTGGAGGTAATTAAACCTTTAATGGAGGAAGAAAAGGTTATTGTGGATCCCCAGCCCTCTGAAAATATTTCTTGGTGGTCTAAATTTCTAAACAAGCTCAATCTCAGTGGCTATAATCCCGCATGGCAAATGAATCTTGATAGGGTTGTCGAATTCCAAGGCAGTCGAGATCTACCAATTTTAACGAATTTCGTTGAGAAAGTTATAGAATCCACACAACAAGAGGTGGCAATAGCAAGGATCTTAAGTGGCCGTGAATGTCCTAATGATGAATGTACAACTATGAGAATGTATTTATCTCAAGTCGGGGACACTGAGAAGGAGATAAACAAATTGGAGAGTATACTTAGATACAACACCGACGAAAGGCTTGAAGGTATCAGGTTGAAGCTGGGGGCGTTACACGTCTTGAAAGCAAAAAATGAGGAGAAAAGTCACGACGAGCTATGAGAAGGGTAGATACGTAGTGGTTACCATGCAGAATACTTTTGAATACACCTTATTTTTTCCGGCCAGGGAAGTTGAGGCTTCTCGGGAACTATCATGAGATTTACAATGGCTGGGACGTTTTTTGGGGTTACTCGGGCAAGCCAAATGAGCGAATGAGAGGACTTTAAGTACAATATCACATTGGCCGCGAACTTGTGTCCACCTACATGGCTCACAAATCCCACGGTGCAACCGCCAGGCCTGAAATCGGAGGGATCGCGGTACAGGCCGTGAGGTTGAAGCTCCTTGAAGAAGATGTTTTGCAAAATAGGAGCTGTGATACCACACCTTTTGTCTCGCGTCCTGTGGGAACACAAGAATACGAATGAGCTTTCTTTGGCCTCTTCTATGTTATCTAGCGCCAAGATCTCATCCATTTTATTTTCCAACAGTAACGGAACCAACTTGTTCAGCTGTTTCTTGACGTCGGTAGCCTCGAGCGCTTTGATCCTCAGAAAATGGGGTAGGAGCAAAACGTCATTCTTGTTCCCGCGCATAACATCCATGTCTAGCATATCTATGGGAAGCGACGATACGCTACAACTCATGGTTTGACCTTCACCTCCTTTAAAATCAGATCCATATTTTTCAATCCAGTGGGCGATTTTCTGCTGCACGGTACCCTTTTTCTCATTACACGCATCATGAGCCCAGTCTGTTTGTGAGGTTGGAACGATGAATTGAATCTTGAAGCTCTTGGACGACCCAAAGAGAGGCATCATGTGATCGATCTTCAGTTTGCCGAACTTGGCCTCTTCTTTTTCGAGCTCTGCAGCATCCTCGGCCGGCTCGCACTCTCCACATTTGGCATTGCATACTTCGATGACTTCCTCAATGTTAGCCAAGTCTTGCTTCGAGACGGAATCGGATCCTTTGAAGATGCCAAGCAGACCCATGATAGCAACGCCAGAAAAGAAGCCCAAATATGAGAACTCACCGGTCTTTCGCCAACTGCCCTTTTTTAGAAGCTGATGGTGGAGAGAGGGAAGTTAAGTAAGAGACGACGATCCATTTGTTGTCTTGAGAAATGCGAGGTGCATTTATATAAATAGTGAGAGTGATTGAGATCAAAGTTTTATCTCCGGTCTTATTTCCGGCTCCATCGGGCACATGACTAGAATATTAACTTTGCCTCAAAGCAAATAGCCGATACTGCCCTCTAAATGCATTTAGTTTCCTTTCCCATAAGCGCATTAGATGATTGTGATCACTATCAACGTAATGATGTGAGCCAAAAGTTTGAAATTATTCATTGATGTGTAAGTCCAATACATTGAATGAGTAATGGCAACTGTAACAAGTGACGATCAATCAAACATTGGCATTCTGAAAGAAAAACTCGAAACCATTTCACGATTAACTTTTGAGCAGTTTTTAGTTGAAGAGTACTACCTATTCTTGGGTTCACCACCAGACTGGGAGGTCAAGAAAGACAACTAGGCTTTTTTGCAGCCTTTTAATTACCGTTTAGCACTTTCCCGGAAGTTTCTAAGCCTGCGGACGACAAAATAAAGACCAAAATGGGTTCTTACTTGGAACCGCTGGAGCCCAAGCTTAGAAAAAGAGTCCCCAAAGCATGCGATCACTGTCGCAAGCGGAAAATCAAGTGTGGGATAGTTAATCCTACCACGGGAATGTGTGAAAATTGTATGAAGTTCAATGTTACCTGCACTTTCAAGCACCATGATGAGCTTGAGCAGCAGCGCCAAGTCAATGGTTTCGAAACGGACAAACTGCGAGTGGCTAGTGGCAGAATCAGGAAACCGGGAAACCTGAGCGAACCAAGTTCAAAAAGTGAAATGTATCCTTCGGAACCACGTGTGAGCAACTTGGCCACTACGCAACACACTTCTCTCCAATCCCTGGAGCAGAAGCTGGAAGATCTCAGATCGCAGCTCAGTGGCCTTGTCAGTCTGGTCTGCCGTCAGCATGAAGAAGGGCGAGAAAACGTGGCTCAGAAGCAAGGACAAATGGGTTATTCAGCTCAGGTGCGTCGAACACCCCAGAATCCTGATGCCACTTTTCCCATGGTACTCGATGTTTCCCCGCTCCCCAAACAGAAGCGGTACACATCGTCACTTTTGACTAAAAGTCGTATCGCTTGGCTCCGGAAACAAGCCCAACTGTGTTACGGCCAGGGAAACGGCTTTAACACTGAGGCAGATTCACCTACTTTCTCGCCACTTATGGATGTTTTTGTAATATGCTCAAAATGGTACATCGCGGAAGTGAAGAAAATTATCGATTTCTCTAATCCTTTTGTCCCACTTGACAGTTCTCAATTGTATCCTTTGCCTCCACAGCGGGAGATCAAACGTATGATGGAACTGTTCCAAGCACGCTTCTTCCCAGGTGACTTTAGTATTATTGCTGTTGCAGACCTAACAGCACTTTCAGAGAGGTTACTCGCTGGTGACAAACTATCATATTCCGAACTATTACTGATCGATATTGGGATTTGCATTGGTACAGCGTACGATCACAGCGACTCGGGTGAGTACTATTTGAAAGAAGGGACACATGAATTGCATACTCGCGAAAGCCACATGCTTCTCAACTGCATGTACCAGTACCACAAAGTTTCGCTTCTAAGCGAGGGTCTCAGATCTGTGCAGGCGCTCCTCTTGTTATCCCAGTACATGAACACCAAAATAAGTGCCAACCTTGGCTACAGTATTTTCTGCGTTGCTCAAAGGTTTGCCAAGGATATAGGGCTGCACAAACGTGGAACATATGAAGGCTTGAGTTTTCAAGAAGCTTCTCTGAGGCTCAAAATATGGTTCTTTTGCGTTTCATTGGACTCACAATTGTCCCTAGCATTTTGCAAAGCTCCGCTAATAAATATTGAAGAGACAGAAGTACTCACAGAAAGCTTTTACGCTGATTTTATAAAAACCCATCGGATTTCAGATGGAAAAACTGGTCGTAAGACTGACTACTCGGTTGAAGGTAGTCTCAACCAATCGATGACTATCCTAATGTCACGTCCCGAGTCTTTGCTACTCGGAGCATGTCATTACGGAATAAACTTAAGCCGTATATCTTCTAAAATGTACACACACCTTCTCAAAGATGGCGCGATGTCTGAAGTTACCTTTGATGAGGGGCTGCGGCGAGCCTTTGCTGTGATTAACGATCTAAATGAGTGGGAGAAGTCTTTGCCAGAGGAGCTTTCCTTGGATCATTACGAAGACCACATCAGAAGTATGAAAAACAATCAGCAAGAAACTCATATGACAGATTCTGATTTGGAGCTCTTATCAACCAGCATTTTGTCAATTCATTTTGAGCGCTCGTACCTATTGATTTTGGTGTGCCAAATGACAACTTCTTTTATTACCGATAACGAGGATATACACTCTCAGTCTTGCTTCAATGTTAGGTTGATTAAGGAAAATTTGCTGAGAGATCTTCGATCTTCGGGTATGCAAATTATATCAGTGTGGCCTCGAATCAAGTTTGTACCGCAAATGCTGCACAGGATGTTCTACATCCTTTGTGTAGGTGCTTATGCCTTGGTTCTCGCATGCATGGCGCTTGCGTACGAAGAAGAAACTGCGAAATACATTACTGCGCTCTGCAGTATTTATGACTTTCTGCTCGACGAAGGAGACACGAAAATCATGAAGGACAATATTAAATGGAATATCTCGATGTTTTTATTCACTTTCCTGTTAGCTTTGGCAATTCAGTGCTTCAAATGCAACAATCCACATACTGCGAGTTTCAGTTTTGATTCTGCCTCTTTACGTGACGAACTCGGCTTTTGGATGGCGCGCTGCGAATTGAATAAGACAACTTCAGTCAACCAGCTAAAAGAGCATTTAAATATTTTTGCTCCTTGTGTGGATTTACCTGAAGATGGACCAGAGAACGATGTTACGACTTCTAACATAGTAGGCGCAGAGGGTGAAATACCAAGGGTACTTAGTCTCTTCAGTGAGGTGAACGCGGCCGATTTTAATTGCTTATTATCATCACTACCTATCCAAATATCGTCTTATAATGACAATTACGCGGTCAACAATGGGCTTCAAAGTATTGACAACAATAATACAACAAACAATTTTGTCCAACGCACGCCGAATAGGGGTGTGATCCAAACGAATGGGATTGAAGAGGGATGCTTTGGCATAGACCTCGCTCCATCCGAACTCGCCCAGTTTTCCGCGCCAACCTTGTTGAGTGACCAAACTGAGTTCGAAAACCTCTTGGACAACATGATATTTGAGAGGGATTTTGTATTCCCAGCTATGATGTAAGTTAGAGCTTTCTTACACTAGCCAAGTCATAGACCGATCCTAATCAAGTATTTAAGTTTCATTCATTAAAGTCATAACAATATGGAAATCTGTAACTAATTGCTTATTCATCTAATTTATTTCTTGTGTTCTTGGAATCCAGGAATTGCCACAGCGAACTCCTCGTCCATTAAGCGCTTAGTGTTCTCAACACCAAATTTGTTCAAAGCGTCAACATCTCCCTTCGCCAGGGCAATGAATTCTACGTTAGCAACGATATTCCTGGGGTTGACGGAGCGTGGGACAGTCACCACCCCCTGTCTGATATGGTACGCTATTAGGACATCATTTGGAGTACACGAGTACTTCTGGGCAATTTTTTGCACCACCTCATTTTTGGTCATCGGAGAGCCAGTGGCACCGAACGGCGAGAAAGCCTCTAAGCGAATTCCGTGCGCCGTGCAGAATTCACGTAGTTCCATCTGAGGCAAATGTGGATGCATCTCCACCTGATTCACGGCTGGCACTACTTTACATTCCTTTACTAGTCTCTCCAAATACTGGACAGGGTAATTGGAAACACCTATAGCTTTGAAACGAGGATCCTTTGCCAAATACATCTTTTCTAGCTGCTTAAACGTAGTTAAGTAATCTCCTCCCTCGTTGTAGTTTGGAGAGCCATCTTTGAGGGTTGGGTTTCTGCAAATGCCATCGATACCATCTTGGTCCTCGACTCTGTTGTAGCATAAGGGCCAGTGTTGGAGGACTAAATCAACGTAATCGACACCAAGATTCTCGAGCGAGCGGGAGATAGATTCGTCGGCTATATCCCAATGCGTTGGCCAAACCTTGGTGGTGATGAAAATGTCCTCCCGCTTGATGACTCCTTCTTCGAAAAGTTCTTTTAGAGCCTCCCCAATACGATCTTCACATCTGTAAGCCCAGGCCGTGTCGATGTGTTTATAACCAGTCTTTATCGCAGCTTTGATGGCCTGTTTGGTTTCTGGAATTTGTTTCACTTCGTTAGCAGTTCCTAGACCCAAAGCCGGCATCTTAGTGCCATTGTTCAGGGTAAAATAAATCTCTGTGTTCTTGGGGTGCAGCATTGTATAGTTTAGTAATGGTCACTCTATTTCCTTCTTTCGCACAACTTAGACGGAAGACGGTCGCTAAGTTGTAATGCTATATCAATCACCTTCAGACAACTTTCGGTCTACCTGGTCCTTTTGCCCTTTTATACCATTGCTTCTGCGAGTTGCACTCTACATTTTGCTCAACAGCAGCTTACTTTGCGTCAACTCACTCATCCATCCAGTCATTTCAGGGTCGTAAGATCTACTCACAACAATAGCAACTTTCTACCAATCTGCGAACTTCTTCCACCCATGTGAGCAGAATACAGAAAAAAATGATTTGTGGAGCTCCGTGATCGAGTCGGCCCCTCAGCCGAACAACGAAGAACGGCGGTGGCGCTTCCATCTAATGTTAGTGTTGTACAGGAGAACCGCAAATGTTTCTCTCCGAGCGCAATGACAAGGTATTTGGGGTTACTTAAAACGATTAAGAAAACTTGAGGAAGAGGATTTTGACAAGTTTATTGCAGTTTCTGCCAGTAAAATGTACTTGGTTCGACATTATAGCAGAGAACTGGTTACTGCTTCTCGCGCACGCTTGTCATTTCATTGGATTAGCAATCAGTCTTAATTTACATTTCACATCAAGAGATTGGAAATTTCCTTTATAAATTTGTTTTCGGTATAGGCCGATGCCGCCGAAACCTGCTTGAGCAGTTGCAAGATCTTTTCTTGACTCTTTTCTTCAGTAATCGTATCCTCCAGACCTTCGTCGCGAACGTCTTTGACCCACTTCTTGAGTAGCTCCTTCAGGGCTATCGTGCCCTCTGCAATTTCTACAGAGGAACATTTCTGTTTTTTCTGCACTTGGGAATCCTGCTTTAGATCTTCAAGCTCGGCAGCCTTGCGCTTGGCCATCGAAACAATCTTGCTTGGGAACTGAACCACCTCCGCAACGTGTATGCCGAAAGATTGGTCCGAAATGCCAGGTTCTAGTTTGTACAGCAGCGTAATGTCGTCGGCGCTGTGAGAGCTTTTCTCCATGTCTTCGATATGGGCGATAACGTGCATATTCTGAACGGTAGGAACCTCGTCTGCAAGCGACGTGAGCTCATGGAAATGGGTCGCAAACAGTGCAAAGCACTTAATCTTGGTGGCGATATGCTCGGATATAGCCCATGCAAGCCCAAACCCATCGTAGGTACTGGTCCCTCGGCCCAATTCGTCGGCAATAATGAGTGAGTTTTGCGTGGCGTTTTTTAAGATTGATGCCGTCTCCAGCATCTCAACCATAAATGTAGAAACTCCTTTCAACTGAGAATCACCCGCTCCAACACGGCACAGAATTGCGTCCACGACCGCGATTTCAGCCGTATCGCAGGGAACAAAACAACCGATTTGGGCCATAAGGGAAATTACGCCGACTTGGCGAATGTAGGTGGATTTTCCGCCCATGTTGGGCCCAGTGATAATGAGAAACTCATTCTTTCCGCTTTCTAAACGGACATCGTTCGATATGAAAGTGACATCATCCTGCACCTCTAGTACTGGGTGCCGTGACGCGATAAGCTCAGTCTTTCGCTGCTTGCCAAGACCGTGCATTGTGGGCCGCACATACGGAATAGGAGCATAAGAGGACACATGGGCGAAGGAGCTCAAAACATCCAACTTAGCCAGGACAATTGACAATTTTTCTAATACTGGCGTGTAAGTGAGAGTTATTTGTACGATTTCTTTTACCAAGTCAGATTGCAATCGTTCATACTCCTTTTGCAAATGAGCAGTCTGTTCAGATACCTGCTTGAGCTCTTTGGTGCTGAAATAAATACCCGCCTTAACAGTAGTCAATTCGAGGTACTTCTTGTGCTGGCGAAGTGCCTTACCATCATTTCGGGTTAGTCTCATACACCAGCCATGTATATGATGGTTTTCCAGCTTCAACTTCTTTTCTGGTTCAAAGCCCAGATCATCCGCAGCATCAAGATGGATAGTTTTTATGTTGTCCTTGAGCGTGTCAAGTTCATTACGAATTTTAGCCAGGTTTTCGTTGAATGCGACCTTAATCATGAACTCGTTTGTGCTCTCGTAAGCATCCAAGTCCACAGTAGTTTCTACCATCTCTTGAAATTTATCCAAAGGGGCAAGGTATTCACTTAAAGGCTTTTGCCATGTGTTCATAACTAAAGCTTTGATCGAAGATTCATCTTCCAAATCTTTCAAATATTCATCTAACACTTGAGATACTTCAGGGACTTTTCTTGCAAACTGATAAATCTTGAGAATATCTTCTAGATTCCCACTTCTGACCAGCTTTTTAGTCAACCTTCTTACATCAGGGACCAATGGCAGGTAATCTGTTTGCAATACTTGCCTTAACTCCAACTGATCACTTAGAAATTCAACTAAATCGTGTCTTTTTCTAATCTCTTTTATGTCGGTTAGGGGCTGTTTTAACCATTCGTTTAAAAGTCTGACACCAGCATTGGTTTTGCACTTATTCAATAGTTGGAATATGCTTGAGATTCTGGATCCGCTCCCAAGGGAATTTACTGGTATCCCACTAGATCCTAAAGGATTCACAGGGAAAACGTTAAGGGCTTTCAAAGCCGATGCATCTAACTTCATGAACTCGGTTAGGGAGTGCTGAACTAACTCAAACTTCCCTAGCTGAGACTCATTGTTCATTATCTGGAGATACCCTAAAAGTGCACTACAAGAACCAAGTGCTAAATTTGAAAATTTCATCAATGACATGGAAAGCTCGTCTCCAACCAGCTTTACCAAATCTTGTTCCACATCTTTATGCGAGAAATCTGAATTTTTAACAAACGTAGAGACACAACCGCAGCGATCCAGAACACCTACCATCTTCTTTAATTCGTTTGACATAATTTCGTTATTTCTTTGATCTGGTAGTAAGCATTCTTTGACACCCATTTGGATCAAAAAACTCTCTAGATTCGAGAAAACCTCATTGTCGACAATATCCAGCATTCCTATCTTGTAAGAGCCGCTATCAACAAAAGAAACACCTAAAACACAATTTCCCTCTTGAGCGTTGGGTTGGATTTTGATGCTGGTAAGAACAATGGCAGAATCAAACGAGATATTCATGAGATCGTCCACCGGTTCGATGTTACCAGGTGAACCATTTCTGAGTAGCTTCCACGACTTATCGTAAATCTCCACTTTCATTCCTTGCTCCAAAAGACAAAGTTTAAGAAGTGCGGCTAGGACTTGTGGCGAGATTGTAACATACTTGAGGGGTTCGTGGATCGATTTCGCTGTACCTGGATCAATTCTACAATCCTTCAAAACGGAGTTTGTGTGATAAACGTTTTCGGCCACAAACAACGCATCATTTCCTACCACTGTATAATATTCACCTTTATCGACAACTCTGATTGTTTGAGGAGGTTTCTCTGGCAAACCGGCAAATCTCTTATAGAATCCTCTTTCTTCTGACACATCTGAAAACTTGAGCTCCGGACGACTAGAAGACATTTCTCGTTAGAAAGCGATGTTATTACTCTATTTCAAGGCTCTTGTCCACGAGGAGCTTCGATCTGTGAAATCCGTGGTGTGCTTTGCAGGTTCCAATCTTGGGAGATATAGTTGTAAGGTTAGCGGCTTAACGAACGCGTAACTTATTAAGTTTTTTGAGATTTATTACGCGTGAACGTTTGTAATGATCAGGAGGACGAAAGAAATCAAATCCGTTGTTCAATAGAATGAATGTTCGCTACTACAGAATATGCAAGGCTCTGTGGTATATACATCTAGGCCTTGGGCTGTTTACCTTGACTACTTTTTCGAGTGCCTTTAAAACTGCACATCTTATGGTTTCGCAAGACAAGTTTCATGAAGTTTACTTCACAATGTGAACTAAGGACGTAGGTATAGCGCGAGTTTTTGTTAAAGGTTACAATGGGCGATATATAAATATCCCGGTCTTGATGTCAGGCTTATTGAAACTCTATATATTTGGGCAAAAAAAACAAAGTTGAGCTACGAACCCTGGGCTCCAAACCACGTCTACCTACTGACTTACAAGATGTACCCATTTATCTGAAGCGCTTTTTATATATCCCAGGGATAGAGTAACACGTTTACTATTCTGTCAGTCGTATCACTTCATTTGGAAATCTCCATTAGGGATGCCTTTCATGGCTCCTGCTGCTCCGACGACCAAATCGGAGTTTTGCGCCTTGGAAAGCTTCTTCAGATTTGAGATACGATGGTCTTGCTTGGCAATTAAGACCCTTTGGGACTTGCAATCTTGAAGTAGTCGTGAGATATATTCCTCATGGTCTTGCTCTTGCTGGCGCAGGCCCTTGAGTTGTTGTGATAAGAAACGATTAGAGCGCATGTAGGACACGTACTTGGCAAACACTTGATCTAAAAGATTCTTTTTGGCAAAGTGGCGATAAAATTTAGTGACCATATCCCGCTCCTGACACGCTTGCTTCTTCAATTGTAGTTCATCCATCTGCGAGCCACTTTTAATCAAGGCACAATTGAATAACTTGTTTGATCCGATTGACCCTAAATAGGAGTCGCACTTTTGGAGCGTTTTTTCGCTCAGAGCAGTACGAAATGAAATCATCAACTGAGCCATGAACTGTAATGACTCTGTCTTATGGCACATGGCCAATTCCAGCTGTCCGCGCAATAACTCGATATCGCGACGACAGTCCAAAACCTTGCAGCGTTCCCTTTTACAGTCCGACTTGAGCATCATATTTGCAGATTTAGCCTGCGATGCAAGAAGATTCGTATCAGCAAGATCCTTATGCAAGACCTCGCTAGCTTGTTGAAGTTTTCTTGTTTCCGTCTCGTGTTCAGAGACTAGGCCAATCAGCTCATGAATTTTGTCTCTATGGGCGTCACTCTGTTCTAACAACGCTTGATGCTTATCTATCAAGTCTGTATGATGAGATTGTAATTCTTTATGATCTTTTGTCAGCTCATCACACTGGGATTTTTCCCTATCACGGAGCTCAGACACCACGATAATTTGAGCCCTCATAGATTCCTCTGCTTTAGTCCACTCGTCGCGACGATTGTCAATCTCGGTTTTAAAGGTTGTCATTTCTCTTGTGCTTTCGGAAATTTCGTTGCGTGCATCATCCAAATCCTTATTCGCGGCCTTCAATTCTTTGCGACAGTTATACAGGTCATTGACGCTATCCTCATACTTCTCACGCAGTAATGACAGTTCTGTCTCCAGTTCAAGAATTTGATCAGCGCTGTTGGCGATAATGCCCGTTGAGCTGTTGGCATTTGCGGAAGAATGCCTGGACGCCACATCTTCTAAACGAACAGACGGTCCCTTCGTTGAATATTGCACCGCCAAACAAAGGACTTCGCTGGTAAACTCCTCAAGTGAGTTCAGGTTGGCTAAGTTCTGCGACGGTCCATTGAGGATCCGTATGGTGTTCAAGAAATTGAGATAAGTTTTAGAGTTCTTGTTCACTTGTAAGTGATCAAATTGATCTTCTAGTGCAATGTAGTCATGGGGCGTTTGATAGACATCTTGGTACTGAAGAACTCCTTTTTTTGGAATGTCTTTTTTTGATACAGATATTTCATCCATAGGTGTCAAGGGCGATACCATGTGAAGTGGCATGTCACAAATTCTGTCCATACTCTGAGATCTCGAAAGGCCTAATTCATCGTTAGCTTCATCCGATGCCTCACTTTCAGAATCTTGGGCACCAGGGTCTTCTTTAAGCTTCATAACTCTCCTGATAGATCCGGGCCTTTCTTCGTGCTGCCGCACAGAGAACTTTCTTTCTGAGCTGACTTGAAGTGGGACAAGGACTTCGTCCTCGATAACATCGTTCACTTCTGGTTTGGTTAGTTCTGTGGCATCATCTTTGTCTTCAGAATCATCACCATGTCTCCGGTGCCTCAATCTCCATGATCTCCAAAATCTGCTTGGGCTTATGGCACTTGTAGGTCGACTGTCTGTGGTCTCAGTAGTGTCCTCAATCTTCAACGGCAGTTGGTCTCCACTGACAGCATCGTCATCACTAGAACAGCTTTTGCTTTGAGCACTGTCTTGAGATTTATGCCTTCTGAACAACGAGCTCATCTTCTCTCTCTTGAACGGCGATCCACCTTTGGTTCTCTTTTTATCGTCACCGCCACTCGAGTGAGAGCACTCTATATTCGCGCTCCGTGGTCTGCTAGAGAAGTAATAAGATCTTTCGTCAGACTCATTTCCCAAATCGTCGTTACCAGTTTCGTCGTCGGACGATGTTATTTCACTGTCATCACGAATTTGGTAGTTTTGCAGATTATAGAGGTCGCTTTTGTCCACTAATGGGTCTTCCTCGTCATTTGAACGGTAGCTTTTGGTTGCCAGTAGAGGCATGGTTAGAATTAATGGCTGGTTTAAACTATGATCACAGTGGTGAGAGGCAAGGGGAAAATAAGTCCTAGAGTTATCCCGAATATTGTGATAACGGGAGAAACAGATGGTTACATTTCACGGAGCCAACTTTTGTGCAACTAAATATTATTCGGTGTTTTAAATTCAAAGCTCTTACTTTTTCGTGACGCTGACGCAACATTCAACTTAACGGCGTATTTTGAAAATTCATAAAGTATTGAGAAATATCATTAGAAAAGCGATTAGAAGATTCGTGCTTACTACAATCGCCAGTAAGAAATTGTGGGATTCCTCTGAAATTGTGGAATTCTTCTGAATTTGTCCAAAAGCCACGATTTATATCTTTAGAGAAACCTTACGCCGAAATTTCGGCGGGTACGTTGTCGTTGTTCTTGAAAGCGAAGAACTGCAGAAAGATGATAAAGTCCATCAGCAGGGTACCCGAACTACCAACTAGCCATGACGCATTTACCAACAGGTAGCGGCCTTCTATGGAAATGCTTAGCACCGATATGATGAAAGTGACGTTTCCAATACAGGCAAAGAGGAAAAACAGGAAGGAAATGCCCTCACAGGATTTGCGTTTGAAGTTGAGGAGGATCTGAGGAACACGGGAGCTTAAATACAGCACAGCACTCAGGTAGCCAAAAAACTGGGCAACCCAGTTCATATGCAAATCAGGTTTTGAAGGGATGGCGTCGGGATCTTTCAAATAAGATATGTACCATGATAGAAAGCCACCTAGAAAAACACCCGCAATCAGTAGAGTATTGGTAAGGTACGTTCTTGTAGGATTGACAACAGTTGAGGAATCGAGATTAGACTGAGATGTGACAGAAGAGGACGCCCCGTTGGAACTGATTTGCGTAATGGCAGCATGGTTGTGATGCTTTTTGGCATCACGCAAAAGAGGCTGGCCTTCATGAAATACATCTTCCAAAACTCTATCGTTGATAGGATTTGCTGGCGATAAATGTACAGGATCCACTTTCCCATCGCCTCCATAAAAGAGACACTGAAGAAGCAATACAATATCTGCAAGAGTGTAGTAGGCGGCTAGGATAATCATTGTTGGAAGCAATCCTTGCATAACTGCACCGAGGAAGTTAAAAATATCGCCCAAGAGCCATAGGACTACGAATAACATCGATAGACCTTCAGCAGAGCTCCGGTAGAAATTCTCATATATTTGTGGGACAAATACAATAATCCAGCATGCAATCGAGATTGAACCACTGATACCGCTGACTGACTGCGAATTTAACACGATGGGCACCATTATTGTTAAATTGATTAAAAACTAGACTTTAAAACTAGAGGCTAAAAAGAAAATAATACTGTTTTCGTCACAGCCGGAATGGGGATTCTTCACGTTCTCTTTCCACGTCAAATGGTTGAGACAAATAGCTTCTTGTAGGCCTTTTCGGTCGGTACTGAGCTTTGTTCAAAATGGTTCTGAACTGTGTCATTAGTTCCAACTTGGAAAAAAAATTTTGAATAAAAAGCACTTAACTCGTAATTATGAACTTGACGGCTAGAAAAGAGCTATCGATTGGGTGAATCATGTTTTGCTTTTGCCGCGGGAGAGTATATGCATTTGGAATGACTGTGTTTGATTGATTTAGAATTAACTGTAAGTGATAATGCTCTGAATAAGTTGCTCTCTGCATGCAAATTTCGAACATCCTTCAATAAAAACTATTATGTTGCCCTTCTAGTAGTGCGAAGTCCGGACATGGGGATGGCTAGCTGCTAAAGCAATTTAATGATTAAATTAGCCTTGGTTAGTGCAAGAGGTCCCTACTGCAAGACCATGAGCATTCATTCCTAACGAGCCTTCAATGTTTATACTTTGGTACGGATCTGATGCAGGATTCGCTCTGCCATTGCTAGGTGATTTTCCTAGCAGGCCAGCATGTCTAATAATAATATTCTGGGAAAGGTTCCTTACTTTTTATGACATATTAACCGGTCGTGGTTCAATTTTGCTCACTTTCTTTCCTAGTATTGTTATATACCTATATCAATCAGTTAGTGATTGCTACGTTCATTGCGCTCAAAATACTTTGTAGAATTGTGTTGCACATTATAACTTTTATACGCCTACCGTCCTGAATTCTACACAATAATGTGGTGAATGATCGCAGCTGTGTTTATAAAAATAGTCAATTAGAAGCTTCTCCATAAAATCATTAAATTTCTTCCCATTGAAAGGAAAGTGATGATACCCTATAATATTAATGAAATAGCGAGTAGTAACTTTTCCGTATCTTCAACCTGACGTAATGTCCATAAGTATCAGTATGTAATAGACTTTCTACTTGTCAACTGTCTCTTTAGTGGCCTCAATCGCGGATTCACCATCAACACTGGTTTCGCGACCTTCCGATCCTGACCCCTCTCTAAGGATCTGTTTGGTCTCTTCCAGTTTCCTTGGCGGAAGAACGGCCTCGAAAGCTTCCTTCCAGTCATGATTATTGAAATACCGAAGCATAAGTTGTATCACGTGTGTGGATGTGAGCACTTCCCTACCCGTTAGGTTGATGTACTGTGCCAGAGGCAGTTTTCTCGTTGGGATGCCCAGTTCAAGCGCTTTATTATAGCACAGAGACTTATGTCTGTTTTTATCGACGATGCCTCCCACTATATAGGTGGTGCCAGGTTCCAGGCGTTCTAAAGTTTCATCCGTGTCCGCCGTGAGATAAACTGCATTCTGCAAAGGGAGCTGCGGATTCTCCGAAAATTCAAAATGCTTCCAGTCACCGTATTGGGAATCGCTGAGGTCGCGTTCGAACCGTTCCTTCAATCGCTTGTTGAAGCTCGTGACTTTAACGGGCGCGAAATGGTTCTCCCGCCTATTGAAGCTGTAGGCGCGGGTGATTTGATTGCTGAGACTCACTACTTCCTTGTCATTCATGAGATCATCGAACGCACAATCTACCACGATTTTGATCCCAGAGTCGCGCTGGTCCATGTTCTTGCGCGGTTTCCTACAGAGTTCTTCTGGCACCTCTTCGCCACGATCCTTGTATTCCTGGATCTTGGCCCTCCTGTTCAGTTTAGACCGATTTCGCTTCTCGCGCCTCACTTGAGCGTATTGTTCTTTGGAATCCTCCCATCTCTTTTTCCTCCATATCTTCTTCCACTGTGATTTCGACATTCCTTCTGGCACCGGTGGTAAAGGATGAGGGTGCATTTTTGTTTGCAGTTGGGTTGCCACATTATCAAAACCGCTGTTTCCAGAAACGCCGTTGCTCATTACGCTATTACCGGGCCTTTGAAAAGGCTTGTATACCTTTATTTATATAGCTCATTCTAGGTGAGCTCAGCTCATCGCATAAACATCCAAAATTTTTCAGATATAATAATATAACGGTAAGAAAACGAGTCGGTTCTCGCTGACTTCAACGATAGTTCAAAGGCCTATAGCAAGAGTAGTGGTCCTTGCTGGCACGTGTAAGCTGTTATTTAGGTAGAGAGTCTCGCAAAGCTATGTCTAACGAGCCATTGAAGCTCGAACTCCCATGGGTAGAGAAATACAGACCGCAGCTGCTGAAAGATATTGTGGGCAACGAAGAAACAGTTGTTAGATTGCAGCAGATTGCTCAAGATGGAAATATGCCCCATTTGATTATTAGTGGCCTTCCGGGTATTGGCAAAACTACATCTGTGAGTTGTTTGGCGCATGAACTACTTGGAGAAGCATATTCACAGGCGGTCTTGGAACTTAACGCGTCTGATGATAGAGGTATCGATGTGGTCAGAAACCAGATCAAACAATTTGCGCAGAAAAAGTGCAGTTTGACGCCAGGTCGCCATAAGATCGTGATCCTCGATGAAGCCGATTCGATGACCGCAGGTGCCCAGCAGGCCCTGAGAAGAACGATGGAAGTTTATTCCAACACCACACGTTTCGCTTTCGCGTGCAACCAGTCCAACAAGATCATAGAGCCACTGCAAAGTCGTTGCGCAATCTTGCGTTATTCCAAACTGCAAGACGATCAGGTCCTGAAACGATTGCTGGAGGTTATCGAGGCCGAAAACGTCCAGTATACCAACGATGGGCTTGAAGCCATCATTTTTACTGCCGAAGGCGACATGCGTCAAGCCCTAAATAACTTGCAGAGTACTGTTGCTGGCTACGGGCTTGTGAATGGAGAAAATGTATTCAAGATCGTTGATTCGCCGCACCCGTTGATCGTCAAAAAAATGTTACTTGCAGATTCTCTCGATACCTCTCTGGATTTGTTTAAAGAGCTATGGAAAAAGGGCTACTCTGCGGTCGATATCGTTACCACCTGTTTCCGCGTTACGAAGAATCTTGACGAGATAAGAGAGTCTACAAGGCTTGAGATGATCCGCGAAATAGGGTTTGCTCATATGCGAGTCCTAGAAGGTGTGGGAACCTACTTGCAACTTGCGGGCATGTTAGCGAGGATATGTAAGGTGAGAGATACCTGAGAAAAGTTAAGTGATAGCGATACGGTCTTTGGTTTTACAAGCTTAAGGTTTCGAACATCTTGCCTCATACGCATGATAAGCAAGGCGGAATTTGGAACTTGGAGATTCTGTTGAGGTCAAATCATAAAAATATAATTTCTAGTGGAAGTAAACCCTTTGTTTAGATATCGGGGTTTTGAGATGGTCACATTCGCAAATGTCCTTGTAAATTTAAACACGAAGTGACGGTACAATCAATGTAAAATCTAAAATAGGTTGTGAGCAATGGTTGTTTTTGTATTGCGGCAGTTCGAAATAAAGAAAGTAATAGGGAAATACTGGAGGAGGGCTACTTCTAGTGAAATCAAATTTGCCAAGAGGAACATCGACAAGGCATGGACATACCAGAATGGTCAAACATTCTGAAACTGTACGGGATCATAAGTTATGACAGTGACAGAACAAATCACATGACTACATGACAAAGTAGTAAGATACGATTCGATATTTTGTTACCACTGCTTTTGATAGAACACTGTAGGTATATACCGCGAGCCGCAAACTTGACGCTTAATGGAAGCTTTGCAGGCAGTCGTTGGCACTGAAATCTCGATAAGGGAGCTGGACTACATTAATGATCCCTACGTGAGTTTTTTAGAGCATGCAAAAGACCATAGGTTCCAAGTCGATCCCTCCTCCATATTAGCGCTTAAAGAACTGGAAAACAAGTCCCATTCAACTAGAAAGGTCATCGAATTCACGATTCCTCCGCTTCAAAAATACTTCTCAGACCTGAATGATGAGTTCAAGACATTGACCAGGGATTTAGACCTGGTAAGAGGAAAATCTCAGGAATTGAACGAGCTAATGACAAAAAACTCGAAGGACCTGGCGCGAATATCCCCTCTTGTTAATGATCTCGTTATTTCACCTGATGTCATAACTCAAATTACACAAGGCAAAATCAGCGGTGCTTGGGTTGAGAATATCGCTTACATTCGCGATAAACAGGAGATTTACTCTAAGTACACGGAAGAAGCTCAAGACGTGCCCGCTGACTTCGCACAGCTCGGCGAACTCCTTAAAACTTTGGAATCACTGATAGTTGAGCGTAGCAAACGGTTCATAGTGAGCAAGATCAAGCTACTCAGGGATCAGCGTACTGTGCCATCTCAGAAAATTCAGAGACAACTATTAGAAGTTAAGGAAATATTTCAGTTCTTGTCCATCAACAATTACTCTTTGGCTCTCGAGCTCAGACAGGCATACGCATATACTATGCGATGGTATTACAAGCAGTTTTTTGGGCGCTATATTCGTTCTTTGACCATCTTGCAATTCGTAGCTATCGACTCCACTTACGCATTGGGGAGTGGTCTTTCGTCTACCTCAACCGCCACGACAGATAGATTCACAAAATACTTTTCGGGCAATTACAAAAATTCTTTGGTGGGGTCTTCACTGCCATCGGACCAGATGATTAACGACTATTTTCAGATTGAGAAACGACTATCGATGTTGACGCAGGAGGATAACACCGTGATGGTCTCTCAGATCGCTGAAAATAACAGTGCACCCAATTTTTTGGAAGTGGGCTTCAAGAACCTCAATTTGGCTATTCTCGACAATTGTTCGGTAGAATTCACCCTCCTTACCGATTTCTTTCAAGTTAACGAAAACGTGGAGGATCTGCGAGGGATTTTGGAGCAGATTTTCCAACCCACTTTTGATGAAGCGATAGAGTATACAAAGAAACTTATTTCGCCCACGTTCGATATGTTCGGAGTGCTTATCAGCATCTGGATATCTCATCACTTACAGTTTGAATCTCAGAGGCGGCTGGTACCTGTATTTGACGAGTTTTTGGATGGACAGTTAATGTTGCTCTGGCCCAAATTCCAACAACTTGTGGACTTTCAGTGTGAGAGCTTGAGGAAATTCCCTATCTCGGTCAACGGGAAGAACATTACAGGTAGGAAGGAGGAGAGCGATCTCTCAGCAACAACTCACGAATTAACCGTGCAATTCTCTAAATTTCTAACCAGCATTCTCATGCTTTCCATGGCCCACAAAGAGAATATAGATGAGCGATCAGAACCGCTCTACAACTCCGTCATAAGAATTAGAAACGATTTTGAAACTATAATGACCAAGTGCAGTAAGAAGACCAAATTTCCTGAGAGGTTTTTGGCTATAAATTATACTTATCTGTTGAATGCACTACAGCAAAATTCAAGCAGCCAGGAAAGACGCGAGCAAGATGGATATACTCCTTCACTGATATTCCAAGAGACTGAGAGCCACCTGAAAGGGTTGGTTGAAGCTTTCAGCACCATCACGTGATATATGGTTTGTAGCGAGACCTGCATTTCAATTGAAACCGTACTATCTCTCAATGGATGGTCAGTACAACTTCATTGGCGAAACCAATTCGTCTTTAATGGGTAAATGCATCTTTACTGCTTTACAAATGTAACTAGTGAGGCTGGAAAAGCACTGCTGGTTTGGTAGTTTCATGATTTCACTTATTCCGTCCCAAGATGAGCTGATCAAGAGCCAATACGCGGAGGGACAACTGTCAGATTAATAAGTGGTCCAGGATCTTGTGCGCACTTATGCTTGCGTCAAAAGTACAGGAACCATGTCAGAGGAATTGTGAGACTAAATGAGGTACTTGAAAGACAGAAAGAAACCGAATGATGCAAGTATTATTATGAAGTATCTAAAGGCGAAAATAGAAGAGGAATACTTAAGCCTAGCATGCGCCGTCTCAAAAATTGGTTATTTCGTAGAGTACATGAAATGCCTAAAAGTCGTTACTGTATTTAAGCGTCTCATAAGTGAGCTGTGGAAGCCCCTTGAATGGTTAACAACGAAAACTGATGGCATTCCTTTGGTATAATTGTGTTTAGGAAAGTAATCTCAACAAAGGACCCCTTCCGCTCAGTATCTAAATTAAAACCAGGGGCTGTGAATCAGGACAATCAAGCTTTCGACCATACAGTCATCTAAAGGATAGGACCTTTCAATAGTTTCTTGCGAGCGGAGGCCTAAGTCAAACTTTTCAATTGAAAGGATGCTCTCCGTCTTACTGACATCAAGAGCATTCTTATTGAGGCGAGTCTGAATCAGCAATGGAAAGCTTGCTGATATTCTTGTTTAATTCTTCCATGATTAGGTTGATTGAAGTTGTTCGTAGATGAAGGTTATAAATATCTCTCCGTGATTATTTCAGCTATATAGGTGGTGCATATATCTAAACAGTTTGTCGGTATTTATACAAATTTTGGATTCAGCGTAAAACTTTTCACTCAATACTCAGGAACGATCGTATGA
>JAJMGS010000030.1:0-13821 GCA_030562185.1 Lachancea sp. yHQL494 | reverse complement strand
TCACGGAGAGATATTTATAACCTTCATCTACGAACAACTTCAATCAACCTAATTATGGAAGAATTAAACAAGAACATCAGCAAGCTTTCCATTGCTGATTCAGACTCGCCTCAATAATTACGCATAACCTCATCAAACTTACATTGGGTGATGGAGACCAGAAAGCAAATAGTAAACATATACACTGAGCACTACCAGCATCTAGTTTTCAGCATTCTTGTTAGCTGTCTGAACTGATCTGCTGAGTCCATTATCTAGCCTTTGTCACTTTATACCAACGTGTCATGTTCAAAAATTGGCAAAAATGAATGTCGGAGACATCACTCAACACCTCACAGAACTCTCATTAAGTTACGGGGACTTAGAAAGTCATCGATCAACCTATAACCAAACCGCAGAAAGCTGCTGCTCGTGTTCACTCAATGTGCTTATTTTAATGCGAGTCTGGAGCTCGGACTACGCATTCGATGGTGCAGGAATTTCAGCTACATTTAAAAACCACTTCATATGGATATGATGCTAAAGTCGTTATCCAGAGACATATTGATTTCATTTGTAAACCTCTCCTCCTAGCAGATCCCACTCCGGCCAAAAATTCTTCAAGAAATGGACCAAAGCGTGCTACTATCAATTTCATGTGGTTAGACAACTTCGAATCCTGCTTCGTATATTTTCGCCCTCACATTGCCTTCCTGGTCTCCTTATTCTAAAACGTGCAACGTCGCAAGCTAACAATTATGGCCTCTGGCTCTTACGAGCTTTTGCTAACTTAACTTGTCCAGCCAGTTTCTTTTCTACTGTTCAATATCTATGTACATACGCAAGTCAGACTCATGACCCTCTTGCTACATCGACCCATACACGCAATACGAATATTGAACGATGAATGCCACAGGTGCTTGGCATCTTGCCAAGATAACAATATGAAAGTTTCTAATATCGTCACTGTATCAGAGTCCGTCCTACGGCCGAATATTTTCCAAGAAAGGTAATGAGACCACAACAGCAAAACGTAATTGCTCATCGGGTAGGGACGTTATCCCAGTACTTCAGCTACCTATGCTACGGCCGGCTAGATTAACAATTGTATATAAGAAACAAATCTGACGTATTTCTTGTGTTCAAACTTAGGTTTTATCCCCACAACTAGGTAACACGTCCGAAAATCAAATATTGCCCATTACTCCAACCAGCATAATGTCCTACGCACACTCACTTTCTGGTCTCAGTACCCGCGAAGAAATTACAGACACAATTGTTCGTGCTTGTTTGGCCTTTGACAACAACGACAAAGCTCTCTTTGAGTCTAGTTGGGCAACAGGCCCTGACGTTATCCTAGATGTTAACGGAAATGCTATGAAAGGCGCTGAGGAAATCAACAAAGGTTTTGAAGGCATCGGCCCCATGGACACCCAGCACTTTTTAAGTAGCATACGAGTTTCCGTTGAAGATGGTGCTGATGTGGCATTTGTGACTGCAAATGCACTGGCACAGCACTACCGCACAGGTGAAGGCCAAGTACCTAACGCTGATCACTTGATGGCGGGGACCGCATATGAAGTAAAAGTCATCAAAGACGCTAGTGGGGCGTGGAAGGTCAAAACCTGGTCCGTCAAAGTTATCTGGACTGAAGGCACTTGGGATGTCATGCCATCTATGTAGACTGTCGCCAACTTACTGCTGAAGAGAAAATACAAGTTTTCACGCTAGGCGACACCCTAGGCGTTATCAGCATTTCTGATCCGCTACCGCCTTTTAAATAATGTTCCCTACAGTTACCACCAGGAGCCACAAGCTTCAATAATCTGGTAGCTACTGTTGTCCTGATCTAGCAGAGACCCTCAAAAAAAAATAGACAAGTCTACATGGAACGAGGAGCCCTTTTCGGCAGTGATCTTAAGAGAACACCAGTGGAAACTTTTCAGGCAGCACTTCTATACGAAAGGAAGCCTTCGGGAATGATATTTCCGGTAGGATCGAAGAACAGACAGCACTTTAAAAGCGTGCAAATTACTTAAGGACTGACATCACGGAATTTTATCTGTTTCAAGGAACCCAAAGAAACGTAAATGAAATGGGAGCCTGCAGTTTGTGTACGGCAGACCACTCTATCCAACCGTACAATTTCCCTTCGCACCTTAGCCATGGGAAATTTAATAGTTGGCTTGCTGGGTGTGTGAGGGTCAAAACAGTGAATCTAGAGACCGTCAATGTATGTAGAAAGGTTCGCAATGCATTTATATACATTATCCGTGTTCTTTTTCTTTAAATCCCGCCTTTCTTGCCCTTGGTAAGGATGGTCTCCTAACGCGCAGTTCAGCTAACAATGGACATGTTTTCAACCAAGCTTCAAAAGGAAAGTGTCCCTTGGATATGAGCCCCACGGTTTCTCCCTTAGGCTTGTGCTGTTCGCGAAGTACAGGTCGGTTTGGCCTTGATGTAGAACACAACGGCATCAAGACGATCTATGGAAAAGCTGTGCGACGCTCAACGCCAGCGCACACCTGCGAACCATTGAAATGGTCAATCTTAATCGTCGGTACAATGCTGACTAGCTACGCAAGGCTCCACGCAGTTCTTGACTATCAATGGTTCGGTTTCTTTAAAAGTCTAGTCTATGATGATTAAAATGATGTTAAATGAACATCTGGATATACAGTTATATATGGTGAAAATTACCAATAAAAAATGCCAAAAAATAGTTGTTGAATAGTTTTGTAGTCATAAAATGTCATTCATTTCAACGATGCCTTTGTTTTGCGAGCTTGCTTTCAAACCTGATTTTACTCCCAACAAAACCCTAAGTTGATTCGAAATTAAAAGAATCTTTTGTACCATGGCAAGTTCATGTCATCGTTCTGCAGATCCTCAGCATGGTAATCAGCACCTCTTCTGGATGAAGGCACCCAGTTGGTAGATTTCCATGGCAAGACATTATCTTGGTACATTTCGTTGACTTCTTCCAAAGTCAATCCCTTCGTCTCTGGAATAAAGAAGAAGACGTAGAAGATGGAAAACACCATGCAACCCATGAATACGTAACCGTAGTAGAAGTTGATAGCACTGGTGATGAAAGGAGTGAAGAAGGAGATCAAGAAACCCCAGATCCAGTTAGAGGCCGAGGCAATGGACATGGCCTTACCCTTAACCCTCAATGGGTAGGATTCAGAGATAAATACGTAGGCAATTGGGGCCCATGTAGTAGCGAAACAGAAAATGTAGAAGCAGGCAAACACAATCAAACAGTTACCGGCTCCCTTTGAGCTAATCTCTGGATGGTCGGCACCTGCTGGATATAGTCTGGTGACACCAACGGAGGAGTAGACAACGTAACACGCAACCATACCCATGGCACCATAAATTAGACAGTTACGACGACCGAATCTGTCGACAGTGTAAAGCGATAGGGAAGTGCAGAAGAAGTTAACAACACCGAAGACAATAGAAGTTTGGAAAGAGTCACTCAACCCGACAGCCTTGAAAACAGTGGTACCGTAGTAGAAGAAATAGTTGTCACCAGTCAATTGTTGCAAGGACATGATCACAATACCGTGGAGAGTACGTTTCCACATTTGAGGCTTACCGGTGATCAATTCCATCCAACGAGCCTTCCCGGCCATCTTTTCGGCTTCCACACTGGCCTCGATAGATTCCAGTTCCAAAGTGACCACAGCATCTTCCATCTGGGCCTTATTGACACGCGCCAAAGAGCGTCTGGCTTCTTCAAGTCTGCCATATTCAACCAAATAACGGGGAGATTCTGGTACGAATACCATACCGCCAATCATGAAAAGAGCCCAGGCAAAACATAGACCAAGAGGAACTCTCCATTGGACAGAGTTGGAGTAGTTCTTAGTACCGTAGTTAGTACAGTAACCCAAGAAAATACCACCAGTGACCATAAATTGGTAACACGATACCAAAGTACCTCTCAAATGCTTTGGAGCCACTTCGGAAATCAACATAGGCGACAAAATAGTAATGGCTCCTACACCAAGACCGGAAATAATTCTCCCAATAAAGTACTGGTACCATTTGTCGATAGAAGCGATCTGAATAATGATACCGATAGCGTAAATTGTAACTACAGCACATAGACCGAGACGACGGCCGTACACTTCACCGAGCTTACCTAAAACGATACCACCGATAGCACAACCGATGTTGAAGATGGAGACTATAAGACCAGTTCTGACATTTGATAGGTAGTGGACACCCGAACTGTTAACTTGACCGAATCTGCGCAAGAAATCAGTTTGCTGGACGAAACCGGAAATAGTACCAGTATCCCAGCCGAAAACGAAACCACCGAAAGCAACCATGACACAGCAAACGGAGACGAACACAAAGTCAGTGTGGCTCTTGCTGGCAAGCTGTTCTTCGGCGTCCTTCTTCAACTCGTCGATCTCGTCATGAGAGTCGACTCTGTTGGCTTTAGGTTCAGGGGCGTTCATAACATTAGAGTTGCGAGAACCTTGGTCCTCTGACGCACTTTTCGAAGTAAAGATGTCCTGAGAAGGACCCACTTCAGGCGAAGTATTGCTCATTTTTGCAAAAAAAAAGTTGTGATTAGGGCGAGGGAACGAAAAAGTGTATTCGCTTGACGGAGACCCTGCTAAGTTAGCTAGTGAATGACTCTCAAAATGAAGGACCCACAATTTTAGTGGGGTGGATCTATTCGATTCCTCCCCACTTATATACAAATTCGGGACCGGCACATTTATTAATCATTGTCCCGCAATTTTTTCTCACCCTAGCTGTATTACGTTGCTGCTACCTTCGCTTGCACTTCTCACACGGTATGTACCCCGGTGCTTTTTCGAAGCGGTTCCACGCTGTGTATTGCTGCCCGGTCTCTTTCCGTTGTCGTTTTTAGCTCACACTTGTCAGACCACCTCCATAACTCTTGCTACTGCTGCTGCTGTTTCTGTCCGTTACTGTTTTTACAGGCTTAGATGGCTTACAACCGCTTGCTGCTTTTTACTCCAAGCTTTGAATTCATCATTCGCACGCTATTTTGCCAATAGCACACACTAAATTGTCGGTCGATGCAGCTATTCTTCGTCCAGCTTGCTCACCACTCCAACGCCAGTTTCTGTAACAAACGTCATATCTCGGAACTACTCGTGGAAGAAAGTTTTTCCGAGTTGACCTAGACGAAGCCGCTTGCGGTGAGCGCGGGCACAGTCCCGGAAAAACTTTTTTCCGGTGTGCATAGTTGCCAGCTGCTTGCAAATCGGGTCCAAAAGAAAAACAATGAACAGAAAGAAATCCCAACATTAACAAACCAAAACAAAATGTTCTTGAACGTTGTGGGCAGTTGCACGAAGGTGTAGTAGAAGCATAATCGCTTCCTTGATACGCTTGGAGGGCGTAGTCCTGCTTTAGGGTCTGTCTTCCGGGTGTTTTCGCACAGCTGGGACTGCCATTTTTTTGACTCGTAATTAATTCGCTTTATCAGTCACCCGACACGTTCGCATTGCGCCTTTTTCCTTTGCACTACGGACGTTTTTGCTTCGTATCGCACTAGCTTGAATTCGTCATTTGGGTTCTTTTTCATTATACTATAGGTCTCTCCTTCTTTGATGGGACCCTGTGGCA
Source organism: Lachancea sp. yHQL494 (assembly GCA_030562185.1). NCBI lineage: Eukaryota > Fungi > Ascomycota > Saccharomycetes > Saccharomycetales > Saccharomycetaceae > Lachancea > Lachancea sp. yHQL494. The sequence goes on along the minus strand of JAJMGS010000030.1, from coordinate 8,220 downwards.
TACATTAACGTAACACGGCTTCCACAACCACTAAACGGTCTCGGAATAACTCACGAGAGTTTTTCCGAACCGGAAGAAAGCTAAGCTCATAAGCGGCAGTGAGCCGGATAAACTAGAAGTGGCGCATACGCAGGGAAAGAAATCCATGCCAGCGGTTTTTTGTAGTGGCGATTGATCCATCAAGTGCTACCAGGCTCGAACAAAAGCGGATCAGTCCGAAGTGTTAAACCCATCTATCACTGTAATAAAACCGCATGCGCAGTAGAAGAGGCCAACTCCAGGTGTAAAGTTGAGAACAAGCACCCAGGAACATTAATGTGAGCCATCTTGATGGGTTGAGGGCCTAAACGCAAGACTTCTTGTGATTAATCATTTTGTACGATCGTTATGGAAGCTAGCTCTGCCGCTTCAGATCTGAATATGTCTCGATTTTATCACTTTCGGCCATCTTGTCGTGGTTTTCTTCTGTCGCAATCATTTGCAGAACGGAGATGATATCACCTGGTAACTAAGCTGTGTCATAAACTTCGCACCGTTGAACGCTGTATGGGCTGTGTACTTTTCTTGGTTTTGCAATTTTGGCGGAGTCGCAGTAATAAGGATAGGCCATCTGGTGAAGTATGTTGAAAGAGGTGGATTTGACATTTCGGTACTCTCATGGCCTGAGTTCTTGTTTATGACTTCTCGGAAATGACTGCAATGTAGGATATTCTAATGAATTGAATGCAGCGATGTCGGTTCTTGTTTCCCCTTATCTTGACAAAGACTGAAGACCATACTTTAGGGTCTGATTTAGGCCCTATTGTGGTTGCTGGCAGGCGGAACAAACATGTAGTATTATGGTACACCACCTGTTTTCGATATTCCAAGTTCAAAGTCCAACACAAGCAACCTGAAGTAGATTGCAAGACAAATTATGCGACTATGCCTTCTATTTTTAGTCTGACTTAGGGAATATTTCGTCTTTAGAGTGTTGGAACAATTGAGGACCGATCGAATCGTCTCTTGTGCTGACTTTCTCAAGCGCTGTACAACTTCTTTTGCTTTCTCAGCTAAATAATTCAATTTGAGTATTGTATTCCATAATTTCAATCCAGCTTGGCGGCTAAGTTTTATTGTGGTGTTTCGTTGTGAGTGATGATGTTTTCACGAAGTAGTTTCCAGTACTATTGTAGTTATAAGATATCCAACACGATCCGTATTCTCTGGTTGCGCTTTTCCAAAGTACAAGATCTCACCAGCGAAAGTCATTACGACATCGATGCATGCCATCCTCTTTGATTCACGGCACTGTCTACTTCAAGGAGTTTACCATCTGTCACATAGCACCTTATAACAGGAACACTACGGTTTCTCTTTCTTTAGCTGCTCTCCTCTTAGCGATTTGTTTGTCTTGCTTCGATTGTTTGTGTTCCTCTTCCATCATGAAAGAATAAATGTTTTCGTCCAACAAATGGTTTTTCAATTCAAATCTTACCTTCCCAAACAACGCAAAATACATTACCATTACTTGTTACATTATCTTTTTATATGAAAAATTAGCCATCAATGAATTCGGTGAGAAAATTATTATTACCATCTCTTGCAGCAATTACGATTCACTATAAGACTCCTCTGTCACCTCTTCAGCTTCCGAAATGAAAGTGATTTCGCACCATCCTAGACCCTTCACGGGTGCTTCATCGTCCAATGTTAACTCGAAATCGTTAGCATACTGATAGATATAGGGCTTGGTGCCAGCAACTCCAGAGACTATATTCTTGACAAATGTAGGAATCTCTTTCATGACATCCACTCTTTCAACCAATTGTGATAAAGCCCCCGAAGCTAGCGCCTTGACAGGGACAGCAAAATCAATTTTCTCGTCAGGTACCTTGGAACAAACACCTTTGAATGTAACGTCAAGTTTTTGCGGAACTGGCCAGCCCACCGAATCGATTTCTGCATCCAAGTGTTCGGCCTCGTTGTCGATAGTGACGCTGATAATGTCGTCTTTACTACAAATTATCCCAATGGAGACTTTAGTATTAGCGTAGGACTTGGGAGTAGTGAACTCCATTAAAACAGCACTGTGAGTTTCAGATTGGAAGTTGAGGAAATTCCATGATTTGGCAGCGTGATGAGGTTTCATGCCCTGTATCGCCATGACAAACATCGAGTAAGCAGGTGATTCTTTCGAGAACACAACATCCTTATAGCTAGGCTCCTCAGAACCTATGCTTATGTCAACTTTCAGAGAACCGTGGCACATGTTTCTAGGCCAAAAAATGTGTCTCATAGTCCCCCACGGCTGTTCTATATTATCGCCGTAGTATGTGGTGCCGTTATCACCAACTTTGACACCAGGAACGGCACGATCGAAAGTCAAATCGATAGTGGTATCGGGAGACACCGATGCCTGGAATCTGACCTGGGATCCAGCTGCGTCCATTTCGATCGAGAGGCCATCAGCGTAAAAGTTAGGACCATCAATACGAAAGTTTTCAAGCTTGGTCGAAGTCCATATGTTGAATTCTGGCGTACGAACATTGTAAACTCTGAACGTTAATTGGGCTGTGGTATGCAGTCCGACGATGTTCGAATGGATCACTTGGGCGAACCCAATGTAACCTTGCTTCAGATCCGAGAAGTAGAAAGTGGCAGTTTCCACGTTGGTGTGACTGGGACTTTGCCAATGAAAATCTTCTCTTGTGGTCTGATGGAAAGGTTGTTCTCCTTGGACTTCGTCGGTCACCGGATGAATGTACTCTTTGCCATATTCAGGTTCTGCGATACCAGTAACGGCAGATATACCGCCTTGAATCCACTTAAGCATTACAAATGGCTTGCAGTATCGACTCAATAATTTCTTGAGCTGTAGTAAAACGACAGTTGGAATTCAGATTTCTCAACTTGACGAGGGCTTGGGCAGTTTTCAAGCCAAAACAAAGTTGAAGGTTGTAGTTAGATGAGTCAGAATTACTCTTTACCAAAGCTGCTACCTCTCTTTCTCTTATAAAGGGCGGTTCTACTCGGTTAGCTGATTGTGTACATTTCCAGTAGGGAGTGATGAGGTGAATAAGTCTGTTTTATGCTTTTTTTCATTGTGGATACAAGACTTCGTTTAGGGTTATATCTAAAAAAAAAACCAAACACAACACATTACTGCGACTAGGGAGCCTACACGTATAGTGCGAGTCACCAAAGGCAGTTAGTGGTACGATTAAGTAACAGCTTATTTATTGAATTAACCAGTTGAAATGTGCGCTCCAACTTTACCTCTCGTTACCCTGGTAAGGTGATAAATAACAAGCTCACAGCAAAAAAGAAAGTTCTCCGCGACGGGGAATTGAACCCCGGTCCCGGGCGCGACAAGCCCGAATTCTAGCCACTAAACTATCGCGGATATGTTTTCAGATACGAACGTCTTGAGAAATATCTACAGGTAGTATACGGAAGCCAAGGTGATCAAGCTGTCATTCTCGTTCGCAGCTTTTCTCATGATTCAGAAATACTAGGTCGGCGGTAATGCCTCGAGAATAACCATTGCTGTTAACACATCAAAGTTGGTTTCAAATTTCTCGTACTCTAGTGTGATGATCGGGCTTGGTGTACTTGATCCATCTCATTATTATATTTTGTGAAAAATTAATCCAAGATCTACATATGCGAGCACTTTCAGCTCGCCTACGACCGTGGATTCAATGCCGCCAAGAGCTTCCTTCCAAAGCACACTGGTCGAGGTTTATATTATCGGTCAAAGACGTGTTTAGTCCGTACTTTTGAGAAACCGCTGATATGTACCTTCTGTGGGAACTTGGCAGGACTGGTGATCTCTAGAAATTTAAAAAAATTTTAATACTGTCAGCGACTAAGAGAGCGATGAATTTTAAGAATGAACAATCGAATCGAGCAGCAGTTGCATCATGTTCGGGACCAAATTAACCCCTAGCACTTTTGCCAGGACTTATATCACGCCCTCCTTAGAACACCTAAAGAAAGGTACAGGATTAGGTGGTATATTTTCAGAAAAAGGGCTGCAAACAGCTTGGTTCGACAGAGCGGAACTGTATACCGAGAAGCTCAATAAGTATGTCAGTCATAGCGAAGAAAAACCACTAGAAAGTATTATTCATGAATATGCCAAATCAGCCTCTAAACGTGACATTTTCAATCAAGCTTCGCAGCTTTTCAACTTAAAGTTTGCCATGTCATGTTTGCATGGCAATGATCAACCCGGTATCACACAAAAGCCAGATTCTAGAGCACTTCTAGAAACTCCAAAACTGGAGCTAAGTTTCAAAAATGACCCTAGAGAGACTGGTAACGAAAGCCTGTCCTCTGCAATTGTTTCTTCATTTGGATCGCTGATCGAATTCAGGTCTCTACTGCTGAACTCCAATAAAGCAATTTCTGGCGATGGCTACACCTGGCTCGTAGCTAGGAAAGTCAATACATCGCAAAGAGAATCCCTGATTTCGGGAAATGTGGAATTCGATTGGCTGTATGTTTTGAACACTTACAACGCTGGATCTCCATTCAATTTCAATAAGATGGGCCACATAAACGATTTGAAGAAGCAGTTCTCGAAGCTGAAGCCCATCGAAGAAGAAGAGGAAGAGCCAAACCCACTGCAAATAAAGTCGGTTCAAGAGGCAAGGGACTCCCAGTGTTACAAATCCATCACATATGTGCCCCTTCTAGCTATCGATGCTTCTCCAAAGGCATGGCTCACGGATTACGGCGTTTTCGGTAAAGACTTATACTTGGAGAGAGTATGGGAGTCCATTGAATGGAATGTGGTAGAACAGCGGCTCCCCGCCAGAGCCCCAAATTACCAGCTATCCTAACCTTTTTTTCCAAAAATCCTGAATTTCCTGTATATATAAAATAGACATCGCATACGTAATGATGCTTTTTAAGACTCATCTTGAGTCCTTTTGGTCCTAGTCTTTGGCTTACCACACTTTCAGGTTCGCATCGATCCTGATCCTTCTATGGAGAAACTAACTTCCATCTCGTGAACCTTGAGGACCTTCAATTCGCTTTTTGCTTTATTGGCAAGCTCATAGCTCATGGCTTTCTACCAACTTTGAGACTTTTGACCCTTCTCATAAACTTGTTTCCTGAGCTGGATTTCTTGGCCGATGGGTCTATGGGTCCCCCCAGATACATATCTTCTTCAGGGTCTATGTTATCGTACTCCAAGTGTCCAGAATGGGTTTTGGTGAGATGTAAAGGGTCTTGCCTACGTTGGTCCGTGAGGTTTGGACGTAGACGATCGTAATTTTGAGAACCAGTTGCAGGTGCACCATCGAGAAAAGTGGTAGAGCCCAGTCCATCCGTAGTAGGTCCGTGAACCAATTGCGTCTTGGTCTTAACATCGAATGGCGTTATGCGACGAGCATTGGGTTTGATGGCATCAACAGTATTGGTGGACGATGCATTATCGACTTTTGTGTAGACCTTGTTGCCATAAAGATAGGTATCATCGTCGTCAACGGATTCTTGCCCAAACACTTCTTTCATGGGTGATTTGCTGTTCGCACCGCCTGCAATTGAAGAGTTTGGACCATCTGCTGGGAATGCCATCACCGGTGCAACCCTATTGTTCCTATTGCGATGGGGAGTACAAGCATCGAAGGGGCCATCATGATGAAACGCACCTCCAAAGAGGCCCGTAACGTCCAGTTTATCAATTGTATCGACATTTTTAGCCAAAGGCTTGGAAGACGAGGATTGTTTTTTATCTCTGGAATTTTTGTGATGACTCGACGAATTTTTGTTGCTGCTACTCGAGTCGCGGCGACTACGATGGTGATGGTGGCTTGAGCGCTCTGAAGGATCACGATTCCGATGCCTGTGAGAACGAGACGACGTGCTGTTGTAGCGAGAGGAAGTTGATTTTTCGCGGGGACGCCCGGTCTCTTTTTTTGGACCTGCCACTTCCTCATATGAAGGAGGTAGATCGTCAGAAATCGTTAGGGCGTCTTCGATAGGAGTCTGTTCCAGATAGCGACGTCTCAAACGATCCTTCTCTTCCTGTGCTGTAGGGTACACTGCTGTGGTAGTTTGATTCGACGAGCTGGTCGAGTCATCATCTGTTGCCGATCGCGGGCTTAGGTCTTCGAGAAATGGGTTCTTCGAGGCTGGACGTTGTGGAGGTGTCATACTGTAGGTTAGACGCGTTAGTATAGGGGACAAAAAGGGGACCAGGAGAGGTAATGAGAGACAAGTTCGGCCACAATATTCCAAAAAAGGCTATATGTCAATTGTGATGAGGACAGTCAATTTGGCAACTGGATAACTTTTCTAGGTTGACTGTCAGGAATCGTTTCGTAGCTGCTTAGTTTTATTCCACCGATATTCTGTCAAATCTGTTTCAAAAAACGGTGGCAGATAAAAAACCTTACATACACACCCCTTTGAAACAGACTTGAAGCTTATGTCGAGAGAGGACATCCCCGGGTAACAAAACGACAAATATAGCCAGATTGATATAACCAAGCAGACTTAACACTGTACAATCGTCAAAGCGGCTGGCCAGCCGGCGAGCCACCCCGTCTGCCAACTTTGCTTCATCTTATTTTATATTTTGACCCTTCAATATTCCTTGCTTGCTTGCTTGCTTACTTCTCCTATTTTCCATCCATAGTTTCTTTCACATACGTTCTGCGCATATCTTTCTCTAGTACCACTACGTTGGAACTGTGTGGTGAGCTTACTCGTGGCTCTTCTTCAATGCTATCCGTAAAGCTTAGCAGGGAAGAGCTTTTATGATTAGAAGGCCTGGAACTACTGGCAGCGCCAGCAGTTCCCCCATACGGACTATGCATCGCGTTTGACGATACCCATTTTTGAAAATCTTCATCGCTTTCATGAAATTGCTGTTGAAGAACCGATTCCGCGCGAAACGGATTATTCGACGACAGTCGGCGGCTTTGATTAGCCTTGCTTTGCGCACTGCTAGATTGACGCATCATCTTTGAAAAGATTATACAAAGATCGTGCTCTTTTGGGTTATTTTACCCTGTCTTTGTAGCAGTGCTGGGCGCTTAACGCGGTTGACAATGGTGGCGAAAAAAGAGCTAACCGTGACCAAAATTTTCGATTCTTTAGATGCTTGACAGAACGATTAAGGGCTCCTGTGAATGCAATGAGCTTATAGAAATCGACGCCCTCCTGTTGAGCAGAATACCGCTCTCTAAACGCGTTGTTTTTTTTAGATATCTAGTTTTCAGGGTTTAAAGAAGTAGATAGATACGGTGGATGATTAATTCGTGTCTCGGTAAAATTTTATCGATTCTAGTTATATGTCCCCATATACGAAGAGAGATAGAGAAGCGTGTGGAAAGTGGAAGGTATGATAGTTCCAGCGGTTTTGTATGACAATGTTGCCATGAGAGTTTTTGTTATAGTTTGAATTTGAATTTGGTTAAAGTGCTAGTGTCTATATGTATTGGCTTTCTGCATCTTTATCGCCTAATATGAGTTCGATGAGGTTATTGGTTATATGGCCAAGAGACATATTGTTAATTGATTGTTACTTATAGTGAACTCGGTAATGTGAAGAGTAGAATTTTGACAATTGGAATAAACCATGCGTATCTCTACAATTCATGGAATATCCAATAATGTTCGGATCCGTGGATATGTCTGTAATCAGACAATTCTGAAATCCATCGCCCAGAGATCTGAATTAGCGTGGGATTCTACTGTAGCATAAGCCACAGATCTTGCCAGTTCATCGTTAACTATTGTGGCTACTTCTGAACCCACGTTTATCATCACTTTGGACCACTATGTCATGGTGCTTATGTAATTCGCACTACAACAAGACTCGTGTAGTATTCCGACAGATTCCGACACCAATGTGATAATGATCTTGGCCTCGAAGGTTAGCCCAACAGGATCTGGGACCGAGGCTAGAGCAAGCAACGTAGTGTCGAGATTCTACTTATTACATCTAAAAGAACCACGAAGAGACAACATAGTACCTCACAGTTTAGTAAGCTAGCTGACTACGACGTAGAGTTGCGTCAGTAGCAGCAAGCGACGTATCTGCTCTGTGATGTTGGAGGAAGCTTCGTCAATAGCAACCACTTAAAATGCTCTGTAGGTAAACTATTGAGGCGAGTCTGAATCAGCAATGGAAAGCTTGCTGATGTTCTTGTTTAACTCTTCCATAATTAGGTTGATTGAAGTTGTTCGTAGATGAAGGTTATAAATATCTCTCCGTGA